>CM035814.1:65782876-66295376 GCA_020458035.1 Magallana ariakensis | reverse complement strand
GGCATACAGAATTCAAGCTGCCATGCATTTTTCATAAAGTTTGATAGGGCCTGGCTAACCAAAAATTGAATTTCTAATTATATATTCTACACCGTAATTTAAGAAGTATTAAACTCCACCCAACTATTATATAATCCAGCAAGTTGAATTGCATGAATTAAACAGTTTAACTCTCAGGAAAATAAAAGGAAAATTTGATTTAAGTCCCCAAATTAAGTGAAGCTTCATCCTAATCATGGAACGGATTAAAATCCCCATATTTATTATCTTTGCTGTTCCTTCAAGTCATACCAGAAATATTTTCTTTTAAAGTTCATTTCGATTTACAAAACCAGAAAATCTTTGTGGTATATTAAATAGTGACCTATATCCTTTAGTTCCAGACAAAGGAACCAAAAGCCAATTGACCCAGTGCTACCAGACAGTAACAGACAACAGTCAATGTCTTTTGTTTGTTTTTTCAAACTGCCTTGTGGGTTGGAACGTCACCAGACCAAACTTGGTCTATTTTAATGAGAAGAGGATATTTATAGAGATTATACTTCCAGACATTTTTGTTTAACTGGAGATATGCCTGAGCTTTATCAGGGGTCAATGGGATACAGTTTTTTTTTATCCCAGGAATCATGATTTTGAGCAAGATTTTCTGCAGGTTCTAATCAAACACTGCTTCTTAATAGACACAATCTTTCTTTATCTTGCATATAATGTAACCATTTTATCTCCAGTGCATGAGCAGAGCTTAGCCACACCAACTAGTTAAGAGTAATTTTGACAATTTTTATAATTGCAGTTGTGCACAAGACACGTACTATGTCATACTTTCATATTTCCCCCTTTCAATCCTCAGTGAATCACTACACTCAGACTTAGTCTAGACGAGAATTCAAATATGCATTCCAGGTTTTTTTTTTTTACCAACTGTTACATCATTAATTGCATAAATATATGAACAGGGAACAAGAACAGGACTTTGACACAACATTCATTTGTCACAGAGAAATCTCTATTCATTCAGTGCAATTAACAACTGTGAAAAATTACTCGTGCTATTTCACATAGGACATAATTTTTATCTGTTCAAAACAATACTTTAAATTGAATAAATTCAAAAGAATACCCAGGTTACAAAAATTCTAGTTCCTATCCTGCAATTTGTTCCAGTGACCCAGTTAACAAGAAATATTACTACTGATACTTGGAGTGAAAAGCACTCAAAAACCAACCTCACCTGTTTGGTATTTAAGGAGCATTTACACAAAAAATGACCACCATGCTGCAAGGTTAGAAACTCAAACCGTGACCTCAGATTGACCCACACATTGCACTTAACAATCACTCAAAATGGTCATATCTCCATGCAATTTGATCCTCTCCAAATCTGATCAGTCAACAAAGAGGGGGCCTCAAGGTTATTGCAAGACAATTCAATCAGTCTGCTTCCATTTTTAGACCCAACCCTGGGCTTGAATACAAATAAAACTTACCTGGAGATTAGTATTCTTGTCATTTTTTTAACCAACTTACTGCAACTACCTGAACATCATGCCTATTAGCAACTGTCACCAGACTCACCACTCTTTCATTCCCTTAATTGTTTTCTCATTAATTGATCAATTTCCTTCTTTTCCCCTTTCTTTCTCTTTTCCCCCTTCAATAAATACTGCAAAGACTAATTTTCTTCCATGAGATTGGACACAGGATCTAAATCAGCCGTCTGATGATTAGCATAAAGCTGTCAGACGACTGTAACAAGATAGTCATCGACCAGTCAGGTACCACGTCTGTCACTGTCTAACCAATATCCAACTTGGAAGATAAGTCTGTCAGCAATGCTGCTCATCAATAAGGAAGGCTGCACATGCACCATTTACTTCCTTCTGCAGCCAAATTCTCCAATATGCTCACGTATAGAGCTGGATATTATTTCAAACAAAAGAATTCTGATTAATCTGCATGCAAGAATGCAACAAACCTTAATTTCATTTCAACCAAAGATTTCTGTGGGAAAACCATCTGGCAGATGAAAAATGAGTTTATTACTCTGTAAAGCATAAAATATTCATTTGTTTTCAAAATGTATGTATTGACATGTTGAGCAGTAATTACAAACTTTTTGGGTGGTGGCCAGTCAGACATTCATTTCCTGGTATCTCTAAAGCCATTCAGCAGGGCATCTTCACAGGTACCAAATATCTATGCATGTTAGAATGCACATTCATTTTACAGATGTCATTCTAATCCACTAAAAAATGCTAGTCTAGCATAGAATATGGTCAAACATAATTGGGAACTATGTGGTGGAAGATTTTCCCCCTTTTCTCACTTATAGGAGTTATGTTCAAGAGCTAGTTTCAACTTTTGACCTAGACAATGTGGTCAATTACAATACAAGTACATTGTACTGTTTAACACACATTTCTTTAAAATACCTAAAAGATTCTTAGGGGAGAGAGAGAGAGAGAGAGAGAGAGAGAGAGAGCTATTTCAACACTTATCAAAGCCATGTTTTTTATACTTCAAAGTACATTTATGGGTTTTGGAAGTTGTTTTTTTTTAGATGATTCAAAACAGTAACATCTTTCGGAGTGTATATGACAAATGAATTAAACTATTTTACGTTATTTAAGTTAGGTGGTATGTCACAGACTTTCAGAGGAAAAAAAAATAAAAGCAATATGATACAACCTCTGTATAAAAGACCCAGGGTAGTATTGCTATTGTGACAGTTCGTGAACAGCTGTTGATGCTAAAAATGTGCATATGTCATGAGCCCATAACCATCAGGCAAACCCCGATATACTGAATTCTATAAAATTAGGTTTTAAAGATCCAAATGAAGCCAAATACCTGTTTATTTATATATACAGTATCAGTGTACTTAAAATCCTAACCAGATACCTGAGAATGCAGATTTCTTTAAATTCAGCATTTAAGAGAATTGCCAGAGGATTACCCAAATAAATCAGATGCACAAATATGCAAAAATCATACATTTTGCAAACTGAACCACAATACAGTAGAACACTATAAAAATACAGGGGCAGGTACTGTTTCACAGTTCTGTTGTAGCACGAAATATTCACCTGAGTGTGAAATGCATATCATTCATTTGAAAATATGACGCCAAGTACTTAAAATAACAAGATTAGCACATGCCTCTATTCATAAAATGAAATCAGTCTGGCTGTTTTATCCAAAGAGTTTTCATATGTCTGTACTTGCACAGGAATCTGCATTCATGGGCAACAGCCTAGAGATAATTGCATCACACATTAACCAATCAAGATGATTTAATCTGTACACATGTCTATAGCACACCTCAACTCTGACCCAATTTAACACACCTGATTGATATGACACAGGTGATTTGACCTAGAAGTACATCTGAAAAACCTGATGGCCTGGGAACATCTTTAATTGAATGCATTTTATAATCATGTTGAATTCATTATTCTGATAATATCATATTAGGTCCATTACCCATCAAGCCTTTTTCTAAAATTGAACTCAGGAGTACATATAAGTACATATACAGTGTTTAGATATGGTGCATGCCTTTTATGATTGTATTCAATTTTATTATTGCATGGTACTAACAAGAAATACAGTTCTTGCATGTTAGATGTGCAATTTTGATGTGTTCAAGTTATTCTAGGAAATCTAAAAATGTTTTTACAGCTCGTTTCTACACTGTATGAAGTAGTTATATAAAATTGTTTTGAAAATTTAAAAATTATATAACATTATGAAAATGTTAATTGTACAACATGGATAATTCTGTATCATATCTGAATTACCAGTAAATTAATTCTGGACCCATAATTGGAATAAAGTTAATATATTTTTAATCAATTCATAACACTCTCCTCCTCCAAAAATAAACATATGATGTATTACATTTAACATGTAGTATTCAATCCAATGTCGTTGACCTTTTAATACAGCATGTAAAAATTAAAAGCTTGAGAACAGATTCAGGCCTTGTTCTATATGGCTCAATTTCGGGTCAGAATTCCTTATTTTAACAAAATCGCTTTTATAAAGTAAGAAAATATTTCTTAAAAAATTTAGAAAAATAATATATTGCTTAATTTTTGTTATCTTTTCATTTAAAATTACAATCCATCAAATTTTCATTGAACAGCAAACTTACATCCATTATTAAACTTTCTTAAAATAATTATTTTTCTACAGAATACTAATTCGTACATTTATATTAGTTTATCGTAACAGAACTGGTTTTTCTTTTTTCCTGTATTTATTTTCTTTTCCCTTATTTTGATTGGTTTGATGGGGTTTTTTTTTGGGGGGGGGGGTTGAGGGGTGTTGTTCATTAATGAATATTTCTTTAGTTGCTCTGCCTTACTTTATCTCAAATTACAAACAAATTCATAATCCCAAAACAGAATTTTCTGACATATTATCACACACTTCCAGTCTCCTTTTTATCATTTACTAAAATGAGAAGCAGTAGACTGAATTTGAAGCATATTTTTAAATGGATGATGCACATTGATGCAAAAAAAAAAGTATTCATTTTGCAAGAATTTTGGACAGATGCACAAAAAATTGATGACTGCTATAAACCATCGTATATCTTTAAATAAGGAAATCATTTTACTTTTAAAAAGACATGATTTTTGAATTACCTGTGATGTGAATAAATATGAAAGTATATGCCAGAGTCTAAACAAAAAGGGGTACAACTGCGATGTTTCTACATCCTGTCCACTCCTACTTTGATATCAAAAACTATGACATAACCCCCCCCCCCCTTTCTCCTACCCCCTCCCCTACCTTGTGCATTATGTAGATTATAAGCTGTAGGGTTACAAATGTACTTATCAATAAGTCGCTTTAATGACTGAACCATTTATTAGTAAAAAGTTTTATCTAAAAAAAATTATATTAATTAAAATGTAAACTATATATCTTTCTTTATCCAAAAAATGAAGAGCAAGGAGTATTTGTGAAATTATATTCTGAATCAATGCTAAAATGACCATGTTGTTTTATTTCATCAAATCCAACAACAATTCATAACTTTCTCCACTGTCTGTTTCAGTAGATAGAGTCAGCATTACTTATATCTGTAAACAGATCTATATTTGGTTTGTTTCGTATGCAAACTTAATCTCAAGGTACAAAAAATGCAATAACAACATTGGAGATTTTAATTAGGAATTTAATGTTTTTCACATTAAATTCCACGTACTAAATATATTTTAAAAATTGATCAAGTTACTCACATTTTGTGATCAACTTAATTGATAACCAAAATTACCCTCTTGCAAGTTTTGTTTAACATAACAAGTTGCCAATACAAAATACATCTCTACTTTATATATCTTATATTTAACATCTGTAATTCAAAATTTATAACTCATAAAAAATTAACTGTTTTTATCTTCAACAAATTATCATAAAAGATAACTGTTTAACTGTTTAAATAAAACTAAACTAAAACTAAAAATAAAACATGGATGTTACACAAATACATTAATTTACATTAATATACCATTTTATGCTGCTATGTCCAGTCTCAGACTTTAACGCCCTAAAACACAGCTGAAGCAGACGACCTGCATGTTAAAAGTCTGGACCTATAGTACCGTAGCAGACGACGTCACGGTGACCTCCTTATAAAATGTGTTTAAAATTCGCTTTTTTCATACAAGAAAACAACTTATTTCATAAATAATATCATGTTGCAAATATAAGATTTAGAGCAGACTGTACCTTTGACAAATCTACCTACCTCTCCTTTTCTTCGTCTGACATTGAGCAAGTGACACAGACAAGACTACGGCTGTCTGGGTTTTTATTTACCGTCTCGAAATAGAGATTATAAACAAACTTTTGAACTTTACTTTGAGTGGTTAAGTAAATAATTTAGAAATAATCACTTACCGTTAGCTACGACTGTATTATATAATAGAAGAGCTGAAAAAAGAAGCAAATTATATATTTTCAACATACACTTTTTTATTAGAAAAGTCTGCAGGAAGTTAGGTTGATATTGACCGGAAGTTAGATAGAAAGTGCTACCTACCAAACAGGCCAAAACAAAAAAGCATGTCGGGGAAGATAAAAACCTTCCTATGTCATGGAGAAGATGCATGCATTACATGTCCTACATTTAAGTGCATTATCAATCCAAACAATCGCCGCACACAAGCAGACATGGTCTCACTCTAGCGCCATAACTTGTGGCTTCGTGCGCACTCGTCTGTCTGCGCACTTGTAAGACGGCTGTCAAGCCTCTGTCTGCAGTGCGTTAAAATTAGGTCACAACATGCAACAATACGCATGTTGTGTATTACCAGTAGTAAAAATAAATTTCAAAGCTATTTATAGTATATACATGATGGGATGTAGTTGAGAGGTCTAATATTGAATATCATTACTGAAATAATTTCATTTTTTTTTTAAGTTTAAAATTCGGCTTACTGAAAACAGATTTATGCCAAGCCAGGCTAGTCTTTTTTTTCTTCAAAACTGTGCATGTATATCTTGAATTTAAATAGAACCATTTTAACAAGAGCGTAATTTCCAATCATCAGCTAAAAAACCGAAAAAGGGGTAGATAAAATTATCATTATTAACGAATTAGTTCATATTATTCTCCAGTAGTCTTAAAATGTCAAAAGAATTATGAATTTCATCAATGCTTATAAAGAGAAGAACTATTTGATTTAATTTCATCTAAAGTAAAACATTTTACAAGTCTGCAAGATAAACAAAAATTATTTGGGATTTTTAACTGTGAAGAATTAGATATATTAAACTCTCTTGGTCAATTTTTACAAAAGGCATTGCCTTAATTTGTATTTCCTAGTCAAATATTGGTTTTCAATCATATGACAAACTATTTCAGATTTGTATGTACATATTGTATTTTCACATATTTATGTATGGGTGTTTAACATAAATATACAAAAGACATTGTATTGTGTCTCTGGTACCGGTATATAGAAACATACATATATATACTAATTAAATGTTTATGTCTGTCCTAGCTCTTTCAATCATCCAACTCTTTCCCTCGTATATGTTGTATATGTTTATATAAATAAAGAAATTGAAATATGATTATCTTATAGTTAATAACACCATACGCATCGCCTGTACACGCATTCTACAGAAACACAGCGGAAACATGTAGAAAGAAGCAATTATTATAACTGTTCTTTTACACGTAGTTTCACAATATACGTGATAACTGCATGATGAGCAATAAATGACAGTAAAAATAGAAATTGTAAGTCAATACAAAATTTGGTGAAAGGAAATTTATAAACCACTTGAAAAAAAACGTTATATTTCAATTACAAAAATAAAGATATACTTTTACAAAAAACAAACAAACAAACAAAAAACCCCCCAAAAAACAAAAAATAACAACTAGTCTCTGTATACAGTATATACCTAGGTCGACTATTATACATGTATAGGTATCTCTCGTATTGTATTATCATTCATTTACATTTTAACCACCCACCCCCCACCACCCCCCCCCCAAAAAAAAAACAAAAACAAAAACAAAAAACAAACAATAAAAACAACAACAACAACAAAAACAGTCCAAAACTATGGTGGCATATATCGGTCACCACTTGTTTGATTGTCGGAAAATTATCATCATTACTAGGAACTTCAAGAGATGGATATCAAAAGTATATAACTTTTAATCGGTAGGCGCATAGAATTAATGCGGACGACTTGATTTTTGTTTGTTTTGCGTGTGTTTGAAAACTACAATATAAAAACTCCTGGACTTTAGAGTACATGGTCTTTTAAAGTTTTATAAAATTCGATCGTTATAAGGTATTCATAGGGGATGTCTCAAAATACAGGTGCATCACTGCAGAATTAGATATATAATGAATAGCGTTTTTCTTTTATCTTTTTTATTTCACTTGATTGTACATAAGAACCGCTTTCACAAGAGCTTGGACTTTCTGTGGGATGCTACTAGAACCGTTTTCACAAGAGCTTGGACTTTCTGTGGGATGCTACAAGAACCGCTTTCACAAGAGCTTGGACTTTCTGTGGGATGCTACTAGAACCGTTTTAACAAGAGCTTGGACTTTCTGTTGGATGCTACTAGAACCGCTTTCACAAGAGATTGGACTTTCTGTGGGATGCTACTGGAACCGCTTTCACAAGAGCTTGGACTTTCTGAGGGATGCTACTAGAACCGTTTTAACAAGAGCTTGGACTTTCTGTGGGATGCTACTAGAACCGGAACCGCTTTCACAAGAGCTTGGACTTTCTGTGGGATGCTACTAGAACCGTTTTAACAAGAGCTTGGACTTTCTGTGGGATGCTACTATAACCGTTTTTATAACAAGAGCATGGACTTTCTGTGGGATGCTACTAGAACCGTTTTAACAAGAGCTTGGACTTTCTGTGGGATGCTACTAGAACCAGAACCGCTTTCACAAGAGCTTGGACTTTCTGTGGGATGCTACTAGAACCGTTTTAACAAGAGCTTGGACTTTCTGTGGGATGCTACTATAACCGTTTTTATAACAAGAGCATGGACTTTCTGTGGGATGCTACTAGAACCGTTTTAACAAGAGCTTGGACTTTCTGTGGGATGCTATTAGAACCGCTTTCACAAGAGCTTGGACTTTCTGTAGGATGCTACTAGAACCGCTTTCACAAGAGCTTGGACTTTATGTGGGATGCTTCTATCTAGTTTGTTCATCAAAAGAAGTTGTCAAATATTGACATCCTTTCTTCTAATTCGCAAAAAGAAGCCTATTAATATTCATACATAAACTATCAAAACCGGAAGTTGTTTGCCGATATCTGGTCTGTTGTGTAAAATTGACATATACAGCCCTGGATGAAGTAGGACGAGTGTCATTGCGTTCAATGTATTCATATCAATTAGCCAATGACTTGACATTTAACCATGAGTAAACCCGCCTGCATCAACACGGAGTTTGTCACGTATTGCCCAAAGTCCAAGCTCATGTTACATGTAAAATGGCTCTATATATGCAAGAGACGCTACTGTCTGGTTTTTATAGGGATCATCTCAAGATATCACAATTTAATTCAGGAGTCCCAATCCGAGACCGATTCCTCTTACAGTTACCAAAGCTTTTATCATTTGATGTTTGCAAACATCAATTCATTAAAAAGGGATGGGGCAAGAGTCAGAGTAAAAAGACCTGCAGGTCTTTAATGGTCAGTTGTCAATTATTAGAATAAAAGTTGTACCCGAGAATATCATTGGCGCACTTTTGTGATTGAATTTCTCCCCCCCCCCCCCACCTTCAGCTTTCAAAGTATTGTGATGGCAAAGGAATTTAAACATTACTATGTACATGTATGTACAGTAAGTTATACAACTATCATTTGGATTTTAGTAGAGTCAATAAATTGCCATATAGAGTCATATATATATTTGCTATATTCTGCTGTAATACTTTAAACAATATTTTATTATGTAAGAATATTACATAATAAGGATTGGGCAGCAGACAATCTGCCTATTTGAGCCCTCTCCTTAAACAGTCAACTTGACAAACAGTGATGGTACAATGTAACAATAGAATATAAGTGAGAAAAACAAAAGAAAAATAAGTGGAATTAATTAAGATTCTGCTGTAATACAAGCTCAATACCTTGCAGTTTGAAGACCTGACCCGTGGTCCAGGAATACTTACAATATAGGCTGAGGGCTTCGTGAATATTATAATCATGCATTTGGTTTAGTCGTAATATACATTTTCAAGTTTAATTTTTTCTAATTAAATCTATCTGATAATGTTATAAAACAAGTTTTCTAAAGCATAATTTCTAACTTTAAATTTAGTTTTGAATATTTTAACAAACGATACAAACAGACTTTCATAGACTTTAGCCATGAATTAACGAACTTGCATTATTTTTCTGAAAGGTTCAATTTTTGGGATACAAAATTATATTTTTAATGTATAGTTGGTCATCTCTCCACGTATTTGTTGATTGAAATCGGTTTATTTATCATTAGACCTTATTTAGACTATGACAAAAATATAGAGCACAGAAGAAAAGGCATTGACGTTCTAAAAAATGACACTATTTGGAGGTTTTGATACGCATATGCCAGTTTAAACCAACATATTCCTGGTATTGAGCATATTTAAGTGTTAATAATCGATGTATTGTATTAAAAGTATACATTGTTTTGAATGAGTTTTTAAAAACAAATTATCAGAGTTGTTGATATCTTAATTTTTCAGTATCTTGTCCGTCTTAATAATGGCATTTTACACGGCGTATCCACCCATCTTCTTTCTTAGGTTCATTTTTTAAATAGAACCATTTTAACAAGGCCTAGAACTTTCGATAGGACCTAACTATCTATTTCTTGCGTCAAAACAAGTTAGAACCATTTTAACAAGACCTTGGACTTTCGATAGGACGTAACTATCTATTTCTTGCGTCAAAACAAGTTTAAATGACGCTGGTTTCAAGTGAAATATACACAGACTGCACAGTCTTAGCTCAAAATCCAGACAAATCTTGTTGATTTCACAGAGCCTTGGCTGGGTGGCCAGCAATGAAATAGACAGGCTTACGTCACATTGCTGTTTGACACAACTACCCAAAGTCCAAGCTCTTGTTAAAATGGTTCTAAAATGACGTGGTTTCAAGCGAAATATGCACCGATTGCGTAGTCTTAGCTCAAAAGCCAGACAAATCTTGTTGATTTCACAAAGCCATGGCTGAGTGGCCAGCATTGAAATAGACATGCCTACGTCATATTACTGTTTGACACAAATACCCAAAGTCCAAGCTCTTGTTAAAATGGTTCTAATATTTTCACTATATGGCCATATCGGCCCCGCCTTATTTAGGGCCTTAACCTCTGACACAGGGTCCACGGATTTCACAATTTGTAGGTAGAGTGCTTTTCAAAAGGACATTATAATCGTGCATTCGATTTTTTTCCAGCTACTGTGGAAGTAGAGAAGAAAATTTCCAAGCTTTACTAGTAATACATTTTCACCATATGGCCATATTGGCCCCGCCTCAGGGCCTGAACCCCTGACCCAGATGCCATTAGTTTCACAATCCAGATAGAGGGTTTTATGAACATCAAAACCATGCATTTAGTCTTTTCTGGGACTTTTCTGTGGGAGTGGAGACGAATATTTGTTGAAAATTTGGTCTTATTTCCCGTTTGACCCCGTCCATTAGGCCCCATGGGTGGTAAGGTCATAAGTTTCACAATTTAAATTTATCTTATCGTAGAGATGCTTCAAACTAAATATGTTAATTGGCCTTGTAGATTTCAAGAACAGGTCAAAAATGTCAAATTGTTAACGGACGAAAGCCCACTTTCACGTGAACTTACGAAGATCTAATCCCTGCACATGCAGTCAAGCGCACTTTCCACCCCAACCAGAACCATCATAATTTGGACTGCTTTAGCCTCTTTCTGTATTTAACCTAACTCTTACATCTTACCTTAATCATGCTTAGACAGTTGCATTTTCAATCACAGTATCTCGCTACGTTCAAGTTTGGATCGTTTCGATTTTCAACCAAACGTCTTTTCTCTGATAAATGCCAGCTTGAACCTTTTCATACATGTAGAAACATCTATTTATTTAGACTATGTAACATTGAGACGTCCTTTTGGTATTTCATTTGAATAAGTGATATCACCTATTCTAATAAGTGATATCACCTATTCTAATAAGTGATATCACCTATTCTAATAAGTGATATCACCTATTCGAATGCAAGGAAAAGTGAGCAAGCTCACATACACCACGCTCCTCTATCACTTGACACAGCTTCATAAAATGAATGGCAGAGTATGCAAGAAATTCACAAAAATTGATAAAGGGCATTAAACGCAACAAAATCATCAGATCAAAACTACCTGCAAATCTTTGTCTTTATCAACAACAAAATTCTAAGTTAAAAAAGGCTGAAAAATAATGGGATCGGAATTTCCGTGCAGCGGTTCAAAAGGTGTTGCGTGTTGCAACCACTATTGAAATAAATTATTTTAAGGAGGCTGGGGGGTCAAAAAAAAACTTCTCCAAAATTCACAAAATTTCTTTCAAAAGACAAATTCAGTACAATGTAAGAGTTATAGAACATTAAAGTGAAAATCTTTTTTGTGTAGAGATAAAAACGCTTTAAAATGGCAGCCACCCCCCAGCCTCGTTAACAGTGGTTGGGAATGGATTTCATTATAAGAGGCACTTTGCAACTATTAAAATACGACTATTAATGAAATTATTATTTCAGTAGTAGTTGGTAATAAATTTAATTTTAAATATTACTTTCTAATTAACACATGTGGGGAAAAAAGATGTTTATCACTTTGTATTTGTTTAAAAAGGAATTTAGAATGCAAAAAATACTTTTTTTTAACGAATTGTTCTAAGTACACGATTTAGGTATTATATACTTACAAAAGTTAACTATATTCTGTAAATTACAGTGGTTAATTCTTTCTAGAAAGATATAGAATTTTAATTGTTTATTTTCCTAAAGCCTTTTCATGAATATTGATGAAGAAGGAGCGAAACCGACCTCATTGCGCATGTCCGCGGGAAATCAGGTAGCCGTTATTGTTTGCCTAATTACATATCCGTCTCGATTTTATATACAGTTTTAACAGTTGTTACTTTGAATGTATATATGTATTATGAGTGTTATACGTTTGTCATTCACGGTACCATTATATTTTTAACGTTTAAATAGGATAACAATCACACGAACTAAAAATAGCACTTATATGCTCACACGCTTGTGTTTTTGCTTTCTTTAATTTGCACTCGTATACATATAGGACAAATTTATGCTTTACTGAAAAAAATTATATCCTTTCCTTCGTAAACTTCAACAATTATGAAGATGTTGACCCCCACCAAGTTTTGTTTGATAGTCTAAAATTAGCTGTCGATATCACGTGATAGATTGATATTCATGAGAAGGCATTACTTTTCTGGCAGGAAAGTAAATATTTTTTATTGTTTAAAATTTGATATCTTTAATACGTGATAGAATTGGGCATTATAATTAACATCATAAAAATAACTTTTGTAAGGATCAAACACATGTATTTTCCCCGTCATTTAAAATTGACGCAAATTATAGCGTGCATAGCTTTGAAAAGAGCAAAATTGTCATTGAAGAAAGAGCCAAAGCCGTTGGAATGTTGGTGTCTGGATTGTTCCTAAGAAAGGTTGTACTCACTTTAAATCTGCAATTTATTTTGTCCTCGATATTGTTTTAAATAGTAAGCAATACAAAGGAAACGTTGTTTTAAGTGGGATGTGCGGCCATCTTTTACATTTGAGAAGAAAAATGTAAACATTTCTTGAACTGGCTTGTTTCTGTCCAAAACTGACTAAAATACTAAAACTGTTGTCAAAAGATTCAAAAGCAATAAATATGACGTTACATATGTTGTTTTGTATGCAAATTATGCATACAGGGGCAGAACAGTGCATTTTAAAATCACTTAGAACTGCGCAGCTACAGACTTTAATTAAAGATTTAAAAATCTGAAAAAATATGAAAGGAGTTCATTAGTGTCCACTCTACAACCATTTGTTGAGAAAAAGACCAAAGCTTGCTTATTTAGGTTGTAACTTTATCTCAAAAGAAGATACCCTATTCTTAAAATGAGTCTCAAAAATCATAAATTTGCACGAGATATTTTTGTCTGTGTATATGGAGGTACATTGAAGTTATATTTTCATTGAAAAATATATGTATATTTTATATTTATGGCAATTAATTGTTTGGACCCCTACCCTACTTTTAAACTTATAGAACCAAAACAAAACAATTGTAACTGGTATAGAGATGTCTGTCACATTCAGCCCAGATTGTTTTGAATTGACATTATTAGTTATCCAGGTCCAATCAAGGGTGTACGGGGATATACCCCCGGGTTGTATTCCATACACCCTGAGGCCACAGGTTGGACCTGGATAACGAATTTATTTCCTATGTTATACAAATTTTAAATTTATATTGTTTTACCGGTGATATAAGTTCGATACAAAGAACCAAAAATAAATATTAATTGAAATTGGGCTGAAAATCCTTTATTCACGCCAATAGCTAGAATATTAAGAAACAGGGATTTTGACAAAAATATTTATTCATTTACTTACATTATTTTGACCAAAGATTTAAACAATAAGTGCATTATGACGTCACATTTTATTTACACCGGCTTGTTAACCAATCAGATCTCGCGTTATAAGCGACACAGGAAATAATTATTTTTATCGATGAAAAACCTTAATGTGCCTCCATAGACACGGGAGTTATAAGTATAGCCTGGAATTTTCTTGGTCTAAAAATAGATCCCATGCCAAATGATAAAACTAGGGTACCCTATTTTGAGGCAAAGTTTCTACATTAATGTGCAAAATTCAACCTTTTTCTCAACAAATGGTTGTAGAGAGGACGTCAATTAACCCCTCTGTTACTTTTTCAGATTTTTAAATCTTCAAAATAAGTCCGCAGCTGCGCAGTTCTAAAGCTGTTCTAAGTGATTAAAAAGGCATTTTTTTGTTCTTAAATGCATAATTTACATACAAAACAACATGTAGAACCTCATATTTATTGCATTTTCATCTCTAGACAACAGTTTTTTGCAGAAACAAGCCAGTTCAAGAAATGTTAACATTTTTATCCTCTTAACATAATGTTTCTCTTTTATAATCAGTTCAACAAGAGCTTTGACTTTGGGTAGTTGTGTCAAACAGAAATGTGACGTAGGCCTGTCTATTTCATTGTTGGCCATTCAGGCTCTTTGAAATCAACAAGTCTGGCTTTTGAGCTAAGACTAGCAATCGGTGTATATATATTTCGCTTGAAACCAGTGCCATTTTTAACTTGTTTTGACGCAAGAAATATATAGTTACGTCCTACTGAAAGGCCAAGGCCTTGTTAAAATGGTTCTATATCAATCGGCAACCAAAAACATCCGAGACGCTCTGTGCGAAAATCAACCAAACCGAAAGTGTTACGAAAGCCATTATTGCATTTCGACCGCTGATGGTAGAAAGAGAGTATATGCAGACGAGGAGAACGGTATTCTGACGATTGTATGGTAGAAAGGGACTCATGGGGTGGACCAAGCATCATGGTATGAGGTAGCATTGGACTGTTCAGAAATCTTTGTTGTTTTTCAAAATATTGGTCCAGGTAGAGGCAATGGTGTGACAACTAACTGCCCAATACATTGATCAAGTTCTTCAACCCCATATTGTGCAACATTTTGATCGACATCAGAACAACATATTCCAGCATGACAATGCCCGTGCACACAAGGCTAGAGCAACTATTAAGACTTTTTGGAGGAAAATAACGTTGGAGTCATAATGCCTTGGCCGGCTTTGAGTCAAGATTTAAACCCTATTGAACAATTATTGGATGAAGTTCAACGGTGCCTCAATAATTTTCAACCAAGGCCGACAACTGCTGATGAACTTGCGGTATCCTTTCTCCGGGTATGGTACGACATCCCAATAACGTTCATCAATCGTCCAATCCATGAACAGATGTGCTGCTGTAATCTACGCTAATGGTGGTCATACACGCTACTGAATGCAAAGACGCTTAATACGTACTCATTTATCAGATTACACTTGATTTTTTGATTGAAGTTAGTATACAAATAAATAATTTTGTGCACATAGCTTCACTTTTTTCTGACCATAACATGGTTCTATATTTTTAATATTGCCTATTGCTATGCTGTATGCACATCTACTAAATCCCGTAATCTATGTGTTCTAAATAGTACCTACAAATTTCACGAAATTTACTTGTTGCCCGGGGTATTATTATACATTTATTGCATGATTGTGAGGAAGATATGAAGATTTATTCCCTCAGTGAAAATCATATTTCCCGAGGGCGACACCCGATGGAAATATTTTTTTCTGGGGGAATAAATCTTCATATCTTCCGAACGTTCATGCAATAAATTATTTATAATATAATACATGGGGCTCTAATCGTTTTTCAACAATAACAGGATACGGTGGATGAAAAATATGACGACGACAGGGAAATATGAAGTTTTATTGTTCTGACACGTGATTCTCTAGAACCAATCAGATAACGCGTTTTAATGATAATAAAAATAAGTGATTTCACTTTTCTAAAAGGCAATACATGTATTACCTATTCGAATACTTGATACCACTCATTCCGATTCGGATAGTCGAATGGGTGATGTAGTGAAGCTTGAATTGTTTTATGGCTATATATTTCATTGAGTTTTAGCTTGTTTTAAATCATTGGGCATACTAGTATTTATGCCGTGTTCCAGTCTGCACCATTTATCCCTCCTCTTAAATTGCTCTGTTCCACCTCGCCAGCCTCACCAGCCAATATCGTCTATAGTCAACGATTAAGGGATCGAATCAGAAATGTGTGGGCGGTATATCTAAAAGGTAAAAAACTGCGTTGATGCAAAACTTACAAGATTTCGATGAAAAACGAACGACAACCGATGCAAAACCGTCTTTTGACAATATGCCTTCGCAAATAAGAAACTCCCGAAGTTAACTTTCTTTGTTCATCAATTATTGTATACACATGTAGTTGACCTGTATTTAGAAATGAAAAAATTAAGGATTTTATATATTTATCTATTGAAAGTTCAGGTACGTAGCAAGTGTTGGGGGTGGCTTTATTTTCGAAATTTTCTTACATGTAATAATGAATTTATAATTAAATGTCACCTTCGACATTGTTGGAACAATGAAACTCAATATATATATAGACCTATAAATATCACCTCCACCAAAAACGAGGTAGGCTTTTGAAGTTGAGTGAAATTAGAATCGTCCATTCCCCTTTTTTCAAGATGTCGGGATAGGTCTGTCCACACCCTTTTCCGAAAACGATGCTACGTGCCTGGAATTTAAAAATCTTACAATGTTCATCTATACTGACAAGTCATTGAACAATCGGTTCATGGGCCACATCGTTCAACAGGGCAACAACTCTTTCCCAAGTAAAACCCGGTATAAACCCCCTAACTCCCGGGTGTATGCTACATGATTTGAATTTTACAAATTCCCTAAAAATATCTTCCATACATTTACTTTCACAAATTACAGACGACGTTTTTATTATATTTGTATGTAAAATTGGAAGCCGGTATCCACCACTTGTGGCTCGTCAATAACATGAATGACTACCACAATTAAATTCTGTATTACACATATCCAGTATATTCAACATTTACAATTTGACAAATGCTTGGAACCATACTGATATCTTTGAAATGGCGGAAGAACTCTATATTGCCCTCATGGACGGGCGGTCTATGACCACAAGAAATACGAAAAGACTTTACTTCTATACTCTGTCCCAAGTTTCTGCTTTCACCACTTTTTGCATAATTTTTCAGTAATCATAAATACCTTTGTGTCCAAACAACATTCATTCAGTAAAACGAAAAAAAATCCAGATTTTCTGTTTTGAAACGCCCCCTCTATCACCTCTGGTTTCAATACACAACCAACATTAGAAAGTCTACGAGGATTTTGCATTGCAAACGACATGAAAAGTACCCGGATGATAAGATTAAACAAGAGGCCCATGGGCCACATCGCTCACCTGAGCAACAACAGACATAATAAAATCAGCTTTATGGAGTCATATACAAAATATCTGAACAATGTCGTATAATAGATCCTGTATAAACAAAAATTCCTATTCTTATGTTTATCATTGAGCCCCTTTGTAACAGGGTGATTTTACAGTCATATCACATATTGAGCATTGCAGTTCTCGAGAAGATGATCAGACTTAAACACCTGTTTATATATGGATTATAAACCTACATCAAACTTTGAACCCCTTGTGACGTCTAAGAATTGTCCAGGGGCCAGAGTCTAAACAATTTTAAAGAATCAACAATATGTCAAAATGCTTGCATATAAGTAAAACCATATATAAAAACATTTGAGTTTTTGTGAACAATTTAAATGTTTTCCTTTGTAAAATTGGACCCCCCCCCCGCCATGTGGCCCAACCCTACTCCAGAAAAATCATTATCCCTGGGGGTAGGGTGGGGCCACAATTGGAAGGGGGATGCCAAAAGTTTACAAAGGAATATATAGGGAAAAATCTTCTAAAACACAAATTGTTTAGAAGAGCTCTAACTTTAGTCAGTTCAGTCTTCAAATAGTCTAGATTAAAATTTGTCAAAATCATATTCGAACAATTTGAATCTTCCCTACCTGAGGATGCTTCCACACAAGTTGCAGCTTTTCTGTCCAATCGTTTCTGAGAAGAAGATTTTTTAAAGATTTTTCTCTATATATTCAAATGAGAAAATTTGACCCCCCTCCCCCACTGTGGCCCCACCCTACCCCTCGGGATCATGATTTTATCCAAATTGAATCTACTCTAACCGAGAATGCTTTCACACAAGTTAAAGCTTTTCTGGCCGATCGGTTTCTGAGAAGAAGATTTTTTAAAGATTTTTCTCTATATATTCCTATGTAAAAATTCGACCCCCCATTGTGGTCCCACCCTACCCCTGGGGATCATGATTTTATCCAACTTGAATCTACACTACCTGAGGATGCTTCCACACAAGTTACAGCTTTTCCGGCTGATCAGTTTCAGAGAAGAAGATTTTTAAAGATTTACTCTATATATTCCTATGTAAAAATTCGACCCCCCATTGTGGTCCCACCCTACCCCTGGGGATCATGATTTTATCCAACTTGAATCTACACTACCTGAGGATGCTTCCACACAAGTTACAGCTTTTCCGGCTGATCAGTTTCAGAGAAGAAGATTTTTAAAGATTTACTCTATATATTCCTATGTAAAAATTCGACCCCCCATTGTGGCCCCACCCTACCCCTGGGGATCATGATTTGAACAATTTGAATCTACACTACCTGAGGATGCTTCCACACAAGTTTCAGCTTCCCTGGCTGATCAGTTTCAGAGAAGAAGATTTTTAAAGATTTACTCTATATATTCCTATGTAAAAATTCGACTCCCCCATTGTGGCCACACCCTACCTCCGGGGGTCATGATTTGAACAAACTTGAATCTACACTACCTGAGGATGCTTCCACACAAGTTTCAGCTTTTCTGGCCGAATGGTTTTTGAGAAGATTTTTGAAAAATACCAACAAATTTTCAATAATTTTAAATTATCTCCCCTTGAAAGAGGGCATGGCCCTTCATTTTAACAAACTTATATCCCCTTTACCTAAGGATGCTTTGTGCCAAGTTTGGTTTAAGTCGGCCCAGTGGTTCTTGAGAAGAAGATGAAAATGTGAAAAGTTTACAACAACAACGACGACAACGACGACAACGACAGACAACGGACAAATTGTGATCAGAAAAGCTCACTTGAGCCTTTGGCCCAGGTGATCTAAAAAGTGTGCGAGGTGTCCCGAGTGTTTTCGAATGAAGAATACATTTCCTATTTATTATAAATCTCCATAAGAAATGTCTTTCCGTTCTTGTGAGTTTCTCTGGGTTAAAAAAAAGATGATTTATGAATGAAAAAATCTTAGATTTTCCTCCCTTTTATCAGTTTCGATTGTACTCCATTGACAGGTACTAGTATGTTTATTTTCATTTTAAAATCGCAAAAAAGTAACGGAAACAATAATTTGGGACAGGCTGCTTATTCTATGAAAATTGAACAAACTAATGACTCAATTTTTTCAGAATTAGTTTGAGGGTAAAATTGGACATCTTCTTTGTACACTCAAACTTATAACTTCTATTTATTTTGCTTAATTAATATTGTAAGTTGTAAAAGTTTTTTTTTCATTCTATTATATTATGAATTTTGAACCTTCACACTGGTGTGCCCTTCTAAATACAATAGAAGATTTTTTTTAAATCATCCCCGTAATTTTTTACTGTTATCGAATTTTTTTCCCCCTGAAAGGAGGTCCTGACCCTTCATTTGAATAAACCTGAACTTAAGGATTATGTGCCAACACTGAGAAGAAGAAGAAGAAGAAGAAGACAATCTAACGCTGCAGACGACAGCAACGACGACTAAAGACCAAATTTTGATCCGAAAAGCTAGAAAAAAATTGATAACGATCGTTACTGTTAGCATCAATACAACTTCTCTGGTTTTCTCTGAAACTGTCGCTTATTTAATTCATTTACTACCCCTTCTCTCTCTCTCTCTCTCTCTCTCTCTCTCTCTCTCTCTCTCTCTCTCTCTCTCTCTCTCTCTCAAATCGGAAAGATATTCGAAATTATATAAATTCTTATTTTCTGCCAGTATTAATATTTGTTTGTTTTCTAAGAGAATTCTATTCTACCTAATTTGTAATTTATGTAATACACTGCACCGTTACAAGTATTTTTTCTTACACCAAGTATTCTTTTATATGAAAGACGAATATGGCTACATAAAAAATATTTTTATCTCGTAATTACGAGAAAAGATCTTGTTATTACGAGTTAAATATCTCGTTATTACGAGAAAAGATCTCGTTATTACGCGTTAATTATCTCGTTATTACACCAAGTATTCTTTTATACGAAAGACGAATATGGCTACATAAAAAATATTTTTTTCCGTATTTACGAGAAAAGATCTTGTTATTACGAGTTAAATATCTCGTTATTACGAGAAAAGATCTTGTTATTACGAGTTAATTATTTCGTCATAACCATCTCGACTCCAAAATGTTAATATACATGTACAATTATTTTGAATAGGTTGTGTATGAATATATATTTACATCTACCGAGTATGATTCCCTCTATTTCTTACGGACACTTTAGTTGGATCTAATTCATAGCTCTATAGAAACAACCAGACTGAAATCTACACGCCCCGTTTATCGATTGGTCGAAACCTACAGCAACTGAAACTAACAGGAAATTGACAGGACTGAAATCGACACGCCCCGTTTATCGATTGGTTGAAACCTACAACTGAGAGGACCGAAATCTACACGCCCCGTTTATTGAATGGTCGAAACCTACAGCGATTTAAGAAAAATCAGGGACGAAATAATCATGATGATGTCAGAATCAAATTCCCATAGGAGACGATTTGGCTGTTTCTTTTATCTAACGCACTGATGTACATTAAAAATATAATTTAGATAATTTAACTTACTTTTTACAATTAATATATCAATTTCTTAAAAGAGAGATATAAATATAAACAATACAATGATTTCTATGATGATTCATGCGGGTTATGAAGGTAGCGGTCATTGCAGAAAAAAATTACTTATCCCGCTAACGCGTTAATAATAAATCGTGTAGATTTATTCCTAACGCGCGGTATTCAATTTGTCTGCACCGCTTGGTGTGTTACAGGACCGACGACATCCAAAAATAAGCATTCCATGCTTTTAAAATGAATTCACTTTGATAATTCATGCGCCATCGTCTTCACGTATTACGAGTATGTTTATTTTTGAAAGATTAAATGAAACGTTCGATCTTACATAACCAATTTGATATGTACTTTTGAAAAATAATCATTAAACTATATCTACTCCTAAAGAAAAAAGATTTTTCTCTACAAAGTTTCTGGTACTATATTTTTAATCGCGGAAGCAAACTAAATAAAATATTAATATGGCTGTTCCATGTATGTTTCATATCCCTGACTGAGACCGTATACAATGGCTTTACAGCGACAATACACATAAATTTCATAAAAATAGACTTTAGTATGAATATATATATAAGCAATACCGCGCTAACGCGCGGTATTCAATTTGTCTGCACCGCTTGGTGTGTTATAGGACCGACAACATCCAAAAATAAGCATTCAATGCTTAAATATAAACAGACTGAAATCTGAAATTATCGATTGGTCGAAATTTACAGCGACTCAAAAAAAATCACGGACCGCACAAAATAATCATGATGATATCATATGGAACGCCGGGACTGTCTTATATGAGGATTAAAGATTATACGCAGTGTTCTCCTCATTATATTTGGTAGTATATTCATTATATAAAGTCTTTTTCACATTATATCGTGTGCATTTTCCATTATATACAGTACTTCTTTCATTATATAATGTAGTTATATCACTATATTATGTACATTTATCATTATATGAGGTGCTTCCAACATTATATGAGGTGCTTCTAACATTACATGCGGTCGTCCTAACATTATATGCGGTAAACACAACATTATATTATGTACTTCTCACATTACATACAGTATATTCATTATTATATGTAGTATTTCTGTTATGATGACGATGATGAGCGTTAAATATTATGTCCGGTCCTGTTAGCATTCCGTGCGGTAGATTTTGCATTTCGTTGTGATGTAGACACAGTATTATATGCTGTGCTTTCATCTTTATGATGATGATCTTTCGGAAGCTTATTTTCGGAATCTCTCTGGAATATAAACGCAGAGTTTTAAGTATGACGGATCATTTAATAAAGTCGGTTTAGGTACGACTCGGTTTGGGTACCACTTCACTGTAAATCTATCATTGGAGATCATTCAGGCAGATGAATAAATTTCATATTGACAATTTACAATTCGGTTCAATTGAAGTAACATCATTTCCATTTTATTTATTGAAACGACAGATGACTGACAGATACAATATGCCGGGGGGAGAGGGGGCATCTCGTGTGAAAACAGAAATATGTACATTTATATTCCATTTTCATCACAGGAGAGTTGTACATGCACACTTTTTTGGTTCGCTTAAAAAATTAAATTAAATGCAAGTAGAGATGTGAAACTGAATTCTCGTACTTGTGTGCATGAGCTCCAAACCGGACACGTGGACATAAAATCCATAAAAAAATAGTTTTACTAAATATGAATTATCGAAATATAAAAATATAATAGGAACAGAACATATAAGTTGTCAACATTTAGTCTGTATGTATGCGCGAATAAAGGTCTTATTTCTTTGTAAATTCAATATGCCAATTATACATTATGCAGACATAACCGCTGATTTTTCAAGCTCGAATGGCGTGCATTGAGAGAAGAATGGAAGGGGGAGGGGGTGTCTTAAAATTTCAGAAACTGCTCATTCATCTCCATTTAATGCAGATGTAAAGTTTACTATTTGGGATAAATATAATCTAAATTACTAATTTTAAGTAAACGGTATTTATTAATTTGGCGGTACTTTAAGAAAATTTTTGTCACAAGGAATACATCTGTTGAATATGAAACCAATTGCCCCACCAACTCAAAAGTTAAGGCCAAGGTTTAAATTTTTGCGGACAAACAGATGGACGAACAGGGAAAAAACTTTATACTCCCGAATCTTCGATTACGGGGGCATAAAAAAAAGCTAAAACTTAAATTTATGTCTCTGCGCTAACTAACGAATCGTATACATTTGGCAAGCGAACATGTACATTACGGGAAGGCACAACAGTGAAAGTATTCAGGAACAGGTCGAATATTTATTTCCACCCCACCCCTTTTCCAAAACCAAGAAATAAGAATTCCTTTAACGCTAAACGGGTATTTCTAAGAGAATAATTTAAAATTTTGGCAAGGTCCTAGAAATATGGATAGAAAAGTTAACTTTAAATTATAAATTGTGATTTGTGTAGTATTGAAATAATTTCTTTAAACTTATCAGGTGAAAAACTTAAATAGACAATGTGCAGATCTATTTTCATGCCTTATAAATTGGAAAGATATACTTTAATTCTCATCAAGTATTTTAAGAATGTTTAAGCAGGGCTAGACAAATAGCATTGCCCGGCAATGGGTACATCCATCTATAAATTGAGCCATTTTAAGGTCCCGTAAAATATCATCCATTTTTTTCATAGCACGACTTCCGAAAATAAGCTTCCGAAAGATCATCATCATAAAGATGAAAGCACAGCATATAATACTGTGTATACATCACAACGAAATGCAAAATCTACCGCACGGAATGCTAACAGGACCGGACATAATATTTAACGCTCATCATCATCATCATAATAACAGAAATACTACATATAATAATGAATATACTGTATGTAATGTGAGAAGTACATAATATAATGTTGTGTTTACCGCATATAATGTTAGAACGATCGCATATAATGTTAGAAGCACATCATATACTGTTAATAGCACCTCATATAATGTTGGAAGCATCTCATATAATGATAAATGTACATAATATAGTGATATAACTACATCATATAATGAAAGAAGTACGGTATATAATGGAAAATGCACGCGATATAATGTAAAAAAGACTTTATATAATGAATATACTACCAAACATAATGAGGAGAACTCTGCGTATAATGTTTAATCCTCATATAAGACAGTCCCGGCGTTCCATAATATCAGACTCAAATCCCATAGGAGACGATGTGGCTGTTTCTTTTAGCTAACGTACTGATGTACATTAACAGTAATTTAGTGAATTTTACTTACGTTTTACAACCAACGCGCGGTATTCAACTAGTCTGCACCGCTTGGTGTGTTACAGGACCGACGACATCCAAAAGTAAGCATTCAATGCTAAATCTACATGTACATAAGTGATTCATAGCATTAAAAATGTTACATTCAAGTTCTACATGTACATTTATGTTTAATTTTGATCGTTTTAGACACATGCATTATCATTTAAATGGGTTTATAATGTACAATATGTCATAACTACTAGTTTCGGAAATTCCCCAAACAACTTTGATTTTCACCCTTTAGTTTGACTTACAGGATGGTTCTAAAATGTCTTCTAAGATTTGTCTTCAGAACTTTCTTAAGAAGAATCTTACGAAATGTTCGGAAACATGCCTGCAGATAGTAATGAACATCTATGTGTTCCAATAATTCAGCTAAAATGCATTGTTTGTCTTTGACATAAAACCTGTCAGTGCCCTGGCTAGATCGATTGGTTTCATTATTTACCAGGCAGCTTTTCCCGACCCCGACAAAAGGCTTTAAAAGTAAGAGCGATAAAAAGAGTGTTCAACCCTAATCTATTCCGTGTATATATATTTGAGCGTGTACCTTTAATTGGAGTTTATGGTTTTATATACAGCTGTGTGCCCGATTGGGAAGTGTGCATTACAATAGCTAGCGATCACTAAGGGACACCGTAAACAGAGCCAGGAACGGAAGTAGGTGTGTGAACGTACAGACGGATAACCGGTGTGGTGGAACATCATATGGGAGATTGGTCCGTCTCTTAGAATCGAACGATGGCAGCTAACCCGACGCCCTCGGGACGAGCGCTGGCTGGGTGCAATTTTGTGGCCCAGGATCAAATTTGGTAAGGGACTTCTTTCATATGACGAGTTTATTCATTAAAGTTATTTATTCTTATCTTTCGGGTGGAGGGCCCGGAGGATGTGATTTTAACATTGAGCAGTAACACTGTGTGATTATTTAATCAATGTGTTTTAATTTGATGTAGGTTTTATATGTGTAACACTGCGTTAGGTCTTTAAAAGTTCGAAGGATTGAAAGATTAAATCGCTGTGTTCTTAATAAATACAGTTGAGGAATCCATTTAACTTGAGCAGTCTGGTTTTTTAAACAGATTCCAAAAACGATTTGTGTTACATATTGATATTTGACGAAATATTAAATAACGTTACGATTGCTCCCACGTTGAAGTTTAAATACACACACTTGTTAATTTGGTTTGCATTTTTAAAAAAGAGAATGTCCTATAAATGAAGAATTTACTAAAGGTAAACAACAATCTTGAATTTTTACGTTTTAATCCACCCATATTTGTTCAAATATACTCATGTACATAGCAAACCACTTTCTATGATTTGATTACACGGCGCGGTTGCTAACCAACAAATATTAAGGGCTATTGTTTTACACATGAATAATGGAAGATGGCCCATCTCCTCTTCCTACTGTGATTAACACACAACCTCACTTTTCTTTTGAACATGACAGGTTATCAAAATTGGCTGGGATAATAAACGTTGTTGACACGAAACGGATTATAAGTATTGGTTCAGCACTGTTGGATTAAAGAATTTATCGGCTAAATTTTTATTTTGAATAAAAGATCGATTCATGTGTATGGCATTGGGTGCAGCAGTGCTAATTGTCTTAAAGTGATAAAAAATTGATTCGCTGACGTTTCATAAACCATCAATATAAAACTGAATCGTGTGCGGATTCAGAATTTTTCCGAGGGGGGAAGAGGGTCTCAGGGGTCATTTTGTTAGACCAGGGCGGGGGTCCGAGGCAAATTTTTCATAGCTTTATTATGTGAATTAAGTAAATTTAAATTTATTTAGTAAATTAAAGTTTAAATTTTCAAGGGGTAGGGAGTTTCCAACACAACTTATGTAATGGGAAAACACAGTGATGGATTTCTTCTGACTTATTTTTAGGGGAGGATGGGGCTGTTTTAGACATATTTTTATTTCTACAAGTTGAGGACGGCAGACAGTGTTGCTAGCGTGCAAATTCTTGAAAACATGTTATTTGTGAATGCTTTAGAAACTGCCGTTAGAAGAAACGCCACGTGTGGATTTGTCCTAGACAATGCACAGAAACGTAGATGAAAACTATTTTTTCTATCCATGTATTTGTCTTGTCGATTTCAGAACTGAAATCTATTGTGTTAATAATTATTAGCAAATGTCTGCATCATTGTCTATATATGGTATAGTAATACAGTTGCAAAGCAATAAAATTGTTCTTGATCTTGCTCGATCGTGCATATGTTATAATATCTTGAAGTTGCTTTAATTATATTTAAGTGGTTCAAGTTAATCATTTTTTGAAATACAATATAATTAGGGTTCTCACTCAAACCATTCAATGAAATAGTATATATGGGCTTGGCACATATTGACAAACAATGAAAGTAGAGGAATGTACTGCATATAGATAAAAACGCATGTGATGAATAAACAAAGTACTTAGAAAAACGTTGTAGTTTATAGGTATCCAAATAGCAAAGTTTCAGCTGTATTCAGTGGCGTCGGAAGCAAATTGATAGTGGGGTGGGGGGGGGGGCTAGACTTATAAAAAATCTTAACAAGCAAAAAAAAGTTCTTTGGTATGTATAAATTTGCAAAAAAAAAGGGGGGGGGGGTAGGCCCCACTAGCCCCCCCCCCCCCCCCCCCCCCGGTTCCGACGCCTATGGTATTGTCATAGCCGTCTACACACATTTTAGACACTCATCCAAGGGTGATTTGTTGCTGCCAACAGACTTTATAATATTGAACAATATGCAAATACATTTCAAACGACACAACGTCAAATCCAAAAACTTCTATTGGCCTAAAGTCTGGATATTAATTACATGGAAGTGCAAGAACTTGTTGGGTGGCAGTAGTTGATTTAACTCACTGACTGACTATTGAGATTATTTACAATATTCAAAAGAAAGTGGGCGCTTAAGATGTAGATTCGGCAGGAATCTGGTCGCACAAGGAGAGTGGAAATTTCATCAATTAATTTTGCATATTTTCCGAATTATAACCGTTATTTGGTTTCTGCTGGACGTGGAATGGGTAGAAAATGGTTTGTAATGCAAAAGGTTTCATCATAATATGGGTCTAAATATAGCAACACGATGCAGTTCATGCAAAATCATACTTATTTACAGCTGTTTTTAAATGATTTTATTGTCTCTGGGTCTTCTCTCCACAAATTTGAAACGTGCAAAGATGACATATTTCAACATTAAAGATGTCGCTTTTTAAAAAAGGATGGAGAGATGACCCAGAGATGACTAATTATGTACTTTTTCAAAATATTTTTGGGAGGATAAAAAACAAAGTCCATGGATATGACAATGTTGTTTCAAACACTAATTTATACCGCACATTGTGAAGTCACGCATGGCTCACTGGTTTCGTCCTGGATTAGTGAATACATACATGCGGTGTTTGGGGTTCAAATCCTACCGGTGACTCCTTTTTCATTTTGATTTTTTTTTTAACTTTTTTGTTTTTAATTGTATGTTGATATAACATTATGTTGAATTATAGAATACCGGTATATTTTAATTTGCCGTTATTGATTTCTGCCGTATGAACACCTTTTTCTGTTCTTATTACTATTTATTAAAATATACGATATAAATGAATTAAAATATGTATGCATTAACATTTCCAATATAACTAGTTATCGGTTTACCCTCTCATTGCCATTTTTAGAAAGCTTGCGAGGTTTTTTTTGATAGCCGAAATAGACATGTACTTCAACTCTCAACATGATATAGTTTGAGTAATTAATTTTTGTTCAAATCTGTACATAACCTTTCGAGGTTATAGACATTTAAATCACTATTGATTCGTGTCGATGATTCCTGCAAATTTATAATCTTGTGCACCCAATTTCTTTACAATGTTTCTGCAAAGTCAGATCGAATCATTGGTTTATTACGTGTATAAGATACTAGCTTTCTGGGCGTATTTTATTCATAATCCGTTTTACAAAAAGTTCCACATGAGGCTGTTTAAAAAAAATTTAAGTGTCATTTCTTTTTCTTTCTATTTCATGGATGTAGGAAAGATCATGTTCACCATGAAGAAGTGGCTTCAAAGTCCTGGCCAAACCAGTGGGGTTTCCTCACCACAAAATACGAAGATGTAAGCAACAATGGGCATTATTATTAAAACATTAATGTAACGTTTTGGATATACACAAATATATAGCCTGCTCTTATCTTGAAGATGTTATCGTATACTATAGTACACAAAAGTATGCAACAACAAGCATTCTTTTTCCAATATACCTATATTTACAGTAGGGAGGACGTGAGCTCGCTGACGGTCCCTCGCTGAGTCCTACCGGTATCCCCGGTATCTCCGTCTTAGAACTGTCTGTCAGTCTGTCAGTCTGTCAGTCATTGTGTCCTATTAGATATTTTTTCCGGATATTATTTCCGTTATGATTTAGAATCAAACTAACACAAGTTCAAGTTTTGTTACAATTAACCAAGTGATATATATATATATATATATATATATATATATATATATATATATATATATATATATATATATATATATATATATATATATATCTATCTCGAGAATTTTCTTCTTCATTTCTTAAAAAAACCGATAGTGATTTATAGCACTATAGAAATTGACAGGGCTGAAATCTACACGATCCAGTTATAACCAGTTTATTGATCTGTGAAATTCATCTTCAGCAACTAATGAATTTGAAAATCCCGGCTTGTACGAAATAGTCTTGATTTTCTTTTATCTAAGGTAATGGTGTACATTAACAAAAATTCAGCTACTTTAACGTGAAAAATGACAATAACACACTGTCAACCATCTCAAAAATCCATAAAGCGAAAAACTAATCTAAAGCAGAGCAACACGTCCTTTTTTTTACGATCAATTCATTAATTTGTCAATATGTAACAAAAAAAAGTAATATCTAACAAATACAAAAGTAATGTCTAACAAATACAATAAGCGATCATTGCAGAAAAAATAAACATAACACACTAAACGGGGGTTATGTAATTTTTTTCTGCAATGTCGCTACCTTCATACCCGCATGAATCACCATTATATTTTTTATCGGGATCAACTTTGAAAGAAAAGATCACTGGTTTGGGAAGTGATGCACTCAATGAATAACTGATTTTGAAAACATACTGAAAACAGCAAAACAGACCAGCTTTATAAAAGTCAACAGACTCATTTGCAATTTGCAAATTCAACATACTAGTAACTCAATGCAAAGGAGCGAACGATGCTACAGAAGCTGGCACGAAGTCTGTTTCGCTTTCCCCAGACTGCGCGTCAGCATAAAATGTGCGCTCAAACTAATAAACACCGGAGATCGCCCAGGAGGCCAAAACGGCGCCTAGGAGATTTTTTTTTATTAAAATTGACTTCATATATATCATTTTAGCATATCGTGTATATAAAAGATAAGCTTGTTAATATTATAGTCCCATTTTTCTAACGGTTATTTGTGACAACTTTCGTTTTATTGGTCGGATTTCCTTCGTCGCAATTTATTTCAGATTTCTATCAATAAGCTGGAATAAACCCTTACAACCATCAATAACTAATGGAAAATTAAATCGAATTCTCTAAAAATTAATATTTCGAGTCTATAAGTAAATCAACAGATAACACGAGGTTTGGATTTAATTTAATATGGTATGTGATCCATGTTGATAATCTGCATGTCTCTCTGGTGTACAGCGTTTTCTACAACTGCGTTTTCCTCGGCCCTGTATAGCTTTGACAGTATATCAACATATTAGAACAGCAAATTTGACCCCAACAAATTCGAGACATGCAAAAGTTGTTTTTAATGAGAATTTTATACTCAAAGAAAGAAAGAAAAATGAAAGAAAAAAGAAAGAAAGAATAATACTATCAGAAAGCGACAATTTATTTACGTCAAACCATGTCTATAAAAGTGGCTCCCGGAGAAAACAAATTAAGGTGCTATGGGACATCTCCATGTTGTGACGTATTATTTATCGAAATAAACAATAAAATCAAATATAATTTTATAAATAGTTTCTTTCCCCAAATTGTCATCTAACAGCGTGGCGCAGTGGGTTAGAGGGTTCTCTACGGATCTGCAAGTCATGAGTTCGAATCCAGCTGCATGGGGATTTTAAAATTGTTACCTTTCAACAAGTTTTAAAACGTATATTTTGGTTAAATATTGTAAAATTTGAAAATTCTAAACTGGTGAAAGTATTTTAATTATAGTGTACTTTAATCCATATTAATATCGACAGATGTCCCATACCACCTTAAATTAATAACTATGTATCCGCCTTCATAAAGATATGTTTTTCCAAGAGTTATTTGTATGATCTTAGCAGTTGTTAATCAAAATCCTTTTATGGTTGATGTTTTCAGCTCGTGAAAGACGACTTTCAAAAGAAGGATGACTCCCAAAAAGCCGACTTAAAAAGTTTAATGCAGGTGAAACCCGTCACGCCCATCGAAGAGTACATCCACGTCGAACCGTCCAACAAGCCGGTACCAAAGACCACGGCCCAGGCCATCGGCTGGAGGTCGGCCGAAAAGATGCACCAGCTGGAAAAGTACGGCAAATATGCCAAACCCAAAGGGGGTCTTGTTAAGCAACTGAATTGGCCCATGGAAGGAATTATATAACGAACTCACTCAACCCCTTCCCCCGCTAAAAATACTTAAAGTCATGTGAACTTGATGTTGATTATGAAACAGTATTATTCATGTCTGCTTTGATCTTTGAACTTGTTTTTTGAAGTGTGCGTTTTACATTTATATGATTGAAGATATTGTTTGCTCAGGAGTAGGGTTATGATGTTTGGCAAATTGGATATAAATAATACTTAAATTTACAGCGCATATACTAGTATTAAAAAAACCTTTCCTCTTCTCTGCAATAGCCAACCTGGGAATAGTCGTATACCCGGTATGTACAACTTTGATAAAGACAGGTTTAATTAGAATTGCATACTAGTATTGATTATATATCTAGAACTACATACTAGTATTGATTATGTATCATGTGGGCAAGAATCTGTTATACTGTCTTGTAACATGATTAAAGTGATAATTATAAATTTAGACGCAGTATTATGAAGTATTGTGGTGTTGTCACAGTGCGCTGCTTTCCGAGGTGATGTAGTTTGTAGTGAAAAGAACGAGTGAATTAACTTTTTTCATTTGTGTATACTCGGCATTTTACGCATTTTCGTCTTACTTCAATGTCACTTGAAATAGTTGCACAGTCTTTCAGATAGATAGATGGTTAACAGATAAATAAATGCAATGATATGATATTCAGTTGTGTTATTTTGTTCTTGACTTGGTTTTGAGACTTTGGTTTTTTTAAGGAATAACGAATCATTCTTTGAGTATTATGAGGTGATACTGTAATTTTGGTCGGGGCGTGATCAAATCCAATAAAGCCCGAAGGGCTTTATGATAGATTTGATCACGCCCCGACCGAAATTATCACCTCATAATATTCAAAGAATGATTCCTTATTACTTATATTTATATAATTTAAGCCATCGTACGATTAAATATTTAAATATAAATAAACAAACCCCGTTGGCGCCTCAATTTGGCGTCATTTGAAGTTATGGGTTATATAGTACAAAATCGATACGTAGTGTTATCACAGGGAAAGACACTGGAAAATGTAAATATATACATTTACGACAGCATATACCAATGAACATTTTTTTTTTTTGATCTAATTGAAAATCTTTTCTTGCAATCAATTTGTAAAGATAAGCGAATTATCCCGCATAAAAAATTCTACCGACAACTTCCGTGAAGGTACTGTACATTTTCCCCGGGTACAACTTGTAACACAAATTGTTTAAAATCCTCTGGCTCCATATATATTAAAATCCATCCATATATTTGAACAGTTTCCTATATCTTTATTCAGAACTCTTCGTATAAAGGAGGTAGATATAGATTAAAAATTGCAACGACCATTCAGCCCTCTTAAGGTGGAATAACACACCTGGAAAAAGTAACTCAAATTAACAGTAAATTGTTTGAATATGAAAGATATAATGATAAATAAACTGTACATAAGCCAAGTAAGCGAAAAATTTGCAGTTTGGGGGTAAACAATGAATTTCTTAAAATTCAATTCAGTTAGTAAGAACAAAAGCCCTACAGGATTCGAACGGATCACAACCCCGACACTTTTTCCACTCGGCTATGGAGTCAGTTACATGTTGCCGTCGATAAAATCCTTTAAAAAAACCGAAATGTCGTTTCGATCAGAGGTCAGTCACACAGTCATGATGTGTTATTTCACCTTAAGAAGATGATACACGAGAATATAAAGAAACTTATTGGTCATGTCCCGGCGACCTTACAAATATGAATATGCATGACTAATCACTGATCGTTAACGATTGACAATTTAGATTTATGTTCAAAAGTGACTTATTCTATTTAAAAGTTTCATTCCATAGAACAAAACATTAAATTTTCAGAAAAATTGAATCATAAGAAAACCTGGGCTTATCTGTTTTGTACATGTACTATCTTAAAATCTGATCCCTTGATCCGCTCAGTGTCAGGTAGATCTCTACTTGAGGATCATAACCTGTCGGGGATACATCCAAACCACAGACACCCGACGCTATATATTTTTCTTATATATAATAAAAAAATATGTCCCCTACCTAATAACACACTATTAGGTAGAGGCTATATTTTTGCTTATGAGAAAAATATTTAAGGAGGCCGATTTGGGTTTTTTGCGGAAAAACTACAATAGCAATACTAATTTATTTTTTAACCATATATGTCATTTAAACCAACTCTAGTTTATTTGCGAAGTTTCAAGAAAATCGACAATCTGGTTCTTTTTAGGGACCATCTCAAAATAGAGGTACATTTACTATAGGAATATATAGGAAAATGTCATTTTCCGCACATCAAAGCAGATTAAAAATTACTACAATAGCTGTTTTTCTCAAATTGCTATATATGATTAGTAATATAATTTCCTACTTCATATGTAAAAAATACTAAATTCTACCGTTTGGTTTTTAGTGGGGGCCATCTCAAAATATTAAAATGCACCAAATTTTGCTATATATTTGGATCATTTCGAATGAAGATTGGTATAATGGATTCATTCAAAAAATAAGGAAAATGTCCTCGAGGATAGCATCATTGCGTATATATAAATTTCAACGGCGTACAATTTTTACTTTTTCTTTTATGTTATTTCATATAACGTACTCCTGGAAAGCTCCATTTAAGAAGGCCGACTTTAGTTTTCATTGCGCATGTTTTTGCGCATTCTAGTATAATACAGTTGATTTATACTTCTTATGCATTTTTTTTTTTCGATATCTTTTATAAAATTGAACACAATAAATAAAATACAGATAAAAATATTTAGATTTTTTAAGGGAATTTTTATTTTTACATTGTGCGGTAGGGGAACATTGCCAATGCGCCTTTATGATGTTATGATAAAAAGAAGCTTTGTTTGAGTATAAAAAAGCGTAAACTGCCCCAACCCAGGTTATACGAGTATAACTTGGGTAGACTTGAGTTCATTTCTTATAATTTAATTTTCTGTAATTAACTGTACAAATTAAGTGCGTTTTACTTTTAAAAATGATATAAATCGGTTCAAAATTCAAACGTAACGTCAAGCGGATTAGTTCGTTTTTGACGTTGGTGCATTGTGACGTGTCTTGTGACGTGCAAACCAGGTTATATAAATTAAACTATTTTTTTCTATCCAATAAAATGCCGCGTTACAACCAGAATTAAATTATTTTATCATAACGTCATGAAAGCGTTACGGCAACGCTCCCCTACCGCACAACGGAAAAATCGTTTAAAATAATAAAAATTCCCTTTAAAAAATCTAAATATTTTTATCTGTATTTTGTTTATTGTGTTCAATTTTATAAATGATCATGACATCGAAAAAAATTCATAAGAAGTATAAATCAACTGTATTATACTAGAATGCGCAAAAAATTGCGCAATGAAAACTAAAGTCGGCCTCCTTAACGTCAGGTTCCTGTGTGCGAAACAAACAAAAAAGCATAACTTCAAGCTCTGCGACAGTTCTCTTTTGATCTCTCTAAAGCTTCTGTCACACTGTCCAGATTTTTAGGTACGATAGCGCACGGATTCAATAATCTCACTTATTCAGGGTTCATCGTAGAGGTAGTCGTAGACTATCTTAAATCATAGCAGCAAATCGCTAAACGCGGTGATTGTTTTAAGCATGTTCAAAACAATTGTGCCGACAGTATGATTTTGATTAAGTATTCTTAAACTTGAGCACGACACTCGTACTGCACTCTTGCACATAGTCGCAGCAAATCTTTGACTCTCGTAGGAAACTCGCGAAATTATGCTACAAATACTTTACGATCTACCGCGGGCCAAGTGAAAGAAGAGAACTTTGCGAGTGAACTACGAGTTTGTGTACGAAGATACGAGAATGGTTAGTGTTTCGCAAAAGTATTCTTCTTTTGATTACTAATTACACGTCCAGTAATTTTGTAAGTTACTTACAAAACCTCGTCTTTCGAAATTTTACATATACTTATAATTTCTCTATTCTTAAAAAATGAATTTTGTTCTTTATGATAATCCTATTTAATTCATGACTTAAAACAATATCATGATGTTTTTGTTCGTTTATAACTACATGTACAATAATAAACGTCCGTTGGCAAATTATTAAAACAATTTTTAGTCACAGTTGCAAATTGTAACAAAATGGGTTTCAACAAATTTACATATCCGTGTTTGTGTTTTCATATATCTATTATAATTTCTAGGAATATTTCTCCGATTGCATTATTTATCTTATGCTGTAAAATTAATAAACAATAAATTCCGTGTAAGTGTGTTATATATATATATATATATATATATATATATATATATATATATATATATATATATATATATATATATATATATATATATACACACACACAATCATTAAGTTTAATAATCATTTTATCAATTAACACATCAAATATTTATTCGTAACTATTCGCGGGAATATCGCGTGTCAATCGTAAAATTTCTAAGATTCGTAAGAGTATCGTATAAAAATCGTCTTCCATCTTACCTGCTCGTCACGTTTTGATTTCATTGCACAGATGGATGAATACTGGCCACTGTTTTTCCTTGTATTATTTAAGTATGTTTGTCAACAGATTGATAATATTTCTCAAGAATATCTTGATACTACAAGAATGAGGAGTGAGATACCTTAATCGCCCAAATTCGTACATGCATGAATCGCCAGAACTCGCCCTGTTATCGCTCAAACATCGTACATTCTCGAACTGAGATCGTAGTCGTGTCTTTCTAGAAAAAAAAAAAAACACCGTCTGTAGAAAAATCGTAAGACTGGCCTGACGAATAGTGGCGATTTTTACTTCAGTAATACGTTGACAACTGTACTATAAATCGTGACAGTGTGACGGGCTTATTGACAGAGAATTCAACACTTTACGATTTAATACAATGTGAATAAAGACTTAACACTTTTGATGAATATGTCCAAAATTAAAGTCTTTACTATAAAAGAAACCATAGACAACACATTCTTAAATGAAATAAGGCTAAATTGCACAAAAATCAAATGAATACCATTCGAATGTAGGTTTCGAAATCATCAAAATGCACTGTACCTTTATTTTTTCTTCTTCAAGTAAACGATGGGTATGTTTTTCTTGTAGATAATGGTTTGAAATTAACTTTTACAAAGTCTTAAACCATTATTTTGTGCATTTGAGAAAATATTTCTAATACCGTAATCGTTTTGTACTACATGTATCATAATCATACTGTTTGTTCGCCCGCCCGTCTGTCTGTCTGTCCGTAACAAAAATTTCTGTCACATTTTTCTCAGCAACTATTCATCGCAGATGCTTGAGATTTTATCACACTATATGTTTAGGCATGCCATATGGTGGGATATATTTTTGTTCCAATTGGACGTCAACTTCTTGTTAAACGACGACTTTGTTTATTTTTAGCCCAAATTTTCAAACAAATTTTCGTCAAAGATTTCTCTGCAACTATTTATTGCAGATGCTTGAAATTTTTACACACTATTTTTTTAGGCATGCCATATAGTAGGTTATATTTTTGTACCAATCGGACGTCAACTTCCTGTAAATGACGACAGTTTATTTTTAGCCTTAATTTTCAAACAAATTTCTGACAAAGATTTCTCAGCAACCATTTATTGCAGAATGCAGATGTTTAAAATTTTACCAAACTATTTGTTTAGGCTTGCCATACGTTGGGATCTAGTTTTGTACTAATCGGATTTCAGCTTTCTGTTTTAAAAAGTCAACTTTGCTTATTTTGCATATTCACATCAGAGCGGGGGTATTACTAGTGAGCATTGGCTCACAGATATCTTGTTTTGTAGCGTATAGTAATTAAAGATCAAAACCTTCTTAACATGCAAAAAATTACACATCGGTCTGCTACTAATGCAATATTAGTAAATCAAGGTCTATACAATAATTTTGTGATTATTTAGTAATGAAAATTACACATTTTTAATACTTTATACAGAACTGTCAACGATGACGTCCTCGAGTAAGGACCCACCTTAATGTGCAATATTTTGAGAAACAGTCGAAACTATTGTCCCACGGTATTTGAGAAAACCCGAGCAAATGTTGTCCGAGAACAGTTTCTCGTGGTTTATCCACTACCGAAGGACAATAGTTCATAGGCGTCGGAACCGGGGGGGGGGGGGTGCTAGGGGCATAGATTGACTGTTCCCCTCGTAATTAGTATAAAAAAATTAATAGTACTAATTTTAGAATAGTTACAAAATACATGTATTGTGTATATACATATATAGAAACTATTCGTACATGTAAAAAGTAACATCGCTAGCAGTGGCGTCGGAAGCAAATTGAAAGTGGAGGGGGGGGGGGCTAGACTTGTTAGAAATCTTGACAAGCAAAAAAAAAGGTGGGGGTATGTCTAACTTTCCAAAAAAATGGGGGGGGGGGGGGTTCGCTCCCTCCACCCCTTCTTAATCGCGTAAATTTCACTTAATATGATCTATTACTTAAATTATCAACAAGTGAATTTCTGTTTCTGCTCTCTGTATAAATTTCCCTAATTACTTCATTCATTTACATTCTCAGCGGACACTAGTTGCACCAGTTTATACATGTTTGGTCTATACCAATAATAATAATAAATGTTTTTAAAATACATAATTTTCTGTATTAATAAAAAAAAGGGGATTGCAAAAAAAAAAAAATGATATTCGATTTCTACATTTAAGTGACACAAGTTACATAGTCTTGTTTTCTTGGTTATTTGACAATAAATCACAGAACTGAGTACCGGGTATTTGGTTGAACATAATATTTTCTTTCTAAAAAATCTTTTCGAATCGAAGATAATTTATTATTATTACATAAATTACAAACTCCTTTCATGACATTGTAAACTGTTCCAGCGACAAACCTCTATATGAAGATAGTGATTGCTTTGTTCTGAATTTCACGAAAATATTTCCAAATTTTCTAGGTAATGCATTTAAGTATTCTTCCCATACAAACTTTGTTTCAAAAATTCTATTACCACACAGCCTCCTTAAGCTTCCACCGATGACAATTACACAAATTTGTTGGATGTTTTAGTGTTAAATAATATTTATTTCCACCAAAAACTTACAGAAAAACTAACTGATAAAGATTTAACAAAATGCCAGTGCTCTTTAGGAATATACAACATTTCTCCCGCCTTAAGAATGCATTCCGAGTAGGAAGCATTCCTAAACAATGGAAACCTTTCAAAGTCTGGATTTTCAATATCCACTTGACTTGTATTTCTCAGTAGCATGGTTTCATGGGGGTACACATGTTTCGTGAAATCTGTAGAGTAAAGGCGAATATACTTCTCCCCAAATACTTGTGTTAGAAAGTTTTCTTTTGGGTCCTGGTGTAACGGGGACACGGTTCCTTTGGGGCCGAACCAAGCATTAATGTCGACCTCATCCTCTGACCCCAGGCAACAATAATCTGGTATAATGATATCCTCTCTCAACTCTGGTATCTGATCAAAAAGCTGGTGCTGTGCCAGATATCCGGTTGGAGTGCACTCGGAAGAATTGTCAATGAACTTTTCAATGAATTCACTTATTGTCATCAGACTCTGAGTCCAGTTATCTTCTGTGTACTTGGAACCTATTTCTACTGGAACTAAGCGATGTCCAGCCATGGATCGGATCCTATCTAGACTCCAGGATTTAAAACCATTGACTGCTGGCCAATGATCCATCAGTCCAGTCAAAATCACAGCTGTATGATTATCCAAATACTGATGTTTAAAAGTTTCCAGAGAAGGACAATAGCACCTTTTGATCTCCTTATCACTGTTGATAATAATTTTTTCACTCCCAGCTTCAGAGGGAAAAGCTTTTTTAGTATTTGCATCTATATGTTTGTCCTCGTCTAATAACTTTCTTTTGTTGACAGTTTTTGAATTTACAGAGTTCTTATAGATATCATAAAATGCATGCATCAACCGGTCAAGGACATTATCAAAGACAGGTGCTCCCATCAAAATCCCTGTATCAATCGTCTTTGTTATGTCTTTGTACAAATCCTCACCCATGTCAGATTTGGTCTCTGTCATATATTTGCAGATGCTCAAAACAGCTGACCCTAAAGTATACATATATCTCCAGTTAACATCCACATCTTTCCAGTATCCAGTGTTTAATTTCTCCCAAGTATAATCTAACACAGGTTTACACAGCTCCTTGGCAGAAACAAAATCTTTCTTATAAAATGCTTTGCAACAGTCATTAAACATTTCCACCAGCACATCATCTAAAAACTGCCTGTTCTTTATCCCTTTCAGTAAACCTTCCTTGGAGTTTGGGAGTATGCATAACAATGTGTTTAAATCTGTACTCTTTAAAATAAAAAATAAAAATAATGTCCATTTGTTCTTTTCAATGATTTGCTACAAAATTAATAAACAAGAGAGAGAGAGAGAGAGAGAGAGAGAGAGAGAGAGAGAGTTTACCTACCATTCTAACTGTTCAAATAGCCTGGTTCCCGAGGCCTTCGTGCTTGCACTTCGGAAGGCCTCGGGAACAAGGCTAACTGTTCAAAACGGAGTCGAAAATGAAAGTAGACTATACTTATAGCTTTATTACTATAGCATAAAGCTATATGTAAATATGTTGATTAATCAGTAAAAATGTAATTTCAGCACTCAATTTAAAATACAAATACACTCTATTCAATCAGATCACCGGCATGGAGAGTAAACTATTCACGATTTTTTGTTAGCTCATTAAAATCGGGTTCGTTATCCAAGAAAAATAATCATAAAAGCGGGAAAATTCATAATGGTGCAAGTTCTAGTATCATTGTAAGTAAAATTATATATTTACATCTTCTATTGTTTTTGTAATAACACTAGTTCACTACGATTCGATTTTGTAATGTGTAGTCCAACACATTTCATCAATGACTATTTTAATCGTACAATTGCTGAAAATTATAAATATTTGAATCAGGGACGTATATATATACACAGGTACCTGGATTTTTATCAATCAGACTCAGTCGCTCAATAAGCCAAATTAAAAAAAATTCTATTTGGCTTATTGAGCGACTGATTGATAAAAATTCAAGTGCCTGTGGAATATACATAATATGAGGTGATCAAATACGGTTGGGTGATCAAATCTTTCGTAATGTCTTTCGGGCTTTATTGGATTTCATCACCTCGATCGAAATTGATAACCTCATAATACTCGAAGAATGATTCCTTTAATATTCCTTTATAAATATATAAGTGTGATAAATGTGTATATGTACATGTAATGATGTTGGCTCAGTACTGCCACGCTCTACTATATATAGCACTATAGTCTGTCCCAAGTTATTGCTTTCATCTCTTCAAAGTTTACAGGAACGAAAACAAATTTCTTGCGGAGATTTATATTGGGAAATGTTTACATCTTTTCTCCATTCGGAAGAACTCTGGACATCTCACACAATTTTTCAACGTTATCATCTGGGCTTATAAATGGCTGATGCAATGCAAAATCCCTGTATACTTTCTATTTTGGGATGTATATTGAAACCTGAAGCGGTAGAGGGGGTGTTTCAAAACAGATAAGCTGGACATTTTTCATATTAGTGGATGAATGTAGTTTGAGCACAAAGGTATTTATTATTATCGAAATATCAAGCGAAAAGTTGTGGAAGCAAAAGCTCGGGACAGAGTATAGCTAGTCTATTGTCTGTCATAAGTTATTGCTTCCATCACTTTTTGATAATTTGTAATAAAAATACACATACCTGTGAAAGAAATACAGTTGAAATCAATAAAAGGAAAAATTTCCAAGATATCTTGATTGACACATTGTCATTTTTCAGTCATAAAAGTTAACAAAAATGAAAACAAATTTCTTACGGAGATTTATAATGGGAAATGTTTACTTCTTTTCACGATTCAGAACTCACTCTGAATACCTCACACAATTTTTTAACGTTATCATCTGGATGATAGTCATCGTCGGTAACCCATGTGTGATTCACATCGAGGGATATTGTGTACTCAAAACCGTGGTTTGCGACAATGGTGCTAGTAGGAGCATGGCAGTACTGAGCCTATTTACACATCTATCACATAAGTATTAAGGGATCATTCTTTGAATATTATGAGGTGAGTCACCGTGATCAATTAAGGTCAGGCATGATCAAATCTATCATAAAGCTCTTTGGGCTTTAAATATTGGATTTGATCACCCAAACATATTTGATCACCTCATAATACTCAAAGAATGATTTATAGCAAATGATATATTTTTTCACTCTGTATTGTGCCACTGCTGCTTTGTTTAATAAAGTCTAACTTGCTATAAATGATCAAAGTGAAATTGTATGTATTTGAAATAAATTTTATTCCAAGACCAGTTAGCCCAAACGAGTGCCCAGAGTGGGCGATAGTTGATCTTCAAGGAAGTTTAGAAACCAGACAACCTGTTCCCCTTGGAGGAAAGTTTGTAGGAGACCTTCATTTTACGAAACAGGTACAAATCAACTGTGAAGCTCAAAAGGCAACCATTGTCAATTATTATCGAACTGTTCAGTGTTGTATAATTAATGACAATAAACTTGAGTTTAAAAGCAGTACTACTGTCAAAAATATTTTTTTTTCCCAGATAAAAACTTGTAATGTTGTTTCTGCTTTGTAGAATGTTCCCATACTTATCATTGGGCATCATATTCTGTATGGTAAAATTGTGGACATGGAAAAGCCCTTTGCTGTTATTGTGAAAGATGAATCTTCTGAGACTACCACAGACAGAGACACTGATAAAAATACAAGTGTGAACTATGTTGTGAAGGCACTCATCAAGAAAAAGTTACTCTTCAAACAGAGACCCAAACCAATAATTGCCAATATACCAAAAAAACTGTGATCGATTTTCATTATTTTTAATTTTTCATATTCAATTATAGACATTTATGTATGAATATACAATTCTGAATTAATAAAAGTGCAATCATGAATGTATTTTTCACCACACTTGATCAGTATGCAACTTTGCTGTTATAGCTAAAATGTACACAAAACAACAGAACATCCAGTTTGTTCCTAAACAACACATTTTGTGGATTTTTGCTAACAGTCAACCCATTGTAAAAATTAGTTTAATGCTGGAGGTGTTGATTTTGTTCACAAAAACTTGTCCACTAACTGCATTATTCTATCCTGTTCTTTTTCTCTGGCCTCTGGGTCTTTGGCATCACCTATATTTCCAGCATACTCTGAAAATAAAATAAACATCTCATACATGTAATCAGAAATAACTTGAAACTTTTAATATGAAATCAAACAGGACGGTTTTTAGTTATAACTACTGGTACATATTTTATCTTAAGTTTTTGACCCACATATAGTGAATATGTTGATTAATCATATTTTGTTTCTTTTTAATATAGGTTCATAGGGTGGGAAGGGGGGTGATGGTGTTGGCATGGGTGTTCAGTCTGGTTCTCGAGCACCTGTGGGTCCTTTCTACTGTCTAATATATAAAGGGTTCAACTTACCCCTCATGATACTCCTAATGGATTTGACGGATCCTCCTCTCATATTTAAAATCTGCATTATTCTTTGTTTTATCTTTAAAAATAAGGTGCAACTGTTAGCTATATTTCCCTCCAAGCTGGGCCACATTGCAGTAGCATAGTCAAAAATGTAATTGATCAATGTTAACCTTAAAATAACGAATTCAAGTTCAGAGGGTCATCCTCATCTTCTATTATATATGTACATGAATTTGACCTAAGTTTAAAGATAATAGAAATATATTAAAGACAAAAACAATATTTATAAAGAACCTACCAATAATTGGGCTCATTCCCGATTTCAAAATTTGTGACAGTATTTTTTTTTTAAATGTTCAGAAGTGTCATTAAAACTAATGTAATGTTGTAGTTGAGATGACAGTACTAGGTACTCCTGTTCTTTGTAAATACATGTACATGTACTGTGTTCATTGCATAATTTGGTTCATAGTTACCCAGTCAGAATACTAGTATTTAGTTTTAGATTAACACCATTAAAAATATCTCCAAAATAATGGTCAATGGTGAATTTCTAAAATGGAATTGAGCCTAAGATGTTTTTAGTGTGGGAGACAACTGTATGAGTGACGTACTGTAGGGGCCCCCGTGGCACTGATCTCCAGCATCACATAGTCGACCAGCTGGAGGGTGAACAGTCCAGCGTCCAGTCGCCGGATGTAGAACTCATCTTCCAGCTCCTCATCCACATCTTCGCCCCTCCTCTTCAGGCGCTGTTTCTCTTGTTCTATTTCTGTGTCTATTAGTCTCACCTTGTCCAGGTATTTGAAATGCAGCTCTAATAACCGTTCAACCTGAAAAAGAAAATTAACTAGATGCGATCTCGTTGCGAGCAACGAGTGGGTCTTCCGTGCGATTTCTCATAAGATGCGATGCGATTTTGACCGAGATTTAAATCTGTCTGGTGTCATGTTAACTCGATTTAAATGAGTTTGAAAATTTTGAAAACCTAAAATCCTATAATTCATCCAATAATTTCATCAGACGCAAAAATGCAGGAACATTACAAAAATCATGTTTTAAAATTAGTTTGAGGTCATTTTAACACGATTAAAATAAATTTAAAATTTTGAAAAAAATAAATTTCATCCAATCAATTCGAGAAAAATGTCATCAGACGCAGAATTGCAAGCGCAACTAATATATCATGTTTTAAAAGTAGTCAGAGGTCATTTTAACACGATTTCAATGAGTTTAAAATTTTTGAAAAATTTTAAATTTCATCCAATTAATTCGAGAAAGATGTCACCAGGCGCAGAATTGCAAGCGCAACTTATATATCATTTTTTTTAAAATTAGTCTGAGGTCATTTTTACACGATTTAAATGAGTTTAAAATTTTTGAAAATTTAAATTTTATCCAATCAATTCGGGAAAAATGTCATCAGACGCAGAATTGCAAACGCAACTTAGTTATCATAAATTGGAATTAGTTTGTGGTCATTTTAACACGATTTACATAAATTTAAAAATTTTGAAAAATTTAAATTTCATCCCATCAATTCGAGAAAGATGTTCTCAGAAGCAGAATTGCAAGCGCAACTTAGATATCATTTTTAAAAATTAGTCTGAGATCATTTAAACACGATTAAAATGTGTTTAAAATTTTTGAAAATTTAAATTTCATCCAAATAGTTAAAAAATGATATCATCAGATGCAGAATTAAAAGCGCAACTTAGATATCATGTTTAAAAATTAGTCTGAGGTCATTTTAACACGATTTAAATAAATTTAAAAATTTTGAAATAATTAAATTTCATCCAATCAATTCGAAAATGATATCATCAGACGCAGAATTGCAAGCGCAACTTAGGTATTATGTTTAAAAATTAGTCTGAGGTCATTTAAACACGATTTCAATGAGTTTAAAATTTTTGAAAAATTTAAATTTCATCCAATCAATTCGGGATGAATGTCATCAGACGCAGAATTACCAGCGCAACTTAGATATCGTGTTTTAAAATTAGTCTGAGGTCATTTCAACACGATTTAAATGAGTTTAAAATTTTTGAAATAATTAAATTTCATCCAATCAATTCAGGATGAATGTCATCAGACGCAGAATTGCAAGAGCAACTTAGATATCATGTTTAAAAATTAGTCTGAGGTCATTTTAACACGATTTAAATGAGTTTAAAATTATTGAAAAATTTAAATTTCATCCAATCAATTCGGGATGAATGTCATCAGACGCAGAATTGCAAGCGCAACTTAGGTATTATGTTTAAAAATTAGTCTGAGGTCATTTAAACACGATTTCAATGAGTTTAAAATTTTTGAAAAATTTAAATTTCATCCAATCAATTCAGGATGAATGTCATCAGACGCAGAATTGCAAGCGCAACTTATATATCATGTTTTAAAATTAGTCTGAGGTCATTTAAACACGATTTAAATGAGTTTAAAATTTTTGAAAAATTTAAATTTCATCCAATCAATTCGAGAAAGATGTCATCAGACGCAGAATTGCAAGCGCAACTTAGATATCAGGTTTTAAAATAAGTCTGTGGTCATTTTAACACGATTTAAATGAGTTTAAAATTTTTGAAGAATTTAAATTTCATGCAATCAATTCGAGAAAGATGTCATTAGACGTAGAATTGCAAGCGCAACTTAGATATCATAAAATAAGTCTGAGATAGTTTTAACACGATTTAAATGAGTTTAAAATTTTTGAAGAATTTAAATTTCATTCAATCAATTTAAGAAAGATGTCATCAGACGCAGAATTGCAAGCGCAACTTATATATTATGTTTCAAAATTAGTATGAGATCATTTTACCACGATTTAAATGAGTTTAAAATTTTTGATAAATTTGAATTTCATCCAATCAATTCGAAAAAGATGTCATCAGACGCAGAATTGCAAGCGCAACTTAGATATCAGGTTTTAAAATAAGTATGAGATCATTTAAACGCGATTTAAATGAGTTTAAAATTTTTGAAAAATTTAAATTTAATCTAAACAATTGGAAAAAGATGTCATTAGACGCAGAATTGCAAGCGCAACTTAGATATTAGGTTTTAAAATAAGTATGAGGTCATATAAACACGATTTCAATGAGTTTAAAATTTTTGAAAAATTTAAATTTCATCCAATCGATTCGAAAAAGATGTAATTAGACGCAGAATTGCAAGCGCAACTTAGATATCAGGTTTTAAAATTAGACTGAGGTCATATTATCACGATTTAAATGAGTTTAAAAATTTTAAAAAATTTAAATTTCATCCAATCAATTCGAAAAAGATGTCATCAGACGCAGAATTGCAAGCGCAACTTAGATATCATGTTTTTAAATTAGTATGGGGTCATTTTACAACGATTTAAATAAGTTTAAAAATTTTGAAAAAAAAAAATTTTATCCAATCAATTCGAGAAAGATGTCATCAGACGCAGAATTGCAAGCGCAACTTATATATCATGTTTTAAAATTGGTTTGAGGTCATTTTAACACGATTTAAATGAGTTTAAAAAAATTTAAAAATTAAAATTTCATCCAATCAATTCGAGAGAGATGTCAATATACGCAGAATTTATCATTCTTCAAATATTCAGTATCATATCTTTTATCGTTTTTAAGGAGATGCGTTGAGAAAAGAAAATTCGTTGCAAATTTTTGACCTATATTTTGATCCAAGCTAGCTTCCGTACTCGGAATTTCCGGAAAATAATTTTTCCAGGAGCGACTAAACTAGCGTGTCCTCTATCATTCCTGAAAATTTTAGCTTTCTATCTTCACTCGTTTCTGAGGAGTTGCGTGGACAAGAAGTCAAGAAAAAAAGACAAAATGGCGGATAAGTCCGAACCGGAAGTGATTTTTGCGGAATCGAAAATGGGGTATAAACTTCAAATGATACTAGATCGATGCTGAAAATTTGACGAAAATCGGACGACCCATCTACGAGAAATCTTCTGCACAAAAATTGTAAAGAAAAAAAAAAGAAAAAAAATAATAAACCTGAAAAAGAAACAATAGAATAATAGAAGGGTCTTCCGCTGAGACGGAAGACCCTAAAAAGCACACATCAGTATTGAAAGAAGCAAACATAGGTAATCACAGATTACAAAGCTCACCGAGACGAGGCATCACCTTTATGAGATCACCTTTATCAAATTAAATGAAAATCATAGTTAATGGTCTTGGATATTCATTGATACTGTTTTGACACAATATTGTATATCATATGTTAAACAATTGTATTATATTCATATGTTCATTTCATATGGTATTATAAGATTCAATGTTTATCAATATAATAATATAAAATACGATATTATGATCCTATGATACTTACAATATTTATCATATAATACAATATAATACTGTAGTAAATAATGATACAATATGATATTGTAACATATGATATGATCTTGTATCGGGTAATACATTATTGTATTTGATCACAAAATACAATATAATAATATATTATATACATGTATTATATATAAACCAATATCATATTATACTACAATATCGTATCATATGATACAATATTATATATAATACAATATCGTATCATATGACACAATATTATATATTGCTATATCATATAAAACCATATCATGTGATAAAATTATATTTAATACAATATCATATTATTAAATATTGTATCATAATATACAATACTATATATAACAATATCATGATACAATATCATATCAATGTACAAAAAATTGATACAATATCATATCGTATCATAACTTTTTGCATATAATATATGATGTAGTATTGTATCATATAAAACAATAGTGTATCATATACACTACTATATCAATGGAATCATGTTATATCATTTAACAATAAACACATCTATAAAGCATGTTTGAGTGAGGTAGGAGATTTTTTTAGCATCCTTGATAATGGAGATCAGGCTCTGCATCTGAAGCTACCTCTGCGATACATTTATATTAATGTTAAATCAACTATGCAAGCTATTTTCTATAAAACATGTGACCTGTTCCAAAAAAACTAAACCTCATCCAGCATCCGAAACCTATGGCTCAGATTCAGCATTCATGCCTGTCTGGTGCATCAGTATCATAAGACTCAATATCCATGCAAGTTTGGTAAAGTTAGGACCAGTAATAACTAAGATATAATCATCAGAGGGAACCTGCTCCAAGAACTTTAACCAGCTCTTAAAACCTTAACCTCCTCCAGCATCCAAAACCTATGGCTCAGATTTAGCATTCATGCCTGTCTGGTGCATCAGTATCATAAGACGCACTATCCATGCAAGTTTGGAAAAGTTAGGACCAGTAATAACTAAGATATAATCATCAGATGGCACCTGCTCCAAAAACTTTAACCAGCTCTAAAAACCTTAACCTCCTCCAGCATCTGAAATTCATAGCCCAGATTCATCGAAGTCTTTCAAGTCCATAATTATGTTCAGATGCATCATCCATGCAAGTTTGGTGAAGATAGGACAAGTAAAAACAGGACCTGCAACAAAAACTTTAACCAAGTCCGAACGCTGACGCCGGGGGAATAGCATTAGCTCCCCCCAACTTCGTCTTGGTGAGCTAAAAAGACCCAACTCAAAAACAGAAACTTGATGAGCATTTGATTACGGTATAAAAGATAAATATGATATGCTTTGCTATCTATTTTAATGAATGAAGAGAAATCTCAGTTGCTTCATGTGAAAGGAATTGTTTTGACCTGAAAAACATAACCTTTCCTTATCATAGGTCTTTAATCCTGGTATATTTTCTACAATGTCATGTACCTTCAATAAACAGTACACTAAAGTTTAAACCCACGACATGAGTATCAACTTACTCGTAAACAGATCCTAGTTTCATTTCAATTACCCACCTTTTCATGATCGTTTTCTGTGAATTTACTGAGCAGTCTCTGTCGTTGTGTGGCTTGACAATTCCTTAACAAGGAGGCAATGATATTGGTGATATGTTCTGAAATAAAAAAAAAATAACACTCTTTAAAAATTTCCACAAGGAAGAAAGCAATTACATCGCAGGTATGATAGGGCAACTCAGCGATCGATTGAGTAAATATTCCTCTGATCAACATGACATCACAATAAGCAGCATGATGTCATATTTTACTCAGAAATGTCAATTTTAACTTTATCTCTGGATTAAATTATAAAAACTACAGGCATAAAATGTCACTAGAAACTCTTCTAACTGAATATATCTTCGATTTCTCTGTATTACGCATAATTATCATTGATTACATCACAAGTATATTTAATAGAGAAGATCAATGCCGGGAGACAAATCATCGGAATGCAGTGTAAACAATGCTGAAATAAGATTTATTTAATACAGATACCCAAGATTTAAATGAGTGTCAGTAGGGATATAATCAGGATAATACAGACATGGATATTTTGTTTTATCAGCGAGTGTTATAAGGTAAGCAGATAGACATTTATATGGCTTGACCGGCCTTTCCTTTGTCATTTATTTAGTATTTCCAATGAAATTGAAGAAGTTGAGGGGGTTTCTGATAAATAATGACAATATTTATTTTATGCGATTGACAATAGGATTCTAGCAAGAATACTAATAAACATAAACTAATTGCCGATCAAATTATTGTATCATACATACAAATGAATTTCGGGGTAGTGTTATATTTTTTATGGTAAAAAAGTGATCTATTTTTAACTGTCACGTGATACCATGGCACAGCAGCTTCAAAGATCGACTCGATTCCAAAGTAGAAAAATAATATCTTGGCGAACACATTCACTTGATATTAATATTCAGCATTGTTTTCTTAAAAATAAACAGTTTTTAAATTGATCCCACTATCAACGGTCATTAAACTCAGAGTTGCCTTAAACTACCCGCAATTTAGAATCTATTAAATTTAATCTTTAAATGCTTTCATAACTAATATGTGATACATGTATTCACAAATCAGTTTCAAAAGCAGAAAAAAATAAGAGAAATTTTAAATAATTTGACCAATCTCTTATTTTTTTTAATCTTCTGGTGTTAAAGGGAAAGAAAAAAAAAGAATTTCAGTAGATCAACAGTAAGTTCTCCTTCAAAAATCCAAAATGAAATCCAATGTTGAATGATATTTCTTTGTCACATTTTTAAATGCATGTACCTTCTAGTTCTGCAGGTGAGGGACCTGCTCTTCCTTTAGATGGTGTTTTCATGAACAAAGGGAATATGGTTCTAAGCCCAAGAATATCCACAAATTTCTGACAGTTGTCTGCCCCTTCCTGACCAGTCATGGCATGGTTCAACACTTTTATCCCACTGTTTCTGGACATTTTCTTTTCCCTAAAGTTTAGAATATAAATATTGTCATTTCCATCTAATATGCACCTGAATTTAGAAACATCAATTCAATGAAAACTGAAAAGAAAGGTTATTTTTCGATTCTACAGTACAATTCAATTAATAAATAACAATTATGGAATAACCAATTTTAAAAGATTATTCACCTTAACATGAGATTCATCAGTTGTAGACCCTCCCCTCGAAGGAACTTGTTGCGGTTTTCTGAGCGCATCAAGCATGAACACAGAGAGTTGAAGAGATTCTCCATCATCTCAATTTCTTCCTTGGTGTTGGGGTCGTGTCTTTTGTATGCCTGCAAAATGTATTAATTTAATGTCATATACATTAAATGAAAAATTGAATTCAGCTGGGTGGTTTCTATATGCTTGTCAGAAGTTTTATAAAGGTGTACAGACAATGATGTAGATCAATATTGATGTTATTACAGACACTGATGTAAATTAAATTTTTACCGCTAACTGTTGTAATAAAACATCAATTCCATCTAAATCTCCAAGGAGCAGTCGGTTATCTAGTAAAAAAAAACCATGCTTAATGACATTATAAAAAAGATTTACAGTAAGCGTTACATTTTGTAATGCCAATTTAACTTGATCAGTGTTTTTTGTTTAATCTAACTCAAAATTATAGTTTTATAATAATAAACAGTACAATCTCTACAACCATAACTGACATCTTAGCATCTTAAAAAATCTAATTTGATTAATTTCATCTCATATATCCAATTCATGTTGATATTGGAGTTCAAACTATTTATTGTTGAGAAGTAGAAAATAAAAAAAAATGGCCATGACCATCTAGGCAATAGCCTTGTTAATAATTTGTTCTCTTACCATCACTGTTCTGTAATAATATGGCTAAAATTTCACTACCATACAGTTTATTGGCATCAAATGGCATTTTTGCCTGTAAGTAAAGAGAAGGAAATTAAATAATCAACATCCTTCAGAAATTGCTATCCGAGTTTTTACATCTGATGGTTTATACTGGGTAGGTCTTGCACACACACATGTATCACCTAACTGTGCTCAGTGTTTATGTCTTCAGTTTCCTTGCTGTTTACATCTTAGGAGGTCTCAATAGGACACCTTCAATCATTTTGTAATGTACATTCCTAAAATCTATTTATCTTGCTCTACCCACTATTGTTTACATAAAACCATGATATGACAAACCATCATCCACTCCATTATAATATCTACCAGTATTCTCCCATTACACCATGATTGCAATGGTTTATTCCCACGTAGCTAAAATTCTGAAATTCTTATTCCCACCTAGCTAAAATTGTGATTTTCACACCTGAGTGAGCGCTGAGTATAGTCTGTTTTAGGTATGAACTACCTGTATAAAAATCAGCTGTGATATATATATTGTTATAGATATTCTTAATAATATGGATTTACAGTATTATAAAAATGTCAATTTAAGTACTATCAATTATTGAAAGGTTTAATATTTATAAATTAAGAAAATAAAATAAAATTTAAAAAAAACCCAATAAATAATTATTATAAAAAAATAAATAAAATAAATTCAATAGGCTTGGCAATATTTTTTCCTAATTACTATTACTTCGGTCATCGTAGAGATCGGAATCTTCATACCAGACTTATACTTAATTAAATGCAGCACTTTAAAACATCACCTTTTCTGTCGCAATATAGTAAATAACCCACTCTGCACATGCGGTAAACCCGAAACAATGAACACTATCTTTTTTCGAATGGGGCCCTCTATACCAATGCAAGGTTCATTCAATGCAATAATGTTGCACTTGGATACTACACCTTTTACTACTGACGTCAATATTTTACTATATGGGGATACAAATCTTTCTTCAGCAAACAATGAAACAATTTTCAAAGCTGTTCACAAATTTATTTTAGCATCAAAACGTTTTCAAACACAAATTTATCACACATCCTACATCCATTCTGTTATTTTACTCACCTAGCTAGCATATTATTTTTTCCCTTAATGCATTTTTTCAAACACACTAAGTTTAGCCTTTAATTTTTCATAAACATGTTTACAAAGACATTCCAACCTGGGCACATCAATGATTGAAAACTTGTAAATTATATCTAAGGAAACGGATTAATATAAGTGTTTACTTGTGTCCGAATCCTTGCTTAATTATTTATCATTGTATATTTGTTCTATGTTGTATTCATTATAAACTATGGTTTACACTAAGCAATTGCTTATTAATAAATAAACAACACATGGAAGTAAATGTGTATGATATTCAAAATAAGTTATAAATGCTGAAAAAAATCTTTTTACGGTATATTGAACCAATGTAAACAAAAACATGGCACGAGCCTTGTTTACATAATAAAGTATTTTTCTCATAACTCTACCACTGATCTCAAAGTTTGGTTGATCATTAGAAATGCCTAGAAATTTTTTCCAAAATCGTGACCATGCCCCGTTAATGCAACGATGTGTGTGATTACTTTCTCATCACTCAAAATTTACCTAAGATCAATCATAAAACAAACCTTTTTTTAATTATTACAATTTCCATATATTACATTCAATTAATTTTTTTAACATAATCTTAAAAATCTGTTATTTTTTCTTTTTTATTATATATTTATCTAAGGTCAATAACAGAACAGACTATAATTCACCTGTAATTAATTTCTTTTGATCTTTGACACCCTCACCTGTGCACCATTCCCACTTCGCTAAAATCAGTCGCCCATAGAAAATTCAGAATTTTAGCTAAGTGGGAAGACACCATTGCAATACACATTTCAGTTCCAGTCAATATGGTATTATAGGCCATTTATGTGGAAATAGGTATGATCTACTGATAGTGCAAATACATGTAGAGCTCATATCACAGGCATTACTGATACCTTTATTCTTCTCAGTAACCACTGCAATAACCCTTGCTGAGCTGCATCTGATGACATTTCAGGGCGGTACTCCAGTAAATTCTCAATTATTGCTTAAAGAATAAAAAAAAGTTGTTGTCCAAAATCTAAACAATCAAATTATGCAATTGAGAACATGCAGACATGCTTCTGAATTTGCATTATTATAGAGATTGTACAAGTTGTGTTAACAGCATTATTGTTTACTTATGTATACATGTATGTATGCCTACAAAGAAACCTGTGATTAACATCAAATTTTACATCATATAAGCTTCATTCCCCAAGTGTTAGGAAAGATAACTCAGTGGTAAATGAATGTTATTCCTTTAACTTCCCAAATTGTCATGTTAAAAGATTTTTGCCTGTCCCAAAAGGTATGCTGAATTGTGTTTGTTTCAAAATCTAAATTGTTTACTACAGTGTACCTGTGGTTTTCTTTGAGTATTGGAAGGAAATTATTTTTACCAAAGCAAACAGCAGATTTTTTTGTGGGCTGTCCAAAGCTAACATAATAAGTTTTAAGTTGATACACTTATCTTGGCTAGCCACTCTTTTTATGGGGGATAGAGGACAGGACCCAATACCCTTGGCTTAGAAAGATGGGATAGACTCTGATAGAAGTTATCATCTGAGCATGGAAAGTTTGTCAATATTCTCATGATCCTTCATAGTATCTGGTACCGGTTTATTTAAAACTATAACCTAAAGTGTTGTGGACACCATCTGCCTCCTCCTTATTGTTTTCATCAAGCCTTTCCATATTCTGAACCAGTATTGCTACAATCTGTCCATCAACCTGCAAAAGTAGGAAAACAGTCAATAATCAATTTATGTTAACTTGTAGTAATACCAGCATGGCACATACAATTTTTACCCAAATACATGTAATTCATTATGCAGGCTACAGTGAAATTGGCTTAACAAGAAGGCTCTGTGAGGTACCAATAAAATGCCACCCCTTTTTTGCTTTACAATCAAATAAATGAAGGATTTCGGGGTTTTTCTTATCATTTATTTTTATCTGGTTTTATCTTGCTTTGTTGATTTTAATTTAATTCTCACCATAACATCTGTAAATGCTGTAGCTGCCTCATCATTTTCATTCAATGTGTCCACATCTGTCATTTCTTGAATCAAATCCACAACTGCTATTGAGATATGTATTTGTAACTAAGGAATTTTAATTTTAAAAAGTTTTTCTTTTTTCCGTCCTTTGTAACTCCCCCTCCTTTTCCCCCAAACACCACCACCACCAAAATAAGTTGAGAGAGGATAAAAATAAGGAAATTGCATAAGACACAACAAAATACTCACAATGGCTAATGACAAACAAAAGAGGTTAAAATCATCTTTACAATTAAGGTGTTGTTAAATGCTCCTTAATAAAATGTTTCTTAGAGGTTTGAAAAGGATATCTGTGTTTTCATGAGAGAGGAGTTGAAGTAAGGATTGTACAGTGTTCAGATCCACCAGAATATGATACAGCTCAGGAACAGTGGCTATGACATGCATTTCCTGTATGATTTCATTTAATTCGATTTCCGATTCCATAAACCTGTAAAGAGACAGCCAGAACACTTCAATAGACCCAAAATAATTTTTCTGTCATAATACATGTAAAGAATTTTTTTAAACATAAAATTGCTATATATCAAATATACACACTTCTCTGGGAGATCTGGGTATTTAATTCTCTGCTCTTGGTTTTTGTAGACTTTCTTCTCAAAATTTAAGAGCATCTTTTTGAGACTGGTTTCATCCAGAGTTTCGGCCTATGTAACGACACAGAAAATCACATATAAATGGCATGCAAGAAAAATATTTTAAAGTGCCATAAATTACAATGAAGCATGCATTTACAAATTACACTTTTACTGAGTCTGTTATTATATTATTCATATTATTATGATAACATTTAAAATTTATAGATTTATAATGCATTTAAATGTTATAAGGAGGACAACTTTTTAAAAAATTATTCATATTGGGGCTGGTTGTCTTTTTCCAAAAAAATGGAAGTTTGATGTTCCCCGATAAAAGCCTGTCAATTCATTCAACAGTGACAATTTTGAGTTATAAATGAATAAAAGAAAATCAAATAAATCATTTATCCATGTTGTATATCACAAGGGTGCAGTTTTTCAGTATATTGTATAAAGTGAAGCTTACACTCGTCTCTGTTTCTACCAACTGAAGAATCTTCTCTCTCTCTTCCTCACTGATCTTAGAGTCCTCAGAAAATGATACTTGGCCTTTCTTTCTTTTATCAATGACTTGATCTGAAGCATCATCATCATGGAATCTCTTTTTGCCTTTTACTGTGGGCTGTGGTTTCTCTGGCTGAAATCACACATCATCATTATGCACAATGCAATTCATTCATAAATACAGCACATCTTTGTTAATATTAATTGAATCCAAGTTTAGACTATAAGTCTAAGCCAGTACCATGGACTGAACCCAGGTTGCTGGCCGGTCATACATCACTCCCAAAAAATTCAAAATCGAAATTTTTTATTTTTTGCACTTTAAATTTACAGTACCGATCAGACCCAACCTAACACCAGAGTAAACCCCAAGCAAACCCCGGGTTTACTTTTGGGGTTTACTTGGGGTTTACTCTGGGTTTACTTTTTGAAAATTTGGGTCCACTCGGGGTTTACTTTGGGTTTACTCTGGGTTTACTTTGGGTTTACTTGGAAATTGCTTTTTAGATCAACTGTACGCACTGAAGTGTGAAGCAGACCTGTGTTTTATCTTACCAACCTACTGCCTGTAATTTCTGCCCCTTGTATATTCCGAATACACAGTTAGCGTCTGCTTTCAGGGGTATACTTCTGACCGGGTTTACTCTCTGTGTCCACTCTGGGTTTACTTTGGGTTTACTCTGGGTTTACTCTGGGTCCACTCTAGTAAACCCGGAGTAAACCCAGAGTAAACCCAGAAAGTAAACCCAGGGTTTAGTCAGGGTTTACTTTCTGTTAGGTTGGGTCTGATCGGTACTGTATATCCCATTTGGGCTACTATATCCCGAACGGGCTATTATATCCCATTTGGGCGATTGCATCATTGGTCCAAACCTGTTATATACCTAAACTAAACTTAACAGGAATATATTCTTTAAATATTAGCATGCCAAAAAATTCCTGAGAGATTTTACTATTTATTCACCCCTTAATTTACCTCAAACGTTTCTAAACACCCTAACCGACCTCGGAAAGTAAAGTATTTAAAATCATGCCAGGACCCCAAGTCACCATTTTTACCTGTAAACAAACCACAACACTTCACTTTACCTGTTAACATGGTTTGCGAGGGTGTTTAAAAGATATTTAGAGGCAAGTAAAGAAATGACGTCTATAGTCTGTCCCAAGATATTTATGTTGCACATTTGGACGATTTTTAATAAAAATACACATACCTGTGAAAGAAGTGCAATTAAAATCGATGAAAGGGAAAATTTCCAAGATAACTTCATTCACACATTATCATTTTTCCCTTGTAAAAATTCACAGGAACGAAAACAGATTTCCTACAGAGATTTATAATGGGGAATGTTGACATCTTTTCTCCATTCGGAAGTACTCAGTACACCTAGCGCAATTTTTCAACGTTATCATCTGGGCTTCTTCATCTCCTTAGCAATGGAAAAACCCCGTAGACTTTTTATTTTTAGCCGTGTATTGATACCCGACAAGCTAGAGCGGGCGTTTCAAAGAGGATCTTGGGATTTTTTCATACTATTGAATGAACATCGTATGAACCATGAGGTATTTATAAATATTGAATAATTTAAGAAAATATGTGGCAAAAATATCTTGGGACTGACTATAAAGTAAAATATCTCAGCAATTTTTGTTGAAATTTTCACAGAATATATTCCTAAATTAAAATAGAAAGTCCAAAACCGTGCGCAACTTTTTGTTCGCAATAGACTTTCTTTTTTTTATATTGATGGAAATGTAGCTCTACGGTCCTTCTACTAAAATTTCCCTTAGAGCTTCAGTTCTAAAGCTTTTGTTATGTATGAATGGTGGTAAAATTAATGCCTCAGTGAGAAAATTCGAGTGAATATTTCAAGTTTTCACATTTTGAAGAATGTAATCAAACAAACCCTCAAACCATCGACCTTCCATATAATTTACAACTAAAAATAAAGCATATGCATAACATTTCCTCTATTATATTTCAAAAATCACTTCAAATTTACACAAAAGCGTGTTTACCTGAAAAGAAAGTAGCTCCCCGACGTCCATTTTGAATTATTCTTTTGATTAATCCATCGCGTCTAGCGAAAACTTTAGAGAGGTATCGATAATTACTCACACGTGACGTTAATAGACCAATCCAACAATACAAATGGCGACGTCTATAGAGTCGGTCAATTTGTAGGGAATTAACTTTTATTTCTCAACTCTCACTTATATAAAGCCAAATAAAGATAAAAACACGAATATTGAAAAAAAGAAAGATTAGATATCCACGATCCTATTCCCTTTCCATCGAATTATAGGTAAGAAAATTAGGGCGAATAATGTTTACGTTGTAACGCACATTGTTTCTCGTAAAATTTGTATAATTTGAGCAATATCAAACATAAAGGATTATTGTATGCTTATTATACTTTAGATTGCTTTTATTTATGATTAAGTTTTATATTTGATTGTGATTTTGTTATATTCAAAACATCCGTATCCCGGTATGTAAATCATTGACAGATATATAATGTATACATGTATATGTACATTGATTTTGAAATTTGAATACCGGTAGTAGTTTCTAATATCATTGTATAGGATGGATTTACTCAGTGACTGTTGACTGTGATAGCTAGATCCCAAGTTTGTGAAACAGTTATATTTAATTTCTGCCTCTGATTTATTTCCGTTTTAGATAAATTAAACCAAAATATTTAGATGTGATTCAGCTTTGCTCATCGTCGGAAACCTACTGCCTGTCAAGCATACATGTATGCTTATATACCTACACATGGACAAACTTGCCGAATTTTTCTTGTGCTCATAAATAAGTCGTGCTCTGTTCAGATTGTCTCCTTCACTCTTTGCACACATGGGAAGGAAAAGGTCTCCAGTCATGTTAATGCTTACACTTGCATCAATTAATTACAACATGCATTGAACATCATTATTGCTCTTTTTTAAAGCAAGTGCATCTTGCCAGTACCAAGCATGTATAAACAAAGCTTTAAGAACCAGTGCTTTGGAAATTGAACAAACCAGCTTAGCCTACAAATTCATCAAGAAAATTTTTTGGGCAGTAATCCCAGCATTCCTTCAAGCTCCCTTAGTACATGTACTTGGCCAAAAATGGCTGACCTTTCATGCAAAATTGGTTTTTGTGAGAACTTTGTCAACTCGTTTTGAGTATCTTGCACACTTTGGTGTGAACCAAGAGAGCTAATACATGCTTCCATTCCTCTGTACTCTTTCGAGAAACATTAACAGAGCAAAAGAAAGTTTATGTATGATGTCACAGTGAACAAGCGCTATTATTTCTCACGATAAATGTAAAAGTGGATTAAGCATCGGTACTGCATGTAATGTGTAATAATTAATTACTCGCTATTTAATGTAAAGTGCAATTCCTTGGCTGTTAAGTTTTTGTGGATTTGGTTAGATAAGGGGATGATACACATGCAAATTCCATGCTTTATTGTCATATTGATCCAAAAATCTAAGTAGAAGAAACCTTTAAATGGAAATTGGTAATAACAAACATAAAAATGGGGGGGGGGGGGATACCTACCGGTACAACATATATTCTTAGTATACAAAAATAAACAACAAAATGAAACAGGTGAAAAAATTAAAACTCAGACAACAGCAATTAACAAAAGAGAAATAATACTGACAAGCAATTAGGCATTTACAGATTTTACTGATCAAATTCTCTTCAAGAGTAAATGAATGTTTTAGAATGGCGTAATTCTGTGGGATGTATTTGAACTTGTGTTAAATAATTGGAAACTTGAAAGTCAATACAATGTATCATTACTTATGGTTTGAATATTTGACATTTACAATCTCTTATTGACTTTTTTTTAGTTAAATCCTGATGGATGATGATACTGCAACAGTAACACCAACCAAGGACGAAAACTCTGAAATTGATGCCAACAATGGTGACCTAAATTGTGGCAATACTAATACTGAACAATTAGAAAAAGATGCAAGCCACGATGATTTGGAAGATGCTGATAAAATTGATAGTACTTCCCATGACAGAAAAATAGAAAGTGAGGAAGATAAAAAGAATGAGGAAGAAGCCACCAGTCCAGCTTTATCTCATAGTGTGAATGATGAAAACACATCTAGCCCAGTTGGCAACAATGAGGAATCACCTGAGGAATCTGAAATTAACAAAGAAGAAGAAAGTAAAATAGTTGACGAAAGTGAGAATTTAGCAAGTGAATCGGAGGAAGAGTCGGCCCTCGATGACGAAGTAAGCGATTTAGGAAATGGAGCTGAGAAAAATTGTTCAGACATTGAAAGCAAACAGAAACTTGATAATGAGGATGTGGTTGATAATGTAAGGAATTTCGGAGATATACATGAAATATCTCAGGAGGCCTCAGAAAACGCTCAATCTAGGACATCTATTGATAATACGGAGGAAATTTCTAATGAAGATGATGTTCGCAGATATTCAGTGGATAAGTCGATTGGTAGTCCCGAAAATGAGGGGAGTGTTTCCCAGGATTTTCCTTCAGAAACTAATTCTGGAAGAAACACACAGGAAAGTGACATTGAAAGTGATGAAGATGTAAATGAATGGGATGATGAAATGAGTAAAAATGATGAGGCTCCAATAAGGGATATTGAGGAGTCTATGGACTTTGATGATAATTCTGATGCTCAGCATGTAAAAGGAGCAGAAGAAGTTTCAAGTGATGACGAAAATGAAACTCAGTCAAGTCAAGTATCTCAGTCGGAGTTAAGTCAAGGAAATGAAGAAGAAGACAAGGCAGAAAATGATGGAGAAATTGTGGAAAATCCTCTATCACCTGCTGAGGATATAAGTGAAAGTGAGGCTGGTGAACTGTCTGATGAAGAGGAGGAAGGAAAAGAGAAACCGGAAAGTAAGGAAGATGAATGGGATTTAGACTTGACTAAAAAGGGAGATAATGTGCATCATGACCGACCTCTAGCTGAGACTGAGGACATTAATAGTCCAGAGAGTGACCTGCAGGAAAGGGAGAAAACTCCTATCAGGGACTTGGATTCGGCAGCATCACCCATTTCTGAGGAAGGAAATTTGTCAGACATTGACTTGGAAAAAAGGAGACGTGAAATGTACAACGATATTTCTGATGAAGAGGAATCCTTCAGTGATGAAGAGAAAATTGACAATTACAAAGTAGATGATGTGGTTAAAGAGACCATACAAACTAACGAATCCTCTTCAAAGAGGGCCGAAGTGAAAAAAGACAGAAAGGTGGACAAATTCCATAACCAAAGTAGCATGGGTGAGGAGCAAGTGGAACTGGATTATGACGAGGATGTGGGTGAAGAAGATGGGCGGGGTCATGAGGACAAAGAAAAAATTGATGACAGTAGGGGCGGGGAAAACGAAGCAGAGAAAAGGGAGACAGAGGAGGTGAGATTATAATCAACTTTTGAGAAAAAAACCCTCTTGTAAATGTTAATGATATGATTTTGAAAATAGAAAAAAATAATGTAGATTTTTTTTCATTTAATAATAATTGTTTGTTCAAGATGGTATATTATATATTGCAGGGTGAAGCAAATTCAGATGATGGTGAATTAGATGATGTAAGTAGGTTATTTTCTGTGATGCATTTAAAAAAAATCTGCTCTTCACTTTACATTTTGAACACAAGTACATTTCATTTGAATTTTGAAAAAGTACTGTGGAATCATTAGAATTCATGGTGGCTCAATTTTCGTGGTATTCGTGGGTAGTCCTCGCCAACAAATTTACATCTTCAACGAAAACTAATTATAAAAGGTTTGGTTTACCTACTGAAACTGAAAACTGACTCATCCACAAAATTACATTCCTACGAACAAGCAAAAAATCCATGATCCACGAAAATTGGCCCCCACAAAATTAAATGATTCCACAGTACTTACTGTGTATGAAAAACATCTTGTCTTACTGGACAGTATACAAGAATATAAGCAAAATCAGTGGATCAACATACTGTACTGATTGCAATTGTATCTAAAAAGTAAGCATATTAATTATACTAAATTTTCTTTTATTAATTGTAGGATGAAGACTGTGAGGAAGGGGAGATACGAGAGCCAGGAACCAGGAAACCGTTCATTCCCCCCATCTGTCGTTTCTTCACTAGAGGGGCCTGTACATGGGGAAATAACTGTAGATTTATTCATCCAGGAGTGAATGACAAAGGTAAAATATAGAGCACTCTTGACACAATATTAAAAAGGAATGAATATTTCTATGTAAAAATATTACTAATTAGAGAATACTTGATGATGTAGGTTAGGCCTAAACAAATATTGTGTGTTTAGGGTAACCCCACCTAACCAACAAAAATGCCCCGATCCTACCATTTTTAGATGTCTGTTTTTATCCGATTGTGATTATCATATTATTTCCATAAAAAAAAACTGTTTTTAAATATGACACAAACAAACATTCTTAGGAGTTATATTTGTATTTGTGCCCCCATGCAGAAAAAAAATACGATAAAATAAAAAAAAAATCCCTAGTACCTACCTAACCTAATTTTTTCATCAATGTTACCCTAAACACTCAATTTTTATTCTAAGGCCTTATTCTCTGAAACAGTAAACAAGATATGTTTTTAAAAAATTTGGGAAAAGTAAAAATTATAAAAGTCCCAGCAGAATTCGAACTCATGACTTACAGATTCAAAGTTAACACTCTGACTGATTGCGCAACTCTGTTAGGTACCGGTAACAATTTTGGGAAAGAAAAAGTTTTAAAATTATACTTGATTTTATTGCTTATTTTGATAGGAAATATGTCACAATATGGAGGTGTCCCATACCACATTAAACAGTTGATTTGTCATTTGTTTAGGTAAAAAAAAATAAATTAACTATTAGTTCTTGGGCCAAAATTTAAAAATTTTGATAAGGTAGGCATGTTTGTTTGTTTTTTTAAAGACACATACAAATTTACAATCAACCCATGTTATAGTTATTTATATAATTTATGTATTCATCAGCAGACATTCATCAAACTGATAAAAAGGCAAAGTTTTAAGATTAATATTTTTTTGTTACTTTTTGGTTTGGCTTTTAGATTGTCATGTTTCCTTTTCAAAGGAAGAGCTTTTGCATATGAACAATCATGACAAATGAGATATGCCTCTCCTTCATTTTGCAGCTCATCTTCCCCTTCACAGTAGTAACACAAGTCCTGGTCTGAAATATGGAACTCATTGGCATTTAAAAAAGTTAAATTAGACTTATGAAACATTTGTCAAAAAGCATTCATTTGGGGTGTTTTGTTATCTGTAGTGCATTGGGAACATGGCAGATTTTCAGGAAAAGTAAAAAACATCAAGTCCAAATTACCACATTAGTGATCTTCATAAAATTCTTTAACAGTACAATTGTCCCAATAATGCTCATAGGCAATATCACAGAAGTTTCATTCACAATTTCTTAAGATAACAGAGACATTTCAGTGATAGATGTATTGGCTAAAATCATGTTTTCCATTGACAGAGTGTAGCATTTATTCTGAGTCACTTAAGCATTTTGTTTACAATGATTTCATAAAAGAGAAAACCAATAATGATAGGGTATGAAAAATCCAGAAAAATAATAATAAAGTCTGATGCAGCAATAATTTTACTGATGGAGAGGTGCTTAATAAATTAATCATTATTTTTTTTGGCCTTTAATGGTTGTGAATATTACATACCAGTTTGTACATAATTGAATAACCAGTATGAAACAATTAATATTCATAATTTCATCAATTATTTACTTTGTATGGTATAAAAACATATTCATTTCACTGTTACAGGCAACTACAGAATGATAGAACGGCCAGAGTTTGGTCCAGCCACTTATGGACAAGGCAGCGGCCCATGGCAAGGCCCAGGGGAGGTAATTGGAAATCAGTATGCTCATACGATATTTTATACTTTGCATAAAAGTGTGTTTAGCAGGATTCTAATTTTGACTTTGTATAATCTGATGTAGAAACCTGCAGCGGAAGAAATTGAAGAGGAAGAGTTACCTCCCCCTCCTCCAATGCCACCCAAGGTGGAGACAGCATGGGAGAGAGGGCTGAGACACGCTAAGGAGGTAAGGCAGATAATTGGGACGATTTCATGTCAATAGTTAAACAAACATGTCATGGCAGGGCAATATTAAGGTAAAGTTACTGTCAATTTTTACATCAGTTGTGTGAGTTAAAGGGGCATGGTCACGATTTTGGTCAAAAATTAGTTTTCCGATTTTAATGTTTGCAATGCTTCAGTAAGGCATTTTTAATAGGCAACCAAAATTTGAGTGTCATTCGTTGAGTTATAAGCGAGTTACAGAGCTTACAATTCTTTGCTATGTAAACAAAGCATTTGTTTACATTTTGAGCGTTGAAGTGAAAATTCCAATTTTAGACCTAAAATGAATGTGTTAAACGTTAGAAACTGTTTATTTATGCTTGAAATGAATAAGAAGATAGACAAATCAGCTTGAAAAAAGATTTTTTCTAATATATTGAACGTATGTAAACAAAAACAGGGCACGAGCCTTGTTTACATGACAGAGAATTGTAAGCTCTGTATCTTGCTTATAACTTAACGACTGACTCTCAAATTTCATTTGATCATTAGAAATGCATTGCTAAAGCATTGTAAATAATAAAAACAGAAAATAAAATTGGACTAAAATCGTGACCATGCCCCTTTAACAATTGTACATGACGTAATGACATTTTAGGAATGGGAAAGTCTGTTGCTAGTGAAGTAATGTGACCATTAGACTGTTTTTCTATCTCTCTTGTAGCAATTAAAGAAAGCTAACATGAGAAAAGAGCAGGAGACAGACTTTGAACAGAAGAGATTAAATTTATCCGTGGAAGAAGAGTTGGAAATAAACAAAGAGAATGATCGCTATAAGAACTTACACAAAGATCCATATTATGACCAGTAAGTTGAAGTTACTCAAAATATTACTAGGAAATTTTTTCACTGAGTGAAATACCAACAAATGAGTATTATAAACACTGGGTTAATTTAGAGTTCTTGCAAGTTTTGCAGTTTTTAATGTTAAATTTTATTAATAACAAGTTTATGCTTAATTAAAGTTTAATCATGCAAGTACAATGTATTGAATGAAAATTTTATCTTTTTTACAACCTTTTTTTTTACATCTGCATGTTAGAGGATAAAGATGATGCTGACCTATTTGTAGATATGACGATGAGTATTATGACAAGCTGCCTTCTAAGCAGTCTCCCAGCCCAATAGGTTGGCAGCGGGGCCAGTATGAGAACTTTGAGGTCCGTTGGACAAGAGAGCCAGAGTGGGCACCCCCTCCAGTGCATCATTATCACAGGGTATGGTACTTGTACACTGTTTTAGGGGTTTCAATCTTTTGTTGTAAGTTATACGGATTGTTAAAATTTCTGCTTGCTTAATTTTGTAGGAACGCGAACATCCTTCTCAAAAATTTATGAGAGACCCTTTTCCAGAGAGGCACCCCCCAGAGAGGTATGGACTGTTTACAAGTACTTGTCATACATGGAAAAACGTACAGTGTGCAATCCTAAGATTTTAGGCTTAAGGTGGTATGGGACACTTCCATGTTGTGACATATTGTTTATCGAAATAAACAGTGAAATAAAGTGTAATTATATAAGTAAGTTCTTTCCCAATATGGTCACCTTACAGCATAGTGCAGTGGGTTAGAGGGTTTACTATGAACCTGTAAGTCATGAGTTCAAATCCCGCTGGGGGTTTTACAATTTTTACCCTTTCAAATATTTTTAAAAGCTATATTTTGGTTAAATATTGTAAAATTTGAAAATTCTAAACCAGTAAAAGTATTTCAATTATAAAGTACTTTAATCCACATTAATATCGACAGATGCCCCATACCACCTTAAGATGTTTCACCTCTGAAGTTTTTTAATACATTGCTCAACTCAAACTATCACCAGTAGACACGTTATGTTGTTCACATGATATTAATGAAAAATTATATTTTTTCAAAAATCCAGACATAACCAAAAAATTAATTGAACTTACATGTACAGTGTACTTAAGAAAATATCAAACAAGTTTTTCTTTATAAAACAAATAAGCCACTGGTAAAAAATTCTAAAAAATGAAAAATACATATGAAATTATTCATTGCATCAACAAATTACAGCACCAGCTTTGGGCATTTGTTGACCTATATTGACAGTATCTAGAATTGTTAATTACTGTAATATATTAGACTCTCATTGTAATTGTAGATTTGAAAGAAAACCTGCCTCTCACAGACACAAGCCGTGGGTGGAGGAACCTGCCCCTCCCAGGGAAACCAGGGATGCCCCCGTACACAGACACACTGCTGACGTGTGGCACGACCCATGGAGAAGGTGGGGGAAAGGAAACTCTTTAAATTGCAAAAATCAAGATAACTATGTTATGTTCTAACCTCTCTACTGTTGCAAAGTATTATGTGTTGAATTTTATTTATTACTGATTCTAGACATCTAACTTGAGTAAGAAGTTATTTCATCTATTTCATGCAAAAAAAACCCACTGGTCTGCAACGATCAATACCAAATGCTGCTTACAAATCTCCAGGTTATTAATTGCTCGCAGACAATACTTAGTTGACTCTATTTTGTTATTTCATCATGACGTGTTAATAAATTCTTGGTACTTTAAAAAGTCAGCAAGTGTTTGTAGTGTTGTTAATTTCCTCTTGCCATATTTACATATGTATGTTGTTCAATTGACACTGGATTTGTAGGTCAAAATCGCCAAAGAAGAAAGCAAGAGGTTCAAGAAGTAGGTCACGAGGTAGGAGGCGGTCCAGGCGCTCGTACAGCTACTCCTCCTCGTTCTCCTCGAGGTAAGGAAAGGGGGGAGGGGGTATTACTTGACCACAAGTACATTGTCCTCTCTGATTGGTGGAAACAGCAGAACAATAACCTTCTTATTCTTGTCAAAGTAAAGGTGGGGGCTTATTGAGTGACTGAGGGCAAAACACAAGAAAATACTGTCAACTGTTGTACATTTGGCTGTGTATTTCATTAAACAGCATACATGATAACTCTACTGCTATATGCAGAAGTCAACCACTTTTTAACTCTGTCTCCCGCTTACCGCTTTTATCAGAAAATCTACTTTTTTTTCAAAATGTTTTGTTATAGGGTTTGAAATTAGCATGTGACTTGAATAGAGAGCACACAAACGTTGTTTAAGTCTAATGAATGATAAGATTTTAACCATGTGTTTACATAGAATGATTTTTTTTAGCTAAAAAGACTGCCCAATGCTACCTCTTTAGGGTGATAAATCTACCTCTTTTTCACCAGGTTAACATGTATGCCTAACAGAGAAAAACTTGTACATTGCAAATTCTCTAATGACTTTAGTTATAAGGAAAATTTCATTATACATGTACTAAGATAACGAACTATTGATATGTAAGATGTACAGCTCCCAAGAACTTAACTATAATTATAAATTACTTTTTTCACCCCCCTGAAAAGTAAGTTACCAATTTCCCCGTTTAGAACAAGGGGTGTTGATATCTGGAGTCTGTTTTAACACGGAGGTCTGTTATTGTTTGTTAACAGTTCAACTTCTTTATGTTCAAGGTCGAGGTCGTCCTCCTACAGCTCCTACAGCAGTCGGTCCTCACGCAGCCGCTCCTCGTCCACCTCACGGTGAGTCCTCTGGAAAATCAATCAGCAAACAGTTAAAGTAAACTGTTTCATTGACAAGAGAGATGTCTCTCTTTTTGTTGCCAAACTGTCCAAAAACAAACTCTGAAATACATAAAAAGAGACATTCTGTAGAAACAGACAATAAGTAAGATGTAGTTCCACAATAACAGTTCAAGTTTTAAGGTTTTTTTCTGGTATTTAGAATTTAAAACATCTGTAAAACTGTTTGATCAATTCAAAATGTTGCCATTATTTTTCAGGTCTCCTACCAGGTCGCCACTCAAACGGGCCGGGGGTCCACAGGGCAGACAGCCACCATTTAAACCAGAGTAAGTGGTACTTCATCAAACCTACTATTTACCATGATAATAGATTGTCACCATGAAAAGTGAAGGGAACTGACCATAATGCAGTACTTGAATAAGTTCACATACATGTATTTGATTGATGTTTAATTTTTCAGTAGTGGAAAACCTAGAAGTGCTATATCTGGTCAGTCAGGACCCCCCGGACCACTTAGAAGACAATCCAGTCAGAATCAGGGGGGTCCCCCAGGTAAAGCACCCCCTGGAGGGGATCTCTCCTTAAACAGACAGCGCTCACATCCAGGGATGCCTGGAGGGCCTCCACCAGAGCCAAATCGGGGGAGAGGATCCAAAATTAAGGCTGGACCACCTTCTCAACAACAGCCGCCTCAGAGAATGGGACAACCCCCGAGGTAATGGGGCCTTTTTCATAGACCTGCATGTTTAGTATCTTTAGGAATTTATGGATTTTGAAACAGACAAAACTTGTGAATATTGCAAGAATAAAAAATTCGGTTATAAAATTGTCAGTGAACTAAAATTGGAATATTTAATTATGAAAATCATTTTAATTTTAAGGCCTGGAAGACATGCTCGAGGGCACAGTAGCAGTAGTGGATCTAGATCGAGGAGCAGGTCCTCTTCATCTGGGTCCTCACGGTCCTCTAGTGCCAGCAGCATGTCATCAATTAGCAGCCACTCCTCCAGCAGCTCCTCAGGAAGTGCTGACTCGGAACATCTGTACAGAGGGGTGGGTGGAGCTAAGGAAGGGTCACCGGTCTCCCCGAAAAAGAAGAAAGGTTAGGCCATAGACTCTACTCATTGAACCTGTGCACAATTAGTAAATATGAGATTATTGCTTTGTGGAGGTTTTCAAATTGAGATTTAGAATAAAAAACTTATTTTGAATTTCTAGCCAAGACAGATAAAGGCCCCCAACCAGGTAAAGGAGAAAAGAAGCCTGCTGCTCCAGTGGGCAATAGAACGTCCAGGGGAAGTCGCAATGAATCTAGTCAGGCCCCAATCACTTCCAAACCTAAAGATCCATTGAAGGTGGTGGGCTCAAAACAGAACATCAAGTTAACTTTACTCAACAAGGTACTGGTCTTAAGCCTTCAACTATAATATGTGTGTGTTGTTTGTGCATAAACGAACCACATGCTTTGATATCTTTGCAAATTGTGTAGTTGAAGAAAGACATTCTTTGATATGATTTAAACTGTTTTTGAACAGCCTTTGGAGAAAGAAAAGCCAGGTGGAATGGTGTCCAAGAAGAGACCATCAGCTGACCTAGATGCCCCTCCTGCCAAGAGACCGGCACTGCCCCCACCAGCACAACCAAAAACAGGTGAATTACCTGTCATCAAATGATTCATGCCATTTAAATTCTGATTAATGTGTACAGTGCTATTTTCACTCCAGTGTATTTTTAACCCAAGTTTTTTCTCTGCCAAATCACTTGTAAAAAGAAATTCATCCAGGTGTAGAGCTATAAAGAGTTGATGATATAGATCAGCCCAAATGTTTGCCCAAAGACAATGAGGGCGGATGGAGCAAAAACAGAAAGGGGGTTACCGTTAACAAATTTTTTGAATACAGTAATTTATGGTAGCAGAGTGTTTATGTGCTGCATGCTATTATGTTGCTTTGTTGTCTTTTTCCAACAAATTCCATTATGAAAAGTATGAAGAACTTAACTATTTTTCACTTCAAATTTGATAATCTTAATGATTTAGTGTTTTAAAAAGACAAGTTTTTTGGGGGGGTTGGGTGGGTGTTGTGTTATAATTACATGTAAAATATACACACGTATTGTGAACAGTACCAAATCTTAAAATAATATGAACTAGCTGGCAAATTGATATTTAGGAGATAAGAAATGATGAGATTCATTCATATTTTTGATACCAGATTTGTGCTTTACTGGATCTTAATGAATGTGAATCTGATTGATTTTATTTATTTTTTATTCATTTGCAGACAAGAAAGTAAAGAAACCAGAGAAGCCAGCAAGCACAGCCCCTGCCTCCCCAACCAAAGCTGTCCCTCGCCCTGCCCCCGCCCCCAAAGTCCAGCCCAAAGCTCCACCCCCTGCCAGCATCCCCAAGGAGAAGAAGAGCACATCTTCACGTCGAGAGGAGCTCCTCAAGCAGCTGAAGGCTGTGGAAGATGCAATAGCTCGCAAGAGGTCCAAGATAAATTGATGATATGGGTAGTAGGGTTTTTAATATTATTCTCTGAATAGATCAAGGCATTTTAAAAGACTTATTTTGGTTGCAAGTTCATATATTCCTCCATTTGTATGATATGCACATCAAATCAGAGTCTTTGTCAGTGTGAATGGATGCTAGAGATTTTGTGTTAGGAAGTTGAAGATAGAATGATTTTATGTGATATATGGCACATTTTTATATAAGGACATGTAAATATGGTTGAAAATCGCTGTACTTTGGAATCGTTTGTAATTTTGTACATGTATATGATGTTTGTGTTTGAATATATATTTGTTTGAAAAAAAAAGAATAAAAAGTGATAAAGGTAAACTGGAATTTTTAAGCACCATTTTTTATTTGTTTCTGGTTTTCGAGTCATCAAACTGCCTTAGTTTGAGATTGATCCGTGAAATTGTGATTTTTTATTGGACATTGTGATTTCAGTTTCAGAAAAAATTTCAACAAACTTGTTTATTGGTTTGATTTTCTTTTTTTTTTTCATTTTTAATAATTTTTAAAAGTTGCATTTTTTTTCATGCTACAAAATATTTTCAAGGTAAAGACCTCTTTGGTTATATCCTGCTGAGTGCATGGTACTTTATCTGTTGATGTCGGGATATTACCCAGGAATCAACATCTGTATACTAAACATACAATTTATGATGATAGTATAAATACTAACTTTTCAAAATAAAAATCAATTACTGTAAAATTTGGCTGCCTCCTCATTTATATTATTTTCAGTTATTCATTTTGTCAAACTTTGTGTTCATTGGGCCCTGAGAGTTTCTTTTGGGTCACTTATTTATGGTCAACCACTTATTTACGGTCAACCACTACTCACGTGAACAATGGTAGTGATGTCATCTCTTGTTTTAGAGGTCTGAATTAAACATGTAAATTTTAAAAAAGTATGGGAAACCAAAAGCATAGAGGTCGCCAAGGGGCTGCTATTTCCAGAGTAATTATTATAGCTGTACTGTACAAAAATGTTGATAGTGCCCTTTCTAACTTGAGCGGTCCAAGCACTACTAAAATCACTTCATGCAATATAGTTTATGGTGTGGCCTTTTGAAGGGCGAATCAAATAAACATGTTCAATTTGCGTCAATAAATTCATTTGAAACGTGCGAATTTGGATCCGCCTATCTATAAATTTATTAGGCTAATGCGCTCATTCTACGTTATGACGTCATTCAATTGAAATTGACTACCATTAATAATGAGGAGCACAGACGAACTTGAATATTGGTTTATTTCCGTCAACACAAAACAATAATGAAGTGATTAATTTCTTACACTGACATGTGAGATATATACATAAATTACACAGAAAGTTTACATGATTGCTACAAGCCAATTACTTGAGGTTATTCAATAAGAAAAACATAGGTAATCACAGATTGCAAAGCTCACCGAGACGTGGCATCACTTTTATGAGGCATCCTTTATCATATTATATGAAAATCATAGTTAATGAACTTGGATATTCATAGATACTGTTTTGACACAATTTCGTATATCATATGTTAAAAAATTCTATGACAATCATATGTTCATTTCATACGGTATTATAAGATAACAATGTTTATTAATACAATAATATGAAATACAATATTGTATCCTATGATACTTACAATATATATCATATAATACTGTAATAAAAAATGATGCAATATGATTTTGTAACATATGATATGACAATGTATCATGTTATAAATAATTGTATTTGATCACATAATACAATATCATAAATTAAAATATACATAGGTTACATTATGATACAATATCATATCACATAATTACTCACAATATTGAAACATGATATTATATTGTATAATATAGTATGATATTGTATTGTATGATTTTGTATCATATTTGATACATATTATGATATATTGTATCATATGATACAATATATTTTGATACATTATATCATATATAATATCATGTGATATAGAAATATAATATATAATACAATATCGAAGTTTACAATATCGTATATGACACAATATTATATATACTAATATCATAAAATACAATTTTATGTGATATAATAATATATAAATTAATGTCATATTAAACAATATCATATAATATGATAAGATATTCTATATTATAAAATATATGATACAATATTATATATTGCAATATCATATGGAACAATATCATGTGATTAAATAATGTATAATACAAAATCCTATCATATAATATTGTATTATAATATACAATACTATACATAACAATATCATGATACAATATCATATAATATACAAAATTGATACAATATCATATCATATAACTTTTTGCATATAATATATGATGTAATATTGTATCATATAAAACAATAGTGTATCATATACACTACTATATCAATGGAATCACGTTAAATCATTTAACAATAAACACATCTATAAAGCATGTTTGAGTGAGGTAGGAGACTTTTTTAGCATCCTTGATAATGTAGATCAGGCTCTGCATCTGTAACTTCCTCTGCGATTCATTTATATTATTGTTAATTCAACTATGCAAGCTATGGCTCAGATTCAGCATTCAAGCCTGTCAAGTGCATCAGTATCATAACACGCATTATCCATGCAAGTTTGGTGAAGTTAGGACCAGTAATAACTAAGATATATTTTTAAAAATCCTTGATAATGAGGATCAGGCTCTGCATCTCAAGCTACCTCTGCGATTCATTTATAATAAAGTTAAATACACTATGAAAGTTTGAAATAGTACTTTTATTTATACAACATGTTACCTGTTCCAAAAATTAAATCTCATCCAGCATCCGAAACCTATGGCTCGGATTCAGCATTCAAGCCTGTCAGGTGCATCAGTATTCTAACACGCACCATCCATGCAAGTTTGGTGAAGTTAGGACCAGTAATAACTAAGATATAATCATCAGAGGGCACCTGCTCCAAAAACTTTAACCAGCTCTAAAAACCTTAACCTCTTCTAGCATCCGCAACCTATGGCTCAGATTAAGCTTTCATGTCTGTCAGGTGCATCAGTATCATAAGACGCGCGCCTCCATCCATGCAAGTTTGGTAAAGTTAGGACCAGTAGTAACTTTAAAATTGCTATCAAGGGTACCTGCAACAAAAACTTTAATCTGCATCAAAAACCTTAACCTCCTCCATCATCTGAAATTCATGGCCCAGATTCAGCATCTAAGTCTTTCAAGTCCATAAGTAAGTCCAGATGCATCATCCATGCAAGTTTGGTGAAGATAGGACAAGTAATAACTTAGATACAGGACCTGCAACAAAAACTTTAACCAGATCCGGACGCCGACGGTATAGCATAAGCTCCCCCCAACTTCGTCTTGGTGAGCTAAAAATCTTAGAACAAATATCGTATTATATACTTGTCATGTGCATTTTTGGAAATGAAAATGTACAACGTGATTCGATATACCTGAAATGTTCCTGCTAGCCAATAATTTAGCAAATCTATGTAAACACAGTAGCAAAACAACAAGTCCCTTTACAACAATTTGAGCAAGAGATGAAACATGGCTTCTTACCACTGGCACCTGACCTTATATATTTTTAAATATAAATGCTGATATATTAAGGTAACAAAACAACCCCCATTTCATTATATATTGGGGGACATCCAGAGTATTCCTGTCTATACAAAACTTCAGAATCTTTGCCTTTGATATTCCTGAAATATTGGAAAAATAAATGAATCAAATATAAATATTTGCAAGAGGTGGACTGATTTAATGAAAACAAGAGACCCATTGGCCACATCGCTCACATGAGCAACACTGGCTTTATATGGGCGTACAAAGGATATTGTACCATATGGCCCCTCGGTAGATTAACAAAAAAGAAATATCCAAATTTTACAATTTTTGACATATTTACCTTTAAGGAATACCATTTTTACCGAAAATAAGATCATAACTAAATTTTCGGTAGGGGTTCATGGTTAACTTCCCAGTTCCCTTTATTTTAGCCCCCTTCCCACCACTTTATAAAGCGATCAAAATATATGAGAGCATAATGGTACATTTTCTCCCTCAACTACTTACTAGTTATTGTATTTTTTTTTAAAAAATCCTATATGTGAAAGAAGAGTGCACTCAGTTCCTCAAATTAAAAACATTCATAAATTTCATTGGTCTTCTCCATTGTAAACGACTGTCGTTTACTTGGTGTGAATTTGTATAATATTTCATAATCTTACTCATCTGACTAATGAATAAACTTAACTGAAAAATGTTGTCACATGATATGTTAAAGAGCTATAAAAATTCTAATCAATGTATTGACAGGCATATCGGTCTATTGTACTAAGGTCCACCCATTATTTTCATCTTTATTCAAAAACAACAAATGGCTACAAACAAAGATGATTTCCGCTGCAATAATTTTTTAAGAACAACGATAATGCTTTTATCCTCATAATAATCAGGTGTCAGAACTATGAAAAGTGTTTAAAAGACGTCATTTTTATTCACTAGTGTTTGCAAAACTATCAAAATTGGTGTAGATTTCATAAGAAGGGGCACCAGAAAGTAGTCACAGCATATCATCCTTTTAATTTTTCTGTACAAGTATTTAACATTGAAAAGCTAAACATTTCTAATGTTCAACCAAAATTTCAGCGTCTGACAATCGTATAATTATAAACAAGATACAGAGCTTGGTTTGAGTCATGTTTTTGTTTAAATGAGTTTATTACATTTAACTTAAGATTTTTAAACTTGGTAAATCCTATTCAGCATTTGAAATATAAACAAATTAAAGCATGGCCCCAGAGCTGTGTACAAACATTGCATTTCAAGCAAAGCTTTGTATCATGCTTATAACAGTACTCGATGCTTGACTCTCAGATACGGGTAAACAATTAAAATAAAGGGAAAATGCACTTAAACAAAGAAAGAGCATAATTAATTTTTCAAAATGAATCATTTATATGCTCTTCGTATGAACAGTTTCTAAGACGAGGCAAGCTACTGACAAACAAGTTGATAAAACAGGACTATCAACAGTCTCGTTTAAAGTCATCTTTTCGTAAGTTCTATGGTCGATACAACGACCTTGTCAGCAAATACAATCTTCCACTGAGTCGCATGCTGACTGACGTTTTTCATACTGATTGTTAGACCATAAGTAATTACCTAATTGTCTACAGACATTTGCGGTTTTTATTTTCCCGATTACGACAAAGAGCACACGGCGGTTGTGACCGGTCAGCAGAGGATGCTCACTCCTCCTAGGCACCTGATCCTACCTCTATCTTGGATGTCCGTGTTGCTCTGCTTTGAATTTGTATTTCGTTTTATGGATTTTTGAGATGGTTGACGGTTTGTTATTGTCATTTTTTTTCATATACCTATATATTTCTATCAGCGAAAATAATCTCCGTTTAGACTGAAAATGCTGAACATCTTAACAAACACGTTGCTTTAATCAACCATTATGTATAGATCGTACCATATTACCAATAGAAAGTAGAATTATAGAATTTTATAAAATGTTGTAAGTGCATCAGATTTTGATAATTTTGCGCAGGTAAACAATCAACAGTCTGATTCACCGCATTCTATGTTTGATTTGATATGTAAAGATTCCAAAATACAGGCGATAGTTCCCCTCAAGTTAAAAAACATTATTTATGAAAATGAAACGAAAATCAAAACAACCTTTGAATAAAGATCGGTCTTTCACTTCTGCAATTTATATTCACCTTCCTGTAAGGATACTTTGTGCAAAATTTGATTGAAATTGGCCAGGTGATTTTAGAGAAGTTCAAGCTTTCAGCTCAGGTGAGCTAAAAAAGTGAACCAGCTCATATTGTGTCCTAAATTCCTAAAAACGTTTTATGAAATTTTCTGCAGCAGTTCAAGAGGAGTTGCACTAACAAACTGTTTAATACTAAATTCAATGAATGGCCAAAATTCCCAGATCAAAATTCCCAGAAAAATAAAGGAACAAAATTTGATACATTTTCATTACATGGCTTTATTGGCCCTGTCCTAGGGCCTGGACCCTTTACCCAGGGGCCATTAATTTCACATGTTAGGTAGAGGACTTCATGGACATAATAACTATGCATTTCCTTTTTCTCAAATATATATGGGAGTAGAGAACAAGATTTTCTAAGATTAAATACAGTTTTACTATATGGCCATATTGGCCCCACCCTAGGGCTTGAGCCCCTGACCCAGAGGCAACAAATTTTATAATTTTGGTAAATAGCTTTATTATTAAGACATCATAACCATTCATTTAGTTTTTTCTCACATGTGAGGTAGTAGAGAAAAAGATTTTTGAAATGTTTAATTTTTTTTTTTTTGCATATCTGACCCCACCTGTGATACTCATGGGGTGTTAAAGCCAGAATTTCACAATTTAGATTTCTGTTACCATAGAGATGCTCAAATGGTAACAATTGGCTTTGTACGTTTTGGAAAAAAAAATTGGACCCCCCCCCCCATCAAACTTGCTACCCAAACTGAGGATGCTTTCATACAAGTTTCAGTTTTTATGGCCGATCAGTCTCTGAGAAGATTTTTAAAGACTTTTCTCTATATATTTCTATGTAAAAATTCGACCCCCATTGTGGCCCCACCCTACCACTGGGGATCATTATTTGAACAAACTTGAATCTACACTACCTAAGGACACTTCCACACAAGCTTTTCTGGCTGATCAGTTTAAGAGAAGATTTTTAAAGATTTACTCTTATATTTATATGTAAAAATTTACACCCCCCATTGTGACCCCACCCTACCCCTGGGGATCATGATTTGAACAAATTTGAATCTACACTACCTGAGAATGCTTCCACACAAGTTTTAGCTATTCTGGCCAAATGTATTTGAGAAGAATTTTGAAAATACCAACAAATTTTCAATGATTTTTAAATTATCTCCTCTTCAAAGACGGTGTGGCCCTTCATTTTAACAAACTTGAATCCCCTTACCCTAAGGATGCTTTGTGCCAACTTTGGTTGAAATCGGCCTGGTTGTTCTGGAGAAGATGTAAAAAGGTTATGGACAGACAGACAGACAGACGGGCAGACAGATGGATGCCGGACAAAAAGTGATCAGAAAAGCTCACTTTAGCTTTCAGCTCAGGTAAGCTAAAAAGATACAGATGTTAAATTGTTAATGAATGATGGATAAGATGTTTAACGATTTTATTTATACTTTCATTTATAAAACTTCAGCCCCCTATTGTGGCACCACTCTACCCCAGGGGTCATGATTTGAACAAATTTGAATCTACCCTACCTGAGGAAGCTTCCACACAAATTTGGCCAAAAGCTTTTTGAAAAATAGCAACATATTTCCATCAGTTTCAGCTCATGACTTGTTTTCATGACAATGTTAAGGAATTGCCAGTGTCCACCTCCGAGTATGAAAAAAGCAGTTTTGGGCTTGTCTTCAGGGGCCATTTTGACTTGCCAGTAGCCACCTTTTAGGTCGATGGTGGAGAACATTTTTGATCCTGATAGGGCGTCAAGGGTTATATCGATTTTGGGTATGGGGTAGCTGTCTTTGAGGGTTAGATCATTCAGTTTTTTGTAGTCGACACAAAATCTGATTGACCCATCTTTCTTTCTAACCAAAACAATTGGGGAGCTCCAAGGGCTATTTAAAGATTCTGTGACACCTTTCTCCAACATGTCATTTATTTCATTTTCAACTTCTTGCATTTTAGCCAAAGGGATTTTACGTGGTGGTTGTTTTATAGGAGGGGCATGGTCAGTGTTATATTTTATGCTCAACTAAATCTGTTATGCCTTTGTTAGTAGATGATGCAGAGAAACTACGTTGGTATTCTAGTAGCAAGGATTCTAACTTTTGTCTCTGCTCTTGGGTTAGTTCATCAGGGAGTTTTTCCCAAATACTCTGCAAATGGGTAGGTTTATATGGGCATTTCATTGAATGAATGCAATTGAGGGCAAAAGTTTGGATGGGGTCATCAGGGATTTCTACAGCTTCAACATTTTCTAAAGTGGCAATTTGGGTGTTTTTATATTACTTCACACTATCATCTTTCATATTCAAGTATCTCACTGGAATCTCTGTTCTATGCACCTGAGTAATGATTTTGGGTATCAAGATTTTATGTTTCTGGACAAATTTATCTAAGAGTTCAACCAAACCGAATTTTGATTCAAATAGAGGATTTGTAATCCTCGCTGGGGATACATATTCCCAATGGGGAGGGATAATTATATAATCAGCAAGACATCAGAGGTCACATGAGGTTTTACTAAAAAAATCTAGCCCTAAAATACATGGGGTATTAATATCTGCCACTATTACTGTTTGGTTCGTTTTAAAGCTTTAAATTGATAGTTCAATGGAATATTCTCCCTGTACTGAAATAGGGTTTCCAATTATTGTGTCTGCCAAATTGTGTTGGGGATGAATTTGATTTTGCCAAAAAAATGTGTTGTTCATGGGTCGTAACTCTTTGGGGTTGAGGTCTTTGATATCTGAAATTAGAATCTGGGGCTTGATTCTGGTTTTGGGACAGTCCTCTAGGGGAATAAGCAGGTTTTGGATTCCTATTGCTCATCACTATTCTTTTGATATCAAATAATTATTCCCGGTAGGCGCTCAAATTTATTACCATGAATTGGGTTAAGGGATGGAGTGGAAGCAGACCATCAGCCATTCGATAGGTTTCAAGACGGATAGCAATGATTTCTGCCTATACTCTGTCCCGGGTTTTTTCTTCCACCACTTTTCGCTTGATATTTCGATAATCATAAATACCTTTGTGCTCAAACTACGTTCATCCACTAATATGAAAAATGTCCAGATTATCTGTTTTGAAACGCCCCCTCTACCGCTTCAGGTTTCAATACACATCCCAAAATAGAAAGTCTACGAGGATTTTGCATTGCATCAGCCATTAATTAGCCCGGATGACAATGTTGAAAAATTGCGCGAGGTGTCCCGAGAACTTCCGAATGGAGAAAAGATGTAAACATTTCCCATTATAAATCTCCGTAAGAAATTTGTTTTCGTTCCTGTAAACTTTTATGAGTGAAAATGGATAATTTGTCAATGAAGATATCTTGGATATTTTACATTTCATCATTTTCAACCGTACTTCTTTCACAGGTATGTATATTTTTATTAAAAATCATCAAAAAGTGATGGAAGCAATAACTTGGGACAGACTATAGTTGATATCTTGCCTCCCTTAATCGGAGACGTATATCAGAGTCAGGAAGGGCGTCAATGAACTGTTTGTTCTAGGGCTAAGATATTCAACACACTTCGGTCAGTGGTGGGGTATGCTTGTCGGGTCAACTTCATAACAGACTGGACTGCACTGCACGGAAGTCGTTTGTTATATACACTTTTGTCGATAGGCGCGAATCACCTCACGCGCAAAACATACGGTACCGTACGGATTGGCGCCATCTTTGAGGAGAAGTGCACTAAGTTTATATTTGCAACCAAAGTAGTGTTTACGAGTAAAAATGGAACAATGCTTAAAATTCATTGTTGGGATAAGTAAAAGAATGATGCCTTGCAACATTTAGGTGAGTCTTGTTGCGGTAAATACTCCGTTTATAGTACGGGTGATTGTAAATGAGTTTGTATCGTTGAGGATATTCGGGTTCATGGTATACATACGTAACAAATATTCAATACAAGCTTACATAATCTTGATATAATAACCTAACAACTAGGATATATTAATGAAGAAATTAAGCTTTACATGTTACTCAGGAACAGATAAAAGGGGAAAATCATGATACTGTATTGACGGAAAAATCCGTAGCACAGCCCCCTTCTTCTAAACATTCGTCCCGAATGATGTACGAGAACTCTAATGTTAAAAGATGGCTTTCTTTTTACGGGAATAATGACAATATACTCGCTGAGTTCAATTACAACGATTTATGGGATAACAATAAAACATCATATATATATATATATATATATATATATATATATATATATATATATATATATATATATATATATATATATATATATATATATAAAAAGCACTAAATAAAATCAACAACACTAGGGATCTTTAAAGTGTCGGATCTAATGTATAGATACTAAGCCAGTAAAATGAATATATAAAGCACTGAAAATGGCTAACGACACGAACAATTGATATTCAATTGTTCGTGTCGTTAGCCATTTTCAGTGCTTTATATATATATATATATATATATATATATATATATATATATATATATATATATATATATATATACATTATATATTATGATATAATAATTTACTGATATATACTGATTTATTTTGTTTTCGATTGTGATAAATAATCAAATTGGTAAAATTCTTATTTGAAAAAAAACATATTCTTAAATCCAAAATTATTAACTCTGCTGTTTTTTTTAAGATAACAAATGTATATGAATTTTCATTGAAAAGTTTGTTATTGTGTATTCTTTTTTTGTATAAATCATTGAATACATGTCTGGTATACGCATTTATACATGTATATTTTGCAATCTTAATTAAAGGGCATGGTCACGATTTTGGTCAAAAATTATTTTTCCGATTTTATATTAACAATGCTTTAGTAAGGCAATTTTTATAGGCAACCAAAATTTTCATTTGTTCAATTAAAGCCGAGTTTCAAAGCTTACAAATCGTTGCTCTGTCAACAAAGCTCTTGTTTACATTTTGAATGTTGAAGTAAAAATTCCAGTTTTAGACCTAAAATGAATGTTTTAAACGTAAGGAAGTATTTATTCATGCTTAAAATGAATAAGAAGCTAGACAAATGAAAAAAGGTTTTTACTGGTATATTGAACCTATGTAAACAAAATCACGAGCCTTGTTTACATGCCAAAAATTGTGAGCTCTGTATCTTGCATAAAACTACATGACTGACTCTCTAATTTCCCTTTATTGCTAGACAATGTAAATCAGGGTTTGAGTAACTAAAATTAGATAATGTAAAAAATACAATCATATACATGTATACACATTTTCAATCTATGAAATTGATTGATATTGACGTAACTTTATAAAAGCAACACTCTTTTAAGAAAAAAAAAGTCCAACAAAGATATATTTGTGGCAAAACACAACATTTCGGAATAAATTTGTCTGCAGTTTTTCCACATAATTATCTTGACCAACACTGTAATAATAAGAGTGAGGGTTTTAATCTGTAAGTCAAAGGAGTAACTAAAATTAGATGATGTAAAAAATACAATCATATATACACATTTTCAATCTATGAATTGATTGATATTGACATAACTTTATAAAAGCAACACTCTTTTAAGAAAAAAAAAAGTCCAACAAAGATATATTTGTGGCAAAACACAGCATTTCGGAATAAATTTGTCTGCAGTTTTTCCACATTATTATCTTGACCAACACTGTAATAATAAGAGTGAGGGTTTTAATCTGTAAGTCAAAGTAATTTAGCCAAGTTTCTGTTGTTCTGTTAGTTTTATCTTTCTAATTCTTACAGATAATTATAAGACATGCAATTCGAAAAAAGGTAAAATATCCACAAGTTAATTTTAAATACTGATAATAAATTTACAATATTAGTCATTTACGTTGGTGGTGTTAACGCAGTAGAATAAGGACAATAAAATTGCTTCAGGCTGTAATGATATTGCATCTACAATACCTAGTGTAATATTACTGATTTTTTTATTTTGAGATTACCACTGTTACGTCATATTGGTCATGCTATGTTTTATGTGAGCCCCGTATTTGATAAAACAGTAATTCCGAGTGTTTCAATAAAGACACACGTGTTTGAGGAACTTGGCGTTCTTATATTTCCAACCTCGAAAATATAACATGGTGTCAGAATCGGTATGGAAGGAATACCACCACCTGTGATGGACTTGGAGTCCAAAAACCTTCCGGAGGCCTGGAGGAAATTTCAGCAGCACGCTCAACTGATTTTCGGCGGCCCCCTCAACAATAAAGAGGAGGGGGAACAATGTTCATACTTACTTCTTTGGGTCGGAGACAAAGGAAGGGACATATTTCATTCATGGGATATTTCTGCGGATGACAGTAAGAAATTAGACAGTCTTTACGTGTCTACGTTAACCAAAGTTAACTCCCATGTTCGCCTGTTATAAGTTAACAACGAAGTTCAGGGAAACACTACCTTCGACCAGTTTGTCACCAAACTTAAACTTCTGAGCAAAGATTGCTCCTACACAAAATGCGGAGGAGATGATCTGGGACCGCATAGTGTTTAGCGTAGCATCCCCCAAGATAAGGCAAAAGCTCATCAACGTAGGCAGAGACCTTACGCTTGATAAAGCCTTTGAAATATGCCAGAATTGTGAATACTCCCAAGAGCAATTGAAGTCCATGGGAAACAACTCGCCCGAGGTACACGCCGTCAACGCAAACAGACGACCTGCATCCGGACCGTCACACGGAGCCAGTCGCCACAACCCTCCGAAGGCGAATCCCGGATCCACCCAACAAAAGTTCAGGGGACAGCGCAAGAAGCGATTTCAACAAAGATCCGCAAAGAGCGCGAAAGAGAAATGCGGGAACTGTGGCAGGTTACATGATGAACAACAGACTTGTCCTGCTAAAGGCAAAAAGAAAGTGACACTTGTAATAGGTGGAATTACTTTGCGGCCATGTGCCGATCTACCTTAAATGTTAATGAGGTAACCACACAACCAGATCAAGGGGGTGGGATCGAAAGTGTTGAGGTTTTTTATATAGATAGCATAGACACCACTGCACACAACCCCTGCAAGAGCACAGACCAGGCATTCAGATAATTAGACCTAGGCCCGGGGAGGGTTTCCAATAACTGGGTCACAAGTTACTATATTAACCGTAAGGTTATTTAAGGGTATTGGTTCTCTAAGTAGCCTGACGAAGCCATCAAAGCATCTGTATGATTACAGTAAGTCCGTCCCGTTTAGAAATCCTTAGTGAGCAAAAAATCCGATGCGCGCACGGGAATCGGGTAAGGGAGATGGACTTGTTCATTGTAGAAACCGATTCCGTACCCATACTTGGTCTGAAATCGTGCGTTGATTTGGAGTTTATAGAGCTGGCCATGGCAATCGAGACCCTCTCTCCGACAAAACCGACGCCGGTAACGCGCAATCATTTAGATAATAAATATATCCTCTCGGAGTACAAAGACGTATTCGAGGGCATCGGGCTGATGCGATATCCGCATAGACGAAAACGCAACTCCCGTAGTAAATGCTCTGCGACAGATCTTCTTCGCTTTACGCGAGAAACTGCAGATAGAACTTGAGCGCATGGAGAAAAGTGAAGTTATTACTAGGGTCACCGAGCCGACTAAATGGGTCACCTCTCTTCCCATTACTGAAAAATCCGGTTCTGGCAAGCTGCGAGTATGTCTTGACCCTCGCGATCTCAATCAAGCAATTTAACGTCCTCACTACCCTTTTAAACCTTAAAGGATATAATTCCGAACTTAACTGGCGCTCGATACTTCTCAAAATTTGACGCGCGTTCGGGCTACTGGGCTATTAAATTGACCAAAAAGTCCTCACATTTGACTACTTTTAACACGCCTTTCGGTAGATATTGATTTCTGCACATGCCCTTTGGCATCAGATATGCCCAAGACGAATTTCAGCGCAAAATAGACGAGATCTATGAAGGATTGCAGGGCGTCACAACATTTGTCGATGATATTCCAGTTTATGGCAACACGGGGAGGAGCACGGCGCAAATCTACGGAATATCTTGACGCGATCTCGCGAAAAAGGGGTCAAGTTAAACTCCGACAAACTCGCTGTTGGACTTACCGAAGTTCCATATTTTGGACACATACTGTCCGCAGACGGTCTTAAGCCGGATCCCGGCAAAATCGCCGCAATTCGCGATATGGGACACCCTCGTGACCAAAAAGAGCTTGAGATGGTTCATGGAATTATTAATTATCTAGCGAAATTCTCACAGAACCTATCCGAGATCTTGACAAGATCATGGTCCGATACTAGCGTACTATGATCCTAAAAAACCCGTCACACTACAGGTCGATGCATCCAAGTACGGACTTGGCGTAGTTTTATTACAAGACTCTAGACCCGTCACAGACTCTTCTAAAACGCTGACCTCAAGAGAAATTAGCTACGCGCAAATAGAAAAGGAATGTTAGCAATTCTGTTCGGGTGTAAGTGCTTCCATCAGTATATTTACGGCAGACACTTTACGGTTGAAACAGACCATATACCCTTTATCTTCATTATGAAAAAACCGTTATCTGCAGCCCCCGCGAAACTCCAACGAATGCTCTTAGGACATACCGGTAGCTCTTAGGACATACCGGTAGCTAATGCGATTTCGCCTAAATTTCTTAGTGATACTTACCAAGAGCTTTCTGATAGCATGGACGCGTTAGTACAGAGTGTCATGTCGAACATTCCGATCAACGATACGCGATTAAATGAGACACGTGTCATCATGTCCGCTGACATATTTGCGGAACTTTCGCGACGAGCTTAGTGTAGCTAATGACCTGATAGTCAAGGGCAATCGTATTTTTGTTCCGAAGGGACAAAGCAGATTATGCTTGAACGCATAAACACCGGCCATATGGGTGTTACGAAATGCACCAAACGGGCGCGCGATATTCTGTTTTGGCCAAACATGTCCTCGGACATTGAGGAAATGGTCATTAGGTGTAATAATTGTCTTGAAAAGCACAACGCTAACCCCAAGGAACCTTTTATAAGGTCCCTGAGCGTCCCTGGCAAATAGTAGCCACTGACTTGTCCATTTGGGATGGTCAAGATTTTGTTACCATAGCTGACTATTACAGTCGATACTTTGAGGTATACCCTCTCCGAAATACTCTAACAGGTACAGTCATTCAACAAATCAAAGTTGCATTCTCCCATCATGGGATACCAGAGAAACGTGTATCTGATAACGGCCCCCAGTATTCTTGCGATGAATTTGCTAAATTCAGTAAAAAGTACGGATTTATTCACGCGACGTTAAGCCCGACTCACGCGCAGTCTAATGGTCTCGCCGAGAAAACGGTACAAACCGTTAAACACATATTTGTTAAATGGAAGGCTGACCGTAAGGACCCTTATCTTGGTATCCTTGAATACCTGAACACTCCATTAGAAGGTAATACTTCACTCGCGCAAGCTTTGATGAGTCGACGTCTTCTATCCATCATGCCATAAACCCGCGACCAGTTGCAACCTAAACCCGTCAATCATGAGCAATTTACACCCAGCTTGTCCTTAGTCGACAAAAACAAAGTAAATACTATTCGAGACAATCCACAGCACTTAAACCTCTCGAAAAGGGTGAAACTGTCAGAATTAAGAAACAAGGCACTTGGGTTCCGTCAATTGTAACTGGTCAAGTTGAGCCTCGGTCATACACCGTAAGAACGACTGATGGCGTGATTTAATGAAGTCCCGCGAGGCTACCCTACCGGAATTTGAACCACCTACCATCTGAGTCGTGACCATGAATCTGCTACCCCATTAGCCAGTAAGCCCTCTTAAGGTCCTAGACCCACCTTTGGCAATTCCTACTATAAGTTCAGACAATTTGTCTACGAGTGACCTAACATCTAAAACTTCAGATAGTGTCCCAGCAAGTACTGGTAAATATGAACCTTATGTGACTCGGTCTGGTCGTGTGGTAAAGCCTCGTTCTATCCTGTCTTTGTTAATTGTGTATTGTGTATGTGCTTGAATGTGTTTCTTTCAGCATGGCACTGCATTCTTTTAAAAAGGGGAGATGTAATATTATTAATTTTGTATTTTGAGATTACCCCTGTTACGTCACATTCGTCATGGTATGTTTTATGTGAACCCAGTATTTGATAAAACAGTACTTCCGAGTGTTTCAAAAAAGACACTCGTGTTTGAGGAACTTAGCGTTCTTATATTTCCAACACCAAAAATATTACTCCTAGAGTTTTACAAATTGGTAAAGAAAATTCGGACTTGTCTTGCTTAATTTTGTTTTACTTCTCTTTAGCTAAACACACCATCTTAGACTGTATTTCATTTTCCATCGCGTTTATTAATAAGTAACATTTTCACAAATAAGAAAACACCAAAGTTTTAAAATTTATGGATTTAGGTCACACACTTTAAATTTATGTCATTTACTTAGTTTATTAAAAGTAAAAAATAAAACGTCGATTGTGTATGGTATACAGTAGTTTGTTTTACACTTGTATCAATAGAAACACGATTATGATGACTATATAAAAATAAAGACATTTTAGGTGACGACTTTATTTTTATTTAAGGAAGATAGTATTCATTGAACAGTAATAAATGTATCTCTAGTTATTGATTTTATCATCATGATTTAAGATTAACCATGGATTCGTTTAAAATGATTTGAATTCCAAAGCATGCGTTTTGCAGGCTTTTTACAAACGTAGGACATTTTAGAGGTACACGGATACTGTGGAATCATTAGAATTCGTGGTGGCTCAATGTTCGTGGTATTCGTAATCCTTCTCCACGAATTTACATCCTCAAGGAAAAAAAAATAGAAAGATTATTTTTTCTTACTGAAACTGAAAACTGACGCACCCACGAAATTACATCCCAACGAATAAGCAAAAAAACCAACAATCCACGAAAATTGGCCCCCATGAATTTAAATGATTCCACAGTAGTCGTACCACACACGTTGTGCTGTTACCAGGACAGCACATTTCTCTCCCTTACCGCCAGATGGCTCCGTTTTGTGCCAGTTTAGATACCGCGGTTTAGAGCCTGTTGATGAATACACGCATCGGCCTCAGTGAGACCAAGCCACACGTGACTATAACCTTAAAAACAAAACATCACAAAAAAACCGCAAAAACTATTATACACAGTGGTGTTTGAGAAGTGTCTTTAAATAAATATTTGCTGTAAACTAGCTGATATAATATATTGTAATTCATTCATCTATTGAAAACAGTTTTTTTTCGGTTTCCCTTGGTTACATTTTCGATTGCGAAACACGCATTTGTTGTTTCATGGAAAACAATTGAAAGTGGAATATCGGGCGTAAGAAAACAAGGAGGGCGATAAAATAGCAGGATTATCTTTAAAACATTGCAAACAAACAGTTATCCTGTTATCTTATGTAAAGGCATTGACTTTCATGTATGAGTAAAGATATACTTTGCTAAAACTCTCATGTGTTTCAATACAGAACCTTTGTCTTTCTCAATCATATTATTATCATATTTCCAAATATTGCAGGAATATGTTTTGATTTTCTGTTTGCAAGGAATGCCAAAACTAATGCAATGGGAAATTTAAAGCTTCGATACTGACTTGTTTTTTCTAAATATTTGATGATTATGAAATAGAGGATTTTTTTTTCCAAAATACATTACAAAGGGTAAAGTAGGTAATACACGTATAAGTATATATAACCAATGCAACAATAACGATACATGTATATGGGGAATGTTTTTTGCCATTGTATTTGAAATGAATCAATAATAACATAATTCTTAATAATAATAATAATTCTTATTATTAAGAAGGAAAATAACAGTTTAGATAATTTACGGCGTATCAGACTTTGAAGCAGAACCCAATTTTCTTCTGCTGTGTTTTTTAATTCAATCAACTTTGACCCTTTGTCGGAACAAGTATTCTACAATGTACAAATGTCATTTGAAAGCCTTAAATAATTTGCTCTAATGATAAAAAGTAATAATTAATGGGACGTATTTCTATCGTTAAATCCGATTCGTTCATATAGGATTGGCTCAGTAAAAAACACCACTTTCAACAGACAATCGTTTCCCTTCCTTTTTTTTTTCCTTTTTTTTGGTTGTGATTTCACTATGTGACTCTATCACATCAGTAGTGGCTGGTTTGAGATTATTTATGATTTCTGTTTACCTAATTATTATTATTATTATTATTATTATTATTATTCGCGTCGGTTGACAATGGTTTTCTCGGGTGTCAATTTCAACTGGTACCCTCCCAAGCAGGCACTATTTATATAATGTCATGAATTAGATAAAGAGAACTGTGAATAAGGTGTGTAACAATCAACACGTCACACTTCCCAATATCTACATAGTAAACAAACATACCTTGTCAGAATAGTTTTGTAAAGAAGTCATTTTAAGAAAAGCGTTAAATTATTTCTCAAGTTATATCCAAACTTCGCGTGTTTTGTATAAAGGAAACAAAAGAAACGCGTTATTCAATAATATAAAGCTGCATTGTACACTGATCAAATGAACACCTTTTAAGCTAACATTTCTAAATGTTTTAAATTTGTCGTCTACAATTATGGTTCTGCCTTGAGTAAATTAAAGGTATAGTTCACAAATCTGGTAAGAAATATTGAAAATAGACTACATAAAGTTTCTATGCATTATTTTGTGTATTTTTTGTATTTGTATTAATCTCATGGGTGTATGAATCACTGTGTTTTTATCAATATTCCTTAATACCAATATATGGGTATTTCCTTGTTGATTTAATTACCAAAAAATAATGTTCATTGAAGTGCAATATATATTAAGATATTTTATTGTTAGAAACATTGTCCACGAATAGTAGTGTACTTGATAATTAAAACTAAATCCACGCAAATTCATAATTGTAGCATCTTTTAAATGTGGCTCTTCAAATCAAAGTCGGAGATGACGTCACAAATCCCCGTATGTTTTTTTTTCTTCATGAGGATGTATGTTTAATCAAATTGTTTTGTTTTTTTGCAAAATAACGTCACGTATCACCTTAGAAATTTCTGCATGAGAATGTATACTTATTTTATTCTTTCATTTATTATAAAATTTTTCACATTTTGCATCATTTTATAAATTTCATCATGAAATATTTTTTGAGCTTTAATTCAAAATGAACAGTGTTATGGAAACATATCGGTATTCAAACTAAGAGCATAAAATGATCTTTATGAAAATGTTAAAGACACAATTAACCCCCGAAGTCTCGTCTTTTCCCTCCGAAGTCTCGTCTTCACTTTCTAAAACGAGTAATAACATCACAGTAGTTTAAGGAAAAATTATGACGGTATAACGAGTGATTGCTTTTGATTCTTAAAATCGGCATTTGTTTGAATTGTTCATGTTGGACTATACAATTTTGCAATAAACGCTCTTTATGAAAAATGATACGTTTCTGACAAATTTCTGAATTTTAAATTGCATTTAAATTCATAATCTCCACATTTGTTCAAATAAGTGCATAGAGCATTTTTTTGCTAAATATTTTTTGTGTCGTGAAATATTATGTTACATATTTTAATGATTCATCTTTTAGTCATCAATAGAATACAGGTGATACGGGTGCTTTACTGTGACAAATTACCTATAACAGTTGGCCCATTGTTCTAACAAAATGGTATTGGCGGATCCTCTGCCGGATAATGGATCAGTATCAGGAAGACAGATGCTCGTTACATTCAAATATTTAATGAACAACAAAACAATAACAAATATTGAAATAAATGCCAAACATGAACGTGTTTATCTTTTGCTATTGACAAGGTGAAATTCTACTCAGTGTTTTGTTAATTTAGTAAAACTCTTCAAATGTCGGATTAACTTCCTCCACGGAAGTAGTGTCATTGAAAGTCACTTTATTAGTATCCTTTGTGAAAAGTAATCTTTAAATATTATTAAGAAATTACAAAAGAAATATTTTGTTTTAAAACGATATCTTAAAAATGATTATAACAAACAATATTAACAGTTATGAAAAGTTACTCAGTAAATAAAAGGCTATTTACAGAAAATATGTGGACTCGAAAATAAAAATAGGTTCATTAGAAAACTCCCCAGATACATCATACCTTCGACGACTTGTATAGGAGACATTACTATATGGGACAGAAATCCTGCAAAAAGCTGCATCATTGGTAATGTTGAAACGAAAAATTAGGCAAACGTATGGAACGCCTCAACTGCCTTATGTGAATAAACTTCATTATATGATTATACTTTAACATTACGTGATGGTACTTTAACATTATGTGATGGTACTTTAACATTACGTGATGGTACTTCAACATTACGTGATGATACTTTAACATTACGTGATGGTACTTTAACATTATGTGATGATACTTCGACATTACGTGATGGTACTTTAACATTATGTGATGGTACTTTAACATTACGTGATGGTACTTTAACATTCTTCATTATATGATGCTACTTAACTATGCGATGGTTCTAAAAATAGGGAAGCGTCGCCTCGGGATCGAAATACATGTACGCTAAAACTCTAGACACCTGGATGCCTATAAAGTTTTTTTAACACTGGGCTGATTCTCTGTTTCAGAGATTGATCAGATAGGACTAAGGTCCACTGAGACTAGTTTAGATCAACAAATACTACTGTTTGATTGAGTGTTGCCTTACACTTTTAAAAGGGTCATTTTAAATTTTAAAGAATGGCTGCTTGGTGAGACCATTTGGGCTCCCCATCAGCGCATGAAAATCAGGGGGTACGAAAAGTCCCCCAGGGGATTTTTGGTTAAAAAATGTGCATTCAGAACCCAATCATTTGGTCAGAGTGGACTGCTAAAAATTTAAATAGCACCTAAAGAATTCTGTCATTTATGTTAGATTGGACTTATGGGGATTGACGGGCTCTCCCTGTGTAGGAGTGGGCAATGTAACAGGCACATAGCATCTGCCCCCCCCATTGCTGTTGAATCTGATTTTAACAGTAACTGTACTGTTGAATAAATCAGTGCTTACACAGACACGTAGCATCGTTTTTGAAAGAAAGGGGAGGGCAGACTCATCCTAAAAATCTTGACAAGCAAAAAAAAAAAAAAAAAGACAACTTCCCAAAATCATGAAAATCCTAAGGATCCTAAGGGGGAGGCTGATCCCCTGATTTTCATGCGCTGATGGGGAGCCCAAATGGTCTCACCAAGCAGCCATTCTTTAAAATTTAAAATGACCCTTTTAAAAGTGTAAGGCAACACTCAATCAAACAGTAGTATTTGTTGATCTAAACTAGTCTCAGTGGACCTTAGTCCTATCTGATCAATTTCTGAAACAGAGAATCAGCCCAGTGTTAAAAATTTTTTTTACAGGCATCCACGTGTTTAGAGATTTGGCGTACATGTATTTCGATCCCGATGCGACGCTTCCCTATTTTTAGAACCACCGCATAGTAAAGTAGCATCATATAATGAAGAATGTTAAAGTACCATCACATAATGTTAAAGTACCATCACGTAATGTCGAAGTATCATCACGTAATGTTAAAGTACCATCACGTAATGTTAAAGTACCATCACGTAATGTTAAAGTACCATCACATAATGTTCAAGTACCATCACGTAATGTTAAAGTACCATCACGTAATGTCGAAGTATCATCACGTAATGTTAAAGTACCATCACACAATGTTAAAGTACCATCACATAATGTTAAAGTACCATCACGTAATGTTAAAGTACCATCACATAATGAAGTTTATTCACATAAGGCAGTTGAGGCGTTCCATACAAACGGCAAAATGTGACACGTTTGTCTTGTGCATGTACAATGGCTTTAAGGAGTGAAAGTTTTGTACATTGTAATGTTATGATTAACGAGCTGACTAAAATGAACACTCCCCTTTTTGATAAATTCTGAAAGGATTGGGTTTCTTTCACTTAGCATGTCAACTTTAAACAAAGTTCTTTTTTCGACCACATCAACAACATGGCATAGAGCATCTCCTCCAATCTGTGAGGGTTGGTGATCCATGAATATGATATGACAGCAGGACATTTGCAGTACTTGGAGAAATATCACGCTTTATTTACTAAATAGAGCTGAGCCTCCGTAATTCTGACGCCTTCTTCCAAGTCAGATCGTACTGATAGGTGAAACGTCCGGATATCTAAACCTTGTCTATTGTAGTCGTACCTGATAGTGTGTTTGTGTATAAATAGTGTTTATATTCATTCCTTTACTTTTAGTGCAAATAGCAATAAGTTAAAATAGTCCTTAGAAATTCACCCTTTTTTTAAAAAAAACTTTTATACCAGAAATAAGTGCGATATTATTATTATCAAATTATAGATTTATTCAAGTTGATACAAAATCTTTCGTGAAATGTCACTTACAGAAACGCTGTCTGAAAATCGGGTTAATAAATAGAAGCGCAAATTATTGAGCGAAAAAGGAAAACGAAAATTTCTGTCGATAAAAAAAAACACTGCAGATTTATCAAAAAAAAAATCTAGTTAATATAACGGAAACAATGTTAAGCCGACGCTTAACGAGGGGTAGGAAGGGATAACGAGGGGTAGGAAGGGATAACGAGGGGTAGGAAGGGATTTTTGGGGCGATGAATTTGATTGATAAAGGGGGGGGGGGGGTTGTTCGTTGACCCGGATAAGAGTTGAAATGAAGATTTTCTACGATGTGTCCAATTACTCTTTAATTTAATTTTTCTCTAATTTTTATGTGTGTATAAAAGTTTTTATAACAGCAATCTTTTTGTGGGTGTAAACGTTTGCTGTTTGGCGTTAATATTGTTTTTTCATTGTATAAACGTTTATTTAAAACATATTAGACCACTTTACTGACTATGGGACAATTTATACAGTATTATCTAAATAGCTACTAGCTACTAGTGTAGCATTGCAATTGTGAATTGCATATACAGACAGCGTCGATTTTTTTAATTATGCACATTTGTTTGAATATTGTAAAAATGTCATTCGTGATACTAGTTAATCATACTAGTTAATCATTTACATATTCCTTTTATTTCTCACATACATAGTTTCCTTTATTAGTACAAATCCAATCATTCCAACCTCCTTTTGACATCCAGTATTCAACACAGTCTTCGTTGTTGTGATTGTTAGGTTCTCCTTTCAACCAGTTGTTATAGCTAGGTTGCCGGGCATCAGACAGGGTCACAAAATGCCCTTCTTTCTGAAGATCACTCACTCCAAGCCACACACGTGCATAACCTGAAATTATTTTATTATACTATATAATCAAATTGGTCCACGTACAATTTACTTTGTTTTATTTTCACGGATCAGAAAATATAGACCACAATTCTTTTTAAATATCAATGAGACAAAAATATGAAAGTGACTAATGATTCGATGAACCTTGAACATCACATGACGATAAATGTGCAAGTAACATTTTCAGATGCATTTCTATTTATTGAGAGAAAGTATCTCTCTCTCTCTCTCTCTCTCTCTCTCTCTCTCTCTCTCTCTCTCTCTCTCTCTCGTTTTTGTTATATAGATGTGTGTCTGTATGCTTCTGTGTATTTCCAATTCAAATTCATTTATTTTAAGATTTACAAAAATATTTCAGCTTGGTTTCTGCGTTTTTCCCCAACATGGATATGGCGTGAATGCTATCGAGCTATTCAAAATATTTTAACCACATACATTGTGTAATGTTCTGCTTTACCTCTGACACGACTGTGTAAATCCAGCCAGCTTTCCTCCCATTTGCTTTTCAACTCCAGAAGTCTTGCCCCATATTTGTTACAGATTACCTTTCGAAGAAACAATGTGAACCATTATCAAAATGACATTTACTCCCACAGCCTACGTTCATTTCAGTCATGTACTTGTATAAAGAAATGTACACATTAGTATATACAGTCATTTCATGTATAATTTTTAAAATTGTATGCCATACTCTAGTATGCGATTTTAATGATATGCTATGAGATTTTAATGCAATGCTATGAGATTTTTATGCTATGCTGTGAGAAATTAAAATGAAAGGCCTCAAGATATGGTATATTATTGTCTGATTTCCTGTGAGATTTGAACAAAAACCCCTCCACATACAGAAAGTTCCAAATATTTCGAAGTGAAATAATAAAAAAACACCACAGTTTATAACTAATTTGCAATGTAAACATTTAGTTTTTAAAATAAAATCATTAAAAACAGAGTTGAAATTATGTTGTATACTATACTATGGTATACTATCGCTTTAATGCTTTAATGATATATCTAATGATATGCTATGAAATGCCAATGCTATGGTATGAGATTTTCAATGCTATGGTATGAAATTAAATGCTATGCTATGCTATGGTGTATGTTGTAAAAGATATGCTTGAACTACACTGACTGTAACAGGCAAAAATAACTGCCGCGAATTGTCTTCACACTACTTGGCAAACATTCTTTTCTCCTTCACTTAATGTCATGAAAATGAGCATAAAGTAGATGTTTACCGCGGATTAAGATGGTATCAGATGTGAATAATTAAGTTTGAAAGATATATTTGTATTAATTAAACTATAAGAAAATGCGACAGTTCAAAACACAATATAATCTAATTAAGACATATTGAATCAATTCAATAGGATTGGACAAAAGGCGTAGCCTATGTTTATCCCCTCCTTGTATAATAGGTCGTTACATAAATCATATAAGTATATAGTATAATATACATATCTAGTTATACTCATGTATTTGATAAATAACAAAAGTATATTATTAGTGATTTGTAGAGCTGTAACAATTTATATAAGTATCTAAAGTATGATATTCTGATCTAGCTCTGCACATTTGATTGATAGTTATTTGAGTATTATTAGTGAATTGAAAATATATAAATATAAGAATTATGCTTAAATAAAATAAGACGTTATAAACATCTTAAGAAGTATATAATAAAAAGTGAAAAAAAAAAGAAATATATACAAAAACAAAACGCACTAAGTGCACACAAGTGCATGTCAAAAATTCCAAAACAAAAAGGGCTAACATATATAAACAAAAACTATTTAATTTGACTATGTGCCAATAACAGTTTAAAAGCATTTACAAAATAAACTGCATATTTCCGTATTAGATATTAACACTTCCTGATTGATAAATATAAATTTGGGTTTTTGTATTGTCTAAAAATAGAACAGAATCACCAAGCCGCCCACGACTTGACTTGTGTGCAATAATAGTTTTTTTTTTGTTAAATACGTAAAAAACAGCATAGCTCCAAACATAATATTTATAATAGACAAAAGTAAACTACAAAAAATACAACAATTATCTTACCAAAGCATCTTTGAAAGTCGCTGTTGATGTTGAGAATTTATAGCAGGTCTTTCCAAATGGAACCCATCCTTTTTCGCATCCGTTCAATAATGCTTTTGAAATGTAAAAAATATAGAGTAATAGAGTATGCACTCAAACTTTTGGAGATATTGTTGGATACATGCTAAAAAAAAACAAACATTCAGTATGGTGATTCCAACGTGAAATGATTAAGGTTGCTCAACACACCATTACATTTTTTTGTTTTATTTATTAAGTATCTTTATTTTAAACACTATTTCACAAATAAACGAATTGATAAAAACCCCCGTAAGCATGTGTATTTTTCGTTTACCTTCAATCGATGCCCCAAAACCAATGATGATCAAACACAGAAGCAAACTTCTTGGACTCCTCATTTCAAAGGCTGACGGTTTGTCTATCGGCAGTTACAAACCGTTGGCATTATATAGAAATTAAGTAGGAAAACTGCTATCGAATATCGGACTTATGTGTAATTTAATAGCATTAAAATGACCAAATGTTGCAAACTGCTATCGAATATCGGACTTATGTGTAATTTAATAGCATTAAAATGACCAAATGTTGCATTTATATTGCCGGGTAATTTTAAACCAAAATTGTATAATGTTTATATTCTTTAGCCGTGTAGCATATGTTGCAAGGCGTTTGGGCATCATATCATTAATGTCATAAAGAAAAATATGAATAAGGTCTGTAACAACCAACATGTCACACCTTACAATTTCTACATATAAAACAAATATATCCACGCATATTTTGACCACATCGTTTTAAACATACATTTTTCGACTCAAACTAAAAAATATTAAATGATATCATAATCATTCTTTCAGATTATTTTCTGTGGAGGAATATAGGAAGATTTCCAAATATTTAGTAAGGCCATATTGGCCCAGCCTTAGGGCCTTAACACTTGACCCAGGGGCCATAAACATAACAATTTAGTTAGAGAGCTTCAGGGACATTATAATTATGCATTTGGTTTTTCTCAAATGTATATGTTAGTAGAGAAGAAGATTTTCCAAGATGTAAGATATGTTCACATTATGGCCATATCGGCCCAACCTTACGACTTTAACCCTTGATCTAGAAATGAAACTCTACCAACTTATTCAGTCCAAAAATAGCGCATGTTTTTGTGCGCCGTAAATAACTCGTAAGGAATTAAAGCTCCGAGGTCGTTTTTCACTATATTTATTTTATTTATGAGAAGGAATTATTTAAAGATATTTAGAAATTGTAATTGTTTTAGAGAAAATTTCTTAAAAGCTTATTATAACAATACATTAAAACAGTTATGAAAAGTTATAAAATATATATTGAAAAAATGTCTGTGGTTATTTTTACTGTTACTCATCAAAACAAAATTTGTTGTTCATTATTTGTATATCACGTCATTACATTGAAGCAAGAGTCTTAAAAATAAAAAGGACATTAATTGAATAAAATGTGGTGATAACGAACAGCGTTCTTAAATAAAAAGTCCAAAGGTACAAATATGAAACAGGAGCAGAGCAAACACAGATATCTTCAAAAGATAGAGGTAGGATCAGGTGCCATGGAGGAGTGAGCATCCTCTTTTGACCGGTCACACCCGTCGTGTGCTCTGTGTCGTAATCGAATCGAAATAAATTAAATGTGCATTATTTAAAGCGAGGTACTTTAATAAATTTTGAAATTCCTTTTATACATTGCTTTTAACAATAAAATAAGGTTGAAGTTGCCTAAAGGAGTATGATTCGAGATCTTAGCAGTACAAAATGGGAATGTCAACACATTTAAGACTTATTATGGGATTAAACCTTGAGCTAGAATTGGCTCGTTAGAAAATTCCCAAGATACATCGTACCCCTGAGGCCCTTTATATGTAACATTACTATAATGGATAGAAATCTCCATCATTGTAGGTAGAAAACGGCATCATTGATAATGTTGAAATGCAGCGAAAAATATAATTAATTTTGTGTGCATGTGATTAATAAGTGAAACGGCAAAATGTAACACGTTTATCTGGTACAATGGGTTCAAGGAGGGAAGTATTGTTATTCAGGTATAAGTTAACCTGTTTACCAAAATCGACACTTCCCTTCAGTTTTTTGCAATAGTTTTGGGATATATGTTTGGTTTATTTACTTCGTTTACCAGAGACGGTGCTTCTTTGCGCGTTGTGTTCATATATGTCAATAACGCAACTAAACAGTTGAACATGGACGGTAGAGAAGATGTGCTCACTACGGTCAGACAACTATAAGTCAGACGTCCGGAGTTCTGTGCTATCTTTATTAGTCCTTCTTATTGTATAGGTATTACTTAACGTAAGTCATTTTTAAGCGCTAAGCGCATGCGCAAGCGCTTATTAGGGTTTCTCAGATCTCATGATGATTTCCATGATCTTTCAATCAACGACATCTATCGGTAATTTTAATCAGGGTTGCGTTCAATACTATAAATCTCCACACATAGTAAATATTTGCTACACATCCAGTTTTTGTGAAATTGAAGAGATTGGGTACCGTTTAAGTCTTTATCTTATGTATACAATTGTTTTAATTGAAACAATAATACTCGGAGCAACGTTTGCTGATATATGTAACGTAAAGAAAATTTCCGATTGCGATTAACATTAACTTTACAAAAGAAAATATTCATTTCGTTAAAAATGCGCCAAATAAAGTTTAATTTTAAGAAATATTTAAGGGGTTTGAACTTCACATGAAATACATGTAGTTTGTTATTCTTTGTCATTTTTTCACTTAGCGGACACATTCGCAACTTAAGATTCAAAATTCGTAGATACAGTGTATACCTCGAATTCGAACGCAACTTGGACAGCGCCCTCTATCATGATAAGTGAACAAATGGGTTCTTTGACTCATGGTGGTTACCTAAAATATCTCCGCGGTGAAATATAGTTCTCAAAAAGAGTTGTGAAATATTTTCATTTTGTTGTTTAACTTTGTTTTTTTTTTATTATTTTAAAATTTAAATGTAAGAAATTAATCATTTATTACTCAATATTACTGATATGTTTGATTTATAAATGATGAGGTCAAACACGCGGAATAATACATTATTTACATCGAGAAGGCGAGAAAAATTCTAACGTAGTCGAACCTGAAAGCTGTTTATACACAAGAAGAGGACAATTAATGTAGGCGGAGAAAGAGTCATCAGACCGAGAAAAGTTAAATACAATCATATATCTGGCGGTAAATTTGATTGAAGATTACTTACAGTGCAATTGCTATCAAAACATTTTCAAAAGAAGTTCGTCGAAGCAGATTCGTGATCATTAAGACATTGCATGTAAACAATAAGACTCTTCATTGCATGTAAACAATAAGACACTTCAATATTATGAGAGTATTTGAATGAGAATTTTATTCCAAGTTTTTATTATGAAACAAATTTGAGAACAATGAGAGATATTATGAGATACAAGTGAGAGTTATGAAACTTTAATGAGAATTTGACACGATTGAGAATTTTGATACACAAAAAAGAAGCATTTCATTCCTTGTCAATTTTGTGAGATAAACTGTATTATCAATATATTATGTTGTGCCATCAAAAGCTATTCTCTCTCTTCTGACTTCATTTGTTTTAAAGTTGAACAGTAACAATATGTATTATTATTCCTTTGTAGAATGCCATTCAAAAGCATTCCTGACCTCAAGGAGGAAAGAACCTCTAGAGCTACACCATATTCAGATGGTATAACCGTCAATGTGGTAAAAAGGGGACACATCGCCAAATTCTTAGATTCCAATGGCCAATAAGTAGAGCTATTAAATTTATAGATGATTCTACCGGTGTGATGTTGGCAACCTTATCCGACAAGACAAAACAAGCTCATCAGAAATTTCATGCTTAAACGAGTAAAAATGTCACACAAACAACAATGATGGGGAAGCCAAGAATAGATGTACCAAATGCCATATAGGAATCTGCATTTCCAAGTAAGAAGGTTGCCAAAGCAAAGACTTCTCCATTGAGATCCATTTTCTCTGTTACAGGACAAATAATCGAAGTAAGACTTCAGTAAAATCTCAATCTTTGACATTGAATATGATAGTAAAAAAACATACATGTACAACATGTTGGTATTTTATTCATGTAAATCTCAATTTCTCTATTCGTATATTTTAGAATGAAGCCACAAAAACTGTTTAAGTCGGCGAGGATAACACACTGATCAGAACAATTACTCTTCGAGAAGATACCGCAAACATTCAATGACGTCACTCTTTGGACAGAACTTGTAGATCACAGATGACAGAAGTTGTAGAACACAGATACGGGAATTGAAGTCAAAATCCCCCATTGTCTATTGGATGAGTTACAAGGGTGTAGAACCCTTAATTCAACTAGGAACACTACTGTTTAGGTCAATTATTTGTTTATTGATTATATATATATATATATATATATATATATATATATATATATATATATATATATATTGCAAACTACAACATTATTATACCAGTAACTGTTACTTCTAAAATTAAAATTGTTTTTGTCACACTTGACATATAACTACCGTATTTTTAAAGGATACTGATAAAAAAAAGTCACACTTACCAGGTACATTATTTTTATATATATTTGCAATTTTTTTCTTTGCAGAAAATACATCCACTTGAAGTTCAAATAAGTGGACACATGGAAGCACTTACGATTACAAATGCAATAGTGGAACTGGCCATTAAAGAGCAATCATCAAATTCAAACTACAGGGACATTACAGTTCAACTGCCAGTAATGAAACAACCAGTATCAGAAAGTGACAACAATGCCTCCAATCTCACCTCCAATGAACTGGAAGATTATCTCTTGAATAAAATCCCATTTAACATTATCACATAACAAGGAACTGAAATCTTCAGTCTAAACATTACATTCACTGAGAACAACAACAACATCAACCCAAGTGAGGAGTTGGATTTCATACTGTAATTTCAGCTCCTTGATCAACCTACAAATTTTGTGTACATCTGAAAATTACTTATTCCCAATAGTGATGTAAAATTCTGGGGGGAAAAATTGGTTTTCTAAGTATACACTCTCCCTCCTTTTCTTTCCTTAGTTCTTCTTTTCCAACTTATTTATGTAAGATTGTAAAATGAACAGAATCTGATGCTTTCTCAATTCTTTTATTAGATTAAAAGTGAAACTTACTATTGAATAGTGATATAATTTTGGTACCTTTTAATTAAGAGAAAAAATGACCTATGCACATTTTTGTTTAACTTAGATATGTTCTCGAATCCTGTCTCCATTTTCTAAACTTTATCATTGTTATGATTACAAATAACAACACATGTTCTCAAATTACCCGTGAATGTTTCTGTTGACAAAATCTAGGTTAGTCATAGTGTTCTTGTGTATTATAAAAGTAGTATGAGTATTGTGTGATATTGCAGTTGTAGTAGTGTGAAAACATTTTTCACACATGTTGTATTTTGCAAAACTTGATAATTTGAAAAAAAAAATCAAGAAATCCAAATACCTCATAAAAAAGTGTGAATTTTTTGTGGCATGGCAGTATCCTGAAACATGTGCATACATTTTGTGCTTTCTCAACATAAACAGTACTAGTTGTGATATGGTACTAGAATGTTGTTATTTTTCATTTTGGAAGCATCCCCACATTTTTTACCACTTTTTCAAATACTCACCATACAAAGGTATACCGGTAATTAATTCTTTTTATGGTCTTCAAACACTTTTTTCGCCATTTAAATTTGGATGTATATTCAAAAGGATTTGTACATAAATGTTATAAGCATTTAAACATTACAAGAAATCTAGGTTAGTCATGGTGTTCTTGTGTATTATAAAAGTAGTATGAGTATTGTGTGATATTGCAGTAGTAGTAGTGCTTTTGTGTGTAAACTTTCTTCATATACTTCTGTATTCTGCAAAACTTGGCTTTCTTTAACTAGAAAATTCAAGATGCCTCTTCAAAAAGGTTCAAATCTTTTTTTTATGGCATGAGAGTATCCTGAAACATGTGCATACATGTATTTCTCTGCCTCTTTCTCAGTATGTTATTTTTCATTTTTTAAAGCAATTACTAAATTAAATAATTGATTCCTCAGATTGTTTACCAGTTTTCCTAATACTGATCAATCATTTATATATGTTTATAATAGACATTGTTCCAATTTTTAGGGGAAAAAAACAGTAACATTTTTGTTTCAATTTTATTCTAAAGGATTTGAACAAACATATATTTCAAAATGTAAAAATCCTTTAGAGCCTTAATTGTGCAGCAAAATTGCTTGTTGTGTATATATTATATGGTTTTTGCAAACATTTTCCATTTGTTTCAAATACCTTATCTGCAAGTATTTTTGATACATTTGTTTGTCCATTATTGATATCGATGAACAATTTTGTGGCATGATTACTATAAAGGTAGTATTGTTATGGTTATTAACATTTTGTAGTTTGCATTGTGATTGTATATAATTCATACCTGTTGTATGTGATAGGGTTTGTTTGTTTGGTTGGTTGGTTGGGTTTTTTTTTATCTTTATTGCATGGTCAAAGAAATCTCCACTACTATTAACATTTTATATCTATTTTTCTAGGTCAACAAACATATTTTTGTAATTTTTATCACACTGAACTACATTTTTTATTTAAGAAAATTTGTTTCACCTTCAATATAAAGAACTTCTACTTGTTTATTTTCTTTAATATCTCTTTCAGTGTGAAAAATAAAGGTTTTTTTTTCAATAAAACTTGCTAAATCTCCTGATTTTCTTTCCAATTTTTACCTCTAAAAATGTGGTAGCTAAGACCTTCCTGCATTGCGCAAATTACACTTTATTCCCTTTAATGTTTAAATTAAGATATAAACTGAATTATAAATACCATATGGCTTAAAAAAATGAATATAAATGTTTTCAATTGCACAAAAAGGGCTAATAAAATGAATATAAATGTTTTCAGCTGCACAAAACATCATTGTAAATCTGTTATAAATTAGAAACATTGTTAATGAAATCAATAATTATCTCGTTCCAAATATTTCAAAAATTAAAACCTTTCATTTTCCAGTAAACATGGTAAAGCTGTCAAGTCTAACCAAAACTTCTTAAGAGGTTATGGGACACCTTCATTCTGTGATATACTTCAAAGAAATCGAGTATATTTGTTTCTTTCTCTAAAGTGTTTCTCAACAGCGTAGCAAAATGTGGTAGAGCAATAACTCCAAATCTGCAGGTTGTGATTTTGAATCCCCCTGAGGCTTTTATTAAATAAATTTTTGCCCTATCACATTTTTTCAAATAGTGTTCAATTTTAAATTTCTAAAATGTAGAAAGTATTTCCTATGTACATAGCTTACTATTAATATTAAGTTAACAGATGTTCCATACCGCCATAATACATTCAACGTTACAGCAAATGCTTAGCGCTTCTCAGTACTTTCAGTACTTTGATTTATTGAAGTGTCACATGCCAATACAACAAATAAAATGTCATTATAACACATAATGTAAAATATTAACACCCTGCCTTAAGGAGGCTAAGTGGTCCAGAAATTAAATCTGAAAATTTTCAGCTATGATTTGTTTAGCAATGAACAATGAATTGGTAATAAAACAAATCAATCTATTTTAGCTTTGTTTGAATGTTTTGCTATATCTTAATACAAAGCTCTTCTTCATAAGGAGATTGATTTAGACTAAAAATGACAGTTGTCATCCAGCCCTCCTATAAGACATATGAGACACTATAAAAATTGGCAGGTTATGTCCCTTTGCATAAAAATAAACTTTTAAATAAAACCCTCGGTTGTAGGATTATTTTTTTAAATCCTTGATTTAAACCCCTGACTCTGGGGCCATGAATTTTAAAATTTAGGCAAAGGGCTTCATGAATATCATAATCATGCATTAAGTATTTCTAAAATATATATGAGTTCAGAGAAGAGGATTTTTGAAAATTTGGCCTTTTTTGGCCCAGCCCATGAGGCCCTTGAGGTGGGACGGTCATAATTTTTTTACAGTTCGGATTTCTCATTTACTAGAGATGCTTCAAACCAAAAATGGTATTAACTGACCATGTAGATTTCAAGAAGAAGTTAAAAATGTAACAGAAATTTGTCAACTAAATAATTCACAAGATTATTTTAAGATAAATGAATTTTAGCAGCTTAGATAATACAGCTGTTTTTACGTCATTACCGGTAGAACAACAGTGATGTATCAAAGCATGCCTAGTCAACCCTTGTGTTAAGTGTAGTAAAAACATACAGAAATTGTAGTCTTAAAAGATCAACACACGTCAACACAGTCAATTATGTCTTAACAGGTTTTTTTGTTTAATCCATATTATTAAAATCTTTGTCATATCTGAAAGATAAATTAATACCTTTTCCTTTTTGAACAAGCACAGAGATATTTTCAGACCTCAAAAAGATGATTAGAGAACAAAACCATCTTTAACGTCAATGGACACCCACATACAGAAACTTCATCAAAATACAATATCGCTTTTTGAAGTATATATGATACAATGTGATATTGTATCATTTGAAGAAAAAGAAAGTTGAAGATTATATGGCAAAGTTAAACACATTTTAGACAATTTACGCTACTAAATATCATATTCTTATCACATGTTCTTAGCTGCAGGTAAAGAAATTTATTACATGTACACCTCATGTTAAAATTGTGAAATAGTTTAAACGTAACCTCAGCCACAAGTTTCACTACATAAAAAACGTGTTGTTTTAGATCTTTGCTACATTTTTTGGTTGTTTTTTTTTTCGACCAAGGAAAATCAAAAGAAAAAATAATTACATATTGGTATAAATACACAACGAACGTTTTTGTTTAATGAAATTCGCTGCGATTTCACAAATGGAATTGATTTCTTTTCAATATTGTTTCGGGCTCCTAGCCACTACATGTAGCAAAATCTTAGATATAAATCTTGTATATTCTTTATTTGTTCCAGGGATTTTTCTTATTAGAACAAATACAAAAAAAGAAAGTTTGTTGTACACATCGGACGTTTAAATAGAGGCAATTTAAGAAAGACACAGAACAATGGAATTTACATATTTTCAAGTTTAAAAATATGTTATTGTTCTATTTACATGTAGATGAAATATCAAATATTTCATGTTTGTTGTAAAAGAAAGAAAGATAGTTTAAATTGAGGTAGCTTTTACAAAAAAAATTAAGTGATTAAATGGAAATTATAACATTAAAATTACCAGGCAATACCGTTCATACTTAAACATGCTTCTCCTTCTTTCTGAAACTCAGAAATCTTCAAAATACGTGATCTTCGAATATGATTTCTGCTTTGGGTAAATGAAGGATATGGTTTACATTTTTAGTTAAAAAAAAAAAATAAATATATATATATAGATATTAACGTTTTTTAAAGAATGGTGTCATTCCTTCGTGTATATTTGATAAGATATTGAAAAAAAATTGTGTTGGTGTCAAGTATGACGTCCTTTAATATCGATGTTCGAAGATACAGGTGTTTTATTGAGACAAATGCCCGATAACAGTCATTTGTATAGATCCCATGTCTGATATTGGATCAGTATAAGGAGGACATATAATCGTGACATTCAACATTCTATAAACAACAAAACAATAAAACATCAAAATAAGTGCAACATATGCATTTGTTTGTCGTTTACATATTGCTTTGTTAACTTCCAGCATCAAAGTTGGAAGACAGGTATGTCCTTTTTAACTGCTGTACTGCATTCAAAGCCACGACTAACGTCGTTTTTCACTATTTATTTTATTTAATATGAGAAGGAATTATTTAAAGATGTTTAGAAATTGTAATTGTTTTAGAGAAAATTTCTTAAAAGCTTATTATTACAATACATAATAACAGTTATGAAAAGTTAAAGGTATATGTGGCGTATTTTTAGTGAATAACAATAATGAGATCTGATTATTTGCTTCATTTCTTTGCTTAAAGATAGGACTTTCACACAAATTACGATTAATAATTCAATCGCATAACAAAGATACAATAAATCAAAAAAATATTTTTTTATTTTTTACCGGCACGGTAAAAAATACAAAAGATTTGAATAACCCCGCCTTAAATGGGTCACGTGACATCCATCTCGGTCTATCAACAACAATAGCGACGACAAGAAGATAGGTATACCACGGTTAAGTTTGACAGATTTTGCAATGAAAGAAAAAAGAGACAGACTGACAAGGATAGGATCAAAGGGAAGATTGTCACCGGAGACCATGCAGATTGATGGAATAGTAATTAAAGCCGAATTAAACTTAAGTTTCCATCATGAAGTTGTAGGGGCTTTGCTATAGTCAGGTTCGTGCTCCATGTGTTCCTTGTGTTTACTTTATAGGTTTTTAAAAAACCACAAGAGGATTTTCGTTTAGAGGAATTTTGTAATAAAGAATAAACACTCTCAGTACATGCATCCCTCAGGAAGAGGGGTATTTAATCCGTTTACCGTGTCGATGATGCTAAAATCGTGTTTCATCTTTATTACACATAATTAACAATTTATATCGTTGTACATTAATGAATATCGGAATAATACTGCTTTGAGTATCATCAGATATAAGAATTATCTAATTTAAGACATGAAAAACGTGATTCTAATTTGTAAACAAACTGTTTTTCCATCGTGTTTTCAATGCTAGGTTTCCCGCACTCATGCGCAGTGGCGTTATAAATGGCGGATCACATTAATATTCATCAGACGTGTAGCAAAGTTTAGAGACAAATAACTAAAGACAGAACATGTTTTATGGGCCTAGAGATTGTAAAACGTCTAATTATAAGAAGCATGATGTAAATTTTTACTCAAACTCATGTCAAAAATTTTACTCCAAATACGCCACATATACCTTTAATAAAATATATATTGAAAAAATGTCTGTGGTTATTGTCCGATTTTTACTGTTACTCATCAAAACAAAATTTGTTGTTCATTATTTGTATATCACGTCATTACATTGAAGCAAGAGTCTTAAAAATAAAAAGGACATTAATTGAATAAAATGTGAAGATAACGAACAGCGTTCTAAAATAAAAAAGTTCAAAGGTACAATATGAAACAGGAGCAGAGCAAACACGGATATCTTCAAAAAAATAGAGGTAGGATCAGGTGCCATGGAGGAGTGAGCATCCTCTTTTGACCGGTCACACCCGTCGTGTGCTCTGTGTCGTAATCGAATCGAAATAAATTAAATGTGCATTATTTAAAGCGAGGTACTTTAATAAATTTTGAAATTCCTTTTATACATTGCTTTTAACAATAAAATAAGGTTCAAGTTGCCTAAAGGAGTATGATTGACGAGATCTGAGCGGTACAAAATGAGCTAGAATTGGTTTGTTAGAAAATTCCCAACATACATCGTACCCCTGAAGCCCTTTATATATAACATTACTATAATGGATAGAAATTTCCATTATTGTAGGTAGAAAACGGCATCATTGGTAATGTTGAAATGCAGCGAAAAATATAATTAATTTTGTGTGCATGTGATTAATAAGTGAAACGGCAAAATTGAACACGTTTATCTGGTACAATGGCTTTAAGGAGGGAAGTATTGTAGTTCAGGTATAAGTTAACGTGTATAACAAAATCGACACTTCCATTTATTTTTTTTTGCAATAGTTTTGGGATATATGTTTGGTTTATTTACTTCGTTTACCAGAGACGGCGCTTCTTTGCGCGTTGTGTTCATATATGTCAATAATGCAACTCAGCAATTAAACATGGACGGTAGGGAAAATGTGTTTACTACGGTCAGACAACTATTAGTCAGACGTCCGGAGTTCTGTGCTATCTTTATAAGTCCTTCTTATTATATAGGTATTACTTAACGTAAGTCACTTTTTATTGAAGTGTCACATGCCAATACAACAAATAAAATGTCATTATAACACATAATGTAAAATATTGGCACCCTGCCTTAAGGAGGCTAAGTGGTCTAGAAATTAAATCTGAAAATTTTCAGATGTGATTTGTTTAGCAATGAACAATGAATTGGTAAAGAACAAATCAATATATTTTAGCTTTGTTTGAATGTTTTGCTATATTTTAATACAAAGCTCTTCTTCATAAGGATATTGATTTAGTCTAAAAATGACAGTTGTCATCCAGCCCTCCTAAAAGACATATGAGACACTATTAAAATTGGCAGGATGTGTCCCTTTGCACAAAAATAAACTTTTAAATAAAACCCTCGGTTGTAAGATTATTTTTTTAAATCCCTGATTTAAACCCCTGACTCTGGGGCCATGAATTTTAAAATTTAGGCAAAGGGCTTCATGAATATCATAATCATGCATTAAGTATTTCTAAAATATATATGAGTTCAGAGAAGAGGATTTTTGAAAAGTTGGCCTTTTTTGGCCCAGCCCATGAGGCCCATGAGGTGGGACGGTCAAAAATTTCACAGTTCGGATTTCTCTTTTACTAGAGATGCTTCAAACCAAAAATGGTATTAACTGACCATGTAGATTTCAAGAAGAAGTAAAAAATGTAACAGAAATTTGTCAACTAAATAATTCACAAGATTATTTTAAGATAAATGAATTTTAGCAGCTTAGATAATACAGCTGTTTTTACGTCATTACCGGTAGAACAACAGTGATGTATCAAAGCATGCCTAGTCAACCGTTGTGTTAAATGTAGTAAAAGCATACAGAAATTGTAGTCTTAATAGATCAACACACATCAACACAGTCAATTATGTGTTTACAGTTTTTTGTTTAATCCATATTATTAAAAATTGTGTCTTATCTGAAAGATAAATTAATGCCTTTTCTTTTTTGAACAAACACAGAGATATTTTCACAACTCAGAAAGAAGATTAGAGAAAAAAACCCATCTTTAACATCAATGTACACCCACATACAGAAACTTCATCAATATACAATATCGCTTTTAAAGTATATATGATACAATGTGATAGTGTATCATTTGAAGAGAAAAATACGTTGAAGACTATATGGCAAAGTTTAGCACATTTTAGACAATTTACGCTACTAAATATCATATTCTTATCACATGTTCTTAGACGCAGGTAAAAATAATTACCACATGTACATCTCGTGTTAAAATTGTGAAATAGTTTAAACGTAACCTCGGCAACCAGTTTCACTACATATAAAATCCTGCTGTGTTAGATCTTTGCTACATTTATAGTTTTTTTTTCGACCATGGACAATCAAAAGAGAAAATAATTACATATTGGTATAAATACATAACGAACGTTTTTGGTTAATGAAATTCGTGTCTATTTCACAAATTGAATTTATTTTTTGTTTCAATATTGTTCCGGGCTCCTAGTTACTACATGTAGCAAAATCTTAGGTATACATCTTTTATATTTTTTATTTGTTCCAGGGTTTTTCATATAAGGACAGATAACAGAAAAAGAAAATTGATGTACACTTACGCTATGCTTAAATAAAAGCAATTTATTTAGAGACACAGATGACTAGAAAATATTTGTTCTCAAGTTTATTATTTTTTTTTATTGTTTTAATTACATGTAGATGCAATATCAAATATTTCAAGTTTATTGTAAAAGAAATGAAGAAAGTTTTTTAATTGAGGTACCTGTAGTTTATATGAAAAAAAAAATAAAGTCTTTAAATGGAAATCATCACATTAGAATAACCAGGCAATACCGTTTATACGCAAAATTGATTTCTGCTTCTTTCTGAAACTCAGAAATGTTCAAAATTCGTGATCTTCGAAATTAATTTCTGCAAAGGGTAAATGAAGGGTATGGTTTTATTTCTTTGTAAAAGAAAAAACAATTGATATTAACGTTTATAAAAAATAGTGTCATTACTTCGTGCATACTTGAATAATATATTTAAAAAAAAAAAATTGTATGGGTGTCAAGTTTGACACATTCGTTAAATACCGATGTTCGAAGATACAGGTGTTTAATTGTGACAAATCCAGTTGGCGGGGTGGACTACCTGTCCCATTGTTCCCAAACAATCAATTGTAAAGATCTCTCGCCTGATATTGGATCAGTATAAGGAAGACAGATCCTCGTTACATTCAAACATTCAATAAACAACAAAACAATAAAACATCACAATATGTGCAACATATGCATTTGTTTGTCGTTTACATATTGCTTTGTTAACTTCCAGCATCAAAGTTGGACGACAGGTGAGCCCTTTTTAATTGTTGTACTGGTCAAGATCACGACTTACGTCGTTTATTACCTAATTTATTTTATTTATGACAAGGAACTATTTAAAGATATTTAGAAATTGTGATTGTTTTAAAGAAATTTTCTTAAAAGTTTATTATAACAATACATAATAGCAGTTATATATATATATATATATATATATATATATATATATATATATATATATATATATATATATCCAAGAAAAACCTCAGTGGTCGATGAAATACATATAAAACTTAAATAAATGAAAACACAAAGATCGAGTAAAACATAAGCGCTTTCATTTTCTTCAGATGTTTAACAATACTAACATGGTAACGTTTGTTATGACGTCATAATAGTTTAACGGCGTCTTCAAGTCTCTGAATGACGTCATATTTTCCCGTATTTTTAGATATCACAATACTAATAATAACATATTATATAACACAGTTAAAACATGAATAAATATATATATATATATATATAATGTTTTATCACAGGTACATCAGATGTATCACAGGTACAGCACAATATCACTAATGTGGGAAACACTTGAGCATGGGCTCAATTAATCTGGAGAGTACGTCAATCTCATAGAAAACACACTGGGAAAGTTCCTTCAGAGCTGTAGCAGAAGTTGGAATAGTGATGGATGAGGGAACGGCAGTTGTTCCTCAAAAGTCTATTATCAGAATGATATGGTTAGGACTGCGATCAATGAAGAATGGCGTAAACGGAAGCTTTGAAGAAAGAGCTGCAAGCAATGAGGAAGGATCCTCCCGCAGGGTGGATCTGGTTGTGGTGAACATGGTTCCTCCAATGTTCAGGATCACAACCTCGTCCTGCTTGGCATGATCATCTTTGACCTTTAAGGACAGCTTATGCGTTGGCACGTACGGAGTGGAAGACGGGAGGTCTTGAACAGTAAATCCTTCTTCTGGCTCTGGATCGATAACACTCTCTATGTGAATAGACAACTGATCAGCAGGTTTTTAGAGTTTTGACACCAGAGTTGCTCTGTCATAAACTGAGTCCTGGTCAGATTCTGATAGAGCCAAGTCTTTGTTTAGATCAGGCAAAGCAAATTCTGTGGCTTTAAACGTAACTGGCCGCACAGGTAAAACAGCAGAGGCTGGATTGCCTGGACCACTGGACGCAGTCGCTGGATCTTCCGGAGTCAGGGAGTCACCTGAAGACCTTGAAACAGATATTTTTAGGTCCATCAGAGGTAGAATGACACGCGCAGGTCCTGTAGATGGGGGCAGTCCATGACATCGTTTCTTCTAAGGAAGAGGTGGTCCCAAGTATTGGGTTCTCCGTTTGGATCTAGCTAGATTAGTATTTCCCACTTGAGTGTGGACTGGTCTCTGGAGTGGGTTGCAGAACTTAGACCTGTTTCTCTGGAAAGTCTGAAACTCGATCGCCTTTTCACCTGTGAAAGTGCCAGTCGACCTTTTGATGAGTTGGAAAAAGAAGCCGGAGCAACCATGCTTCTGATCGGTTCTGGACAAAACATTGCTGCATGAGGTACACTTATGCCTAAATCCAGAGTGGACTGATGTTATGTGCCTCTCACAATGGTTGGGGAGCGCAAATAGTGCAATTGTATTTCTGGATCTGAAATTTGACAAAGTAAATTTATTAGCAAGAAATTAGAGTGAAATATAATGGCATGAGGAAAATAAAAATAATAGACGGGGTTCCAATCATAACTTAGGGAAGGGTAGGTGGATTATCTCCCTTATATGGTTTAAGTAAATAATGGTGGACAATTTTTGGCTTATTTTTTAGAGTTTTTCTGATTTTGTAAATAACATTATTTTCTCTTTCAACAATAAGGTAGGGACCAGGCCATGGTCTACATAACTTTTTTCCATGTTTCTCATACCTTGGAGAGTAAAACCAAACTGCATCGCTCACTTAGCGAACGGAATTGTTGGAAGGGTACCAGACTAGATACAAGTGTTGATGATTTTTTGCTATATTCTCTGTGTTTGGGAAATTTTAGGGATTTTAAATAAATCATACCCACAATTAAACAGGCATGCGTTGTATGCAGTTCCGTGTCCATGTAGTTATAGAAAAATGATGCCGTGTTTAAAGGACCATGGTCACGATTTCGGTAAAAAATTATTTTTCCGATTTTAATGTTTACAATGCTTTATTTAGGCATTTTTAATAGGCAAATAAAATTTGAGTGCCATTCGTTGAGTTATAAGCGAGTTACAGAGCTTACAATTCTTAACTGTGTAAACAAAGCTAATATTTACATTTTGAATGTTAACGTTGAAGTGAACATTCCAGTTTTAGACTTAAAATGAATGTGTTAAACGTTAGGAATTGTTTATTTATGCTTAGAATAAATAAGAAAGTAGTCAAATCAGTTTGAAAAAAGATTTTTTACTGGTATATTGAACCTAATATGTAAACAAAAACAAGGCACGAGCCTTGTTTACATGACAAAGAATTGTGAGCCCTTTATCTTGCTTATAACTCTACGACTGACTCTCAAATTTTATTTGATCATTAGAAATGCATTCCTAAAGCATTTTAGATAATAAAAACAGAAAAATAAAATTTGACCAAAATCGTGACCTTGCCCCTTTAAATGACAATGCGGAATATGGGTTATACAAGTCGTAATCAAAAATGATTTGCATAGCATGGGAAGTTTGAGAGCTGACTATTCCTTGAATATTCAAAAAGGTTAACACTCAGCTTCTCACCTTCAGCAAAAAAATATTGAATTTAAAAACCGTGTAAAGAGACTGAATCGAACGGGTACTTGTTTAGCTTTCAACTGCAGATCAACAAATTTTACCACATGAATCTTTTGATTTATCTCCTTTATTTACGCATCTCAATTGCCGTCATTTATCAAATCATTGAAAAATAATTAACAGTACTTTAAATCATATCGTGTAATGTTTGGATTTTTTAATTTTTATTCAAATGCTGGTGCAGAGGCGCACTCAGTACCATGAAAAGGGGCTATCAAAATAAGGTTTTTGAAAAATAAGGGGTCAGAAAAAGGCGTGGTTAGGATACAAAACCGTTGGCCTTTATCCACACTAAAATTCAAACTAGCATATTCCTCCTATCAAAGTAGTATTGTCGGTGATGTGCTTGCTAAGAGACTGTTCCGTGACAAACGATAGTCGACATATAAATGATATACATATTATGGGCCGAAAAACTGGTACCTTTAACGCCAGTATTACCGTATCAGGAAGTTCTATGTTGCTCAAACCGGCAATTGATCTGTAATGTACTAAAAATTAACTTACAGATCTTGTCTACAATGTTTTGGGAAATATCACATTAACCAATCAGGGCGTTGATACAGAAAAGAAAAAGAAAACATTATTAATTGTAATACAAGAAACGCATTATGAGCATTATGTAGTCTGACGTACACCCACAGTGGTCGCTAATGTGAGTACGGCACAAAATATTTCCTCTACAAGGACCTAGTGGACTTTATGGAGTTGTATAATTGATGAGGCGCCCTCTCATGAGAGAGAGAGAGAGGAGTCTTTGATGTATTTCAGGGGGATGCAAGGGTTTTCATCATTGAAGTATATGTCGTAAAATGCTTAATTCTACTATTGCTTTTTCAGGCCGAGAAATAATTCAATAGAACCAATGGCCTTTGTTCGCATTCCGAGTACTATATAACTTTGATGCTGAAGATGGTTCTGATAGTTTTATGCAAATAAAGCACTGTAGACTTTATTGGGTTTTCTGTCGGACCTCGAACGAATTGATACCGATATTATGAATCTTTATTATGGTTATCATAATGGATAAAAAAATAAATATCTTCAAGCGATGACAGCTTTACAATTATCCACAAATGTATCAAATCCCAAAGTGTAAGCATGTTTTGCGGGGAAAAAATACTCCGACCGACTTCCCGTCTGTAACATGCCTTATTAAACAAAACCTGGAGCTCTTCTCGAGTCCTACTGATAAGCAGTTACTTTCTGAGGAGGCAGTCACGACATGAAAACACTAAGCAGTAGGTCCCTGGTGCCTTAATTAAATGGGCATTAAAAGAAACACGAAGTTGTCGCAAATATCACGATCAATAATCTATTTTTTAATAAAAAATGGTAAATTAAGTTTTAAAAAATATTACTTAAACTAGCTTCTATACTTGCTACATCTTGGTATTTTTTTGATATCTGAAATAAATTAAAATACTAAAAAATGTTTGTGTTGATACTTTATCATTCCTAATTTTATTTGACATAATGACTACGATTACATTTGATACTTGACCTGAAGACCTTAACTGACAAGTGATACCATCTGTGACCAAGAGTAAGTTTATATCGACCAGCGTGCTGGTGGTATCATACTAAATCTAAACAGTAAGAGAGATAATCTAGTCAAAGAGTCAGAAAAGTTCGGAGAGGATTTGTCCTGAGATGACTTCATTCAATGTTTTAAACATTGTTGGGGTTTTGGATATAATTATATGTGCAAAATGTGAGAATTTGTCAAGGAATATTCTAGACCTTGTAAGGTTTTTGTACAAACATATATATTCTAAAAAGAGTGAGAGTTCATCAAGGAAATGTTCTCTCAAGTCTTACAGATCTACACCATAATTGGTTTCTTGGAGTTCTTACATTTTTACATTTACTTTAAAAAATATGTTTGTCCATCTAATTGCAACAACTATAAAAACTTAAAATATGATGGTACAAATAATTGTTATTTCCCACCCTTTTTATGTTTGGAATATCATTGCCTTGATTTTTGATATGTTTTACTATTGGGGGTCAGCATATTGCATAATTTACTGCCAAAGACTTTACACAGTAGTCAGTTGTTTTCTAGTATATGCTGACCCCCTTGATGGTGTATATATTTTATTTTTTGTCATTTACTTCAATAAATTACATTTTGATTTACCTTATTTGAACTGGATTCCAAAGCTTCACAAAAATCCTTACAAAAAGAGATATATAGCAGGTTCCAGTAAATTTTCTATCAAACCTCTCTCTTTACTCCTGACTAAAATTCTTACAGTAGTGAAGGAGAAACTTCAAGAGTACTGTACAAAAATATACTCCAGAAGTGGTGTGAATCAGATGTGGATACTAAAAAACTCTAAAGAATTATTAGAAACTTTGAGGTCACAAAATCTTACCAAAATCAACAGCATCAAAACGTACGATTTTTCAACGCTTTATACAACCATTCCCCACGACAAATTAAAATCTAGGCTTTTTGATATCATCGACAGTTGTTTCTTCAATAAAAATGGAAGTCGTAAAAATGCTTACCTTGTCATTGGAAATCTAAAAAAATATTTTGTTAAAAACCATTCTGATTGCACACACAAGTACTGTGAAGTTGACATTAAAAAGATGCTTGAGTTTCTGATAGACAACATCTACGTAGTTTTTGGAAATCAAGTCTTCCAACAATCTGTTCGAATTTCCATGGGTACCAATTGTGCCCCATTGTTAGCAGACCTATTTTTGTATTCTTATGAAGCAGAATTTATTCAAAAACTTGTACGTGAAAAAAATAAATCACTCGCTGTGGCCTTCAACTCAACATTCAGGTATATCGACGTATTATCAATTAACAATTGTTATTTCCATACTTAAGTCGACTCAATATATTCCAGTGAACTTGAAATAAAAGATACCACAGATTCTACATCATCTGTTTCATATTTGGCTATTTTACTGGAAATGGACATTGATGGTAACCTAACAACAAACCTTTATGATAAACGCGATGACTTCAATTTTTCTATAGTCAACTTTCCTTACTTATGTAGCAATATTCCTTCATCACTTGCTTATGGTGTTTTTGTCTCTCAGTTAATTAGATACGCAAGGGCATGCTCTTCGTATGAACAGTTTCTAAGGCGAGGCAAGCTACTTACAAACAAGTTGATAAAACAAGACTATCAACAGTCTCGTTTGAAGTAATCTTTTCGTAAGTTCTATGGTCGATACGGCGACCTTGTCAGCAAATACAATCTTCCACTGGGTCGCATGCTGACTGACGTTTTTCATACTAATTGTTAGACCATAATTAATCACCTAATTGTCTACGGCCTTTTCCGTTTTCCCCCGATTACGACAAAGAGCACACGGCGAGTGTGACCGGTCGGCAGAGGATGCTCACTCCTCCATGGCACCTGATCCTACCTCTATCTTTTTGGAGGACCGTGTTGCTCTGCTTTGAATTTGTATTTTTTTTTCTGGATTTTTGAGATGGTTGACGGTTTGTTATTGTCATTTTTTCATTTGTTCATTTCTATAGCTGTTTTGTTTTCTCTATGCTTAACATGAAAAAACTAAGTGCAGTTGTCTTGACTTTAAATAGCATAGGAACATAAATTATGATTGTTGATTTTTATTTCAATAAAAGATAGTTTTCAAACCATATTCAAACTATCAAAATTAACGATAATTAATAATAAATCAAATTGATCTGGGACGTATTTGTATGTTATTAATTTGTCTTGCCATTAAATATTAAGCAATTAAAAGACGACAAGAATTAGGTGTGTCACTTTATTTTATCATTACTATTACAAGTTGATTTGTGCTATAGTTAGTCCATCTAACAGATTTGCGAATGGCAAATAACAGTGCAAAATTGTAAATGATATGCTCTCTACTAAAAATTGTGAAAAAACACGATATCGGAGACGCGGTGAACTCGATATTAATAACAAATCTTATCATTGCATTTACCTCTCGACATTTTCTGAATCATTCCATAAAGATCAGCCATCATTTGATCCACACCAGTAATAAACCGAACCAGCGCCATTGCCTGGCTGACCTTATTAACTTGTTAAATCATTTTGGAAAGAAAACAATTTTGGCTGGAAATATTGTTTGTACCGTATGTGTTTTTGAAAAGACTGTGACTCTACAATATAAATATTATCAATTGATTAACCACAATTTTTTACCATATCTAATTTATTTGCTTCATTTAGATTTGCAAAATACCAGCATAACTTTCTACACATACCAGATAAGTAATAAAAACTGAACCTTGCAATTGGTGTCTCAAACGCCGATAACTTGAATATTAACAATATCCCGAAATAAGTTGGAAGTCCCAACAATTGCTTCATTACGTATTTTTGCTTTTGTTTCTCGAAGTTTCATCTCCGTACCGCGTCCCACGGAATTTGAGTGAACGAATCCTCATTGAAAATAAGCCGTCGCCTAATGTATTGGTATGAAATTTGGAGATTTTTAAAAAAAATCATCTAATGTTCAAATCGCCGCTAATTATAAAAAAACCTTAAAATCTATAATCATATTTCGATACTTAGAAAGTGGTATTATATACATCTACAAAAAATATATTAGATGTTGAAGATCAAATCATGTTTGCATAATTTTTGCATTATTCATAAAACATTGAAATAACCACGTGTTATCTTACACATCAAACAAAAAGACAGGTTTCTTCCCCATTGACACTAAAATGTACAAGTTATTTTCAAACCGTACTTTCAAAATAATTTTTAAATCTAGAAATTCAAGCCAGACTATTATTTGATACAGCTATTCTAAAAATCTAAATGGTATTTAGATAAATTTTTATTAAAGTAATATTAAATTATCTAACTACAAGAAGGCATCTAAAATGTAAGAGGGCAAAGAACCACTCTCCGAATTTAGAGAAACCCCACCGACATCTTGTAGCTTGACTTATTTCATATTAAAGGAGATAGATCATTACCAGGTATTTATATCGTAATAACGAGATAGCTAACGAGATAATTAAAAAGAAGATAATTATGTCGTGATAACGAGATCCACAATTTACATAACGTAATAACGGGATATCGAGTTAAAATACGAAATTAATTATATTTCAACATCCTATCCAGTCCATCCGGTTTTTCTAAATAAGCATCTTTGGTTGATTAAAGCAGAGTCTATATTAATATACACTGATATTAAAATTAACAAAAGCCAAAACCTATTGGTAGTGTGTATTGATTAATAGAGCTGCTGATTGCATTGACATATTCCGCTCAAACCATCACATTATCTTTAATTTTATTCTCCAGATACAACTTTCTATCGAACATACAGTTCGAATACAAATACAATACAGTGTAGTATATCTATAGGATAGAGAACTCCTGAGGGTGAAACAGTTGAACTGTCCCCGGGGACATCATGTTAACAGTGTTTGATTGAAAGGCCATTGGCCCCCATACAATGGATTATATATAGTTCATGATGCCAACGATGTCCCGAAACAGATGGAGATTCTATAGAGATACCAAAGACTGGCATAGATAGATTAAGGTCAAGAGTCTTGTATTAATTTCCTTTTCTATGTATAAAATATGTCAGACAATGAATAAATAAAGAACAGTTTAGGTCAAACGTCATTTATATAAAGATATATTGTTAAATTTATTGATTCATTTTTATACATTAATACAATAATAATAGGAAACACAATACATTAAAAAATAAATATAGAAACACAATGCAATAAAAAAAACCCCAAAAAATCATAATATGAATTCAACACATATTGTACAATTTATTGATTCATTTTCATTTAAGGAACTAGATGATAACCCGCGCGAGCGCGGGAATTAACACTTAACAAATGAATGACATAATGCAATAATGTTGAATCATATTTTTTCCCGTATATATTGTGTTCGAATTATTTCTTTATAGTTTTCTTAACCTATTCTTTAAAATTGAAATAAAAAAACTGCATAGCTGGATATTTAGAAAAGGGATGAAAAATTTAAACTGAATTGGATGATATATACATGAACTTGGCCTTAACTCTGAGTTGAAAATGATTACAATTATTTCTTTTTAATCCAATGAGTGGGTATTTAGGACGTCATATGTCTAAATTTTGTTCTTTAGGTCAAATTTCACAAATATTTTTATCCCTGTCTTAAATGTGAAGTTCATATAAAAGACTGTTTCGAAAAAAAAAATGGACTAGGGTAATCCCCCCCCCCCCGATTTAACTTCCCGTTTGATGACACAATTAATGAATAAAGTTCACAACCAATCTGTCGTGGTATTAAAAATGTATGAAACTAAAAAAACCGCTTGTGTATGCATATTTATTTGCATTTTTTAAAACCAAAGTCATTTTCAAAGTATCTCGCTCTACACTTTCCGCCATAATGTAAATTAGCCAAACCGCGTTCCTGGGCACCCCATTCTGGGAAAAAATTCTTTCGATCAAAACTAAAATCGCATCAAATTTTTCCATTTCATATTAACTTTTTTTGTATTAACCAAAAATGTTCCATTCAAGGTATGAATATCTACCCGCGATGCATGATGAACCCGTCCCACACTTTTCGCCAAGTCGTTAATTAGTCAAACCGCGTTCTTGGTTACCCCGTTCTGGAAAGTTCTCTTCCATTCTTTCGCTAGAGGTCGCGCTTCGCTAGTTTCTATCTATCAAAACTAAAATCACTCACTCAAGAAACGAATTGCCTTGTTTCATTTATTCAACATTTGTCAAATCATAACTTCTATGTGTAATCCAGGTAAGTTCCTAATAAATATATTCGCTGTTTACGTAATCATTCAATATTATTTCATTGCAAGCATATATTTTGATGCAAACCCCGCTTGCTTCCCCAACAATACGTGTTTCATTTATTCAACATTTGTCAAATCATAACTTCTATGTGTAATCCAGGTAAGTTCCTAATAAATATATTCGCTGTTTACGTAATCATTCAATATTATTTCATTGCAAGCATATATTTTGATGCAAACCCCGCTTGCTTCCCCAACAATACGTCTTTTGAATTTATTGGGCTGTATAGTACAAAATCGATTCTTAATGTTATCACAGACAGAGACACTGGAAAATGTAAATATATTTCTATACAATAATATATTTTGATTTTGATACGAAACACAATACATGCATGTACATTAAAGAAGTCATGAAAACAGCCACAATACTCGAAACACTAATAAAGCTAGTCCGAAATATCTGACGTTTTCCTGGCCTTTTTACGATTTTCCTGGCATAAAAAATATCAAAATCGTTTAAAAAGCCAGGAATTCGTTAGATATTTCGGACTATAATAAAGCAAGAGTCACCTTTATAACAATCATCTCATATAAATGCACATAAAGAAAAAAAGCATACTACTATACCTTCTACTTTAGGGCTATGGCGAACGAAAAATTACAGAGAAGGTTTACATAACCAACCGATGCCAGTCAATTAAGGAATAGTGCTCGCAATCTAAATGATGACCATCAGAAAGATTTTTTACTAATTCAATTTGTAAAAATCGTAAATATGCTAAGGAAAGAAGTACTCTATTTCATTGCATATCAAATTTGGGCATACAAAAACCTACATCATCTCTTGGCTTATTGCTGTCTGTAGACAATGATATTTCTTATGCTGGAAATACTGCCTTATTTACTGTTGTGCATGAATATATTGCAAATACTAAAAGATTAAAAAAAATGTTTTGATGTTAACCAAATACTGTATATTGTATATGGGTTTTTGCTTGTTTATTCTTGTTCTACTTACCTATTGACCATTGTTTTGTTTGTTTCTTCATCTTCTATACAATCACGGTAAGCAGTGTCGTGCCATCTTACATCTATTAATTAGACTAATTAAAAGCTGCATTGAATTAGATTACATGTAATAATTATGTGTACTTTGTTCCTAATGGAGATGGCTTACATCGGCACTGCCTGCTGCTTAATTCATTTGTTTAGTATGTTTACATAAAAAACTGTTCAAATCAAATCAAATGCCAGTTATGTATATTTTTACAAATCACTACCTTCATAGTCAAATCAACCATGAAAATGCTATTCACCCTTCGTTAAATATTTTTAAAAATGTGTGCTAAGAGCAGAAAGGTAATGAACTGAATGACACATAATGTTTCCCTACTTAAGGAAATTTTTTTTTTTAAATAGAGCAGAATAACGGTTAAATTAAGAGACATAAAAAGGCAAGAATTAATTCTGAACGAGTAAAGCCTTATCTATGAAAACAACAAATCTGTAAAATGTTGCTACTTTATGATTGGCCATCTTTGCAAGCAAAAAGATTTTTCATGATACGCATTATTGTTACCCATTACACACACATTCCGTTTAATTTAACTTTTTTTTAAATTCTAGTAAACAGGAAACTTAAGTAGAATGAGAGCAAATATATAAAACTAGGCTACATTTAGGTAGTTGATTTCATTGTTAAAGTTGATCGTTTTAAATACATCAAATGAAGCCTGTATTTGCTCCTCTCACATTTTGACACTAATAGTTAGGCATGAATCATTGGTCCATTGTGAGACCTTACACGAATTCAAAGTGACATTCATCAGAGTATTAAGAACTGATAAGGAACATTTCCTAATGGAAAAGAATTGTCACTTCTCCGGACTGTCGGGTCTCATTTACATCCAGGGAAATCATTTCTTATGGAAACGAGATACTTGCATTCATTTTCTGAAATGGCAAAAAATAAAAATTAAAACACTGAAGTTAGAAAGACTTAAAGAACATGGTTCACTTGTGACTTATTTTGGCCCTCGGATAGGGTAAAATTTCAAAGTTGTCAGAACAAATATTTGTGCATATATAAATACTTTCTGGTTTTACCTGTTATAAAAAATGTATTAGTACTTGTGATTGCCCAAGTGTATATGCTAAATAAATTGCGATAAAATGCCGTGGGAATGCATATTTCCGGAAAAATACACGAAATGCTGTGAATGTTTTGGAAATTTGGATAGGTCCGCATGAAATCACCATCGCCAAATTTTGTCATATTGAACAACTTACTTATCTTGAGGTGTATGCAAAAAATCGTGATGGTGATATTGTGCGGACCATGTTTATTTTTTAAAAAACCGTATTCTGATAACGTCAATATAGCGTTATCGTGTATCAATATAACGTTAGATAAATAAATCGGATAAGTATAAATCATATTTAAAATGTAAATAACATTTAAACATTAAAAAGTATGTGTATTAAAAATATTAAACATGAAAGGAAGACTAACTATATGTCCGAAAATCTTGTCTTATTGCATGCACAATCTACTTCCGCGTCTCCGTAGCCTAGCGACTTGAGACATTATACCAACTGAAGATGTCGAAGATACGATAACAGGTAATACATGGTATATTTCGCCAAGGATGGTTCTACAATGTACATCAATTTTTCAAATATGTGAAAAACTAGCTGTTCATCGTGATTTTCTCAAATCAAGGCAATTGGACCATAGAAAAACGTGAAATAACTTCATGCTTTGTATGGAGCTATCACTTGCAAATTACACAGTCATGTAGTTCTACCGACTGTATATTTATTTTACAAAGAAATAAAATCGTATACATACACAATTATGTGGTAGGAAATTTATATACTATTAGTGTAAGATTCATGCCTTTTTAATTGTTCATTTACATTTATCAAGATGTAAATATGTATAGGATAAAAAATAGTTAAAACAGTTTAAAGTTCACACATCGTACCTGTCGATGTGAAATGTATTTTATGCTTTCTGCAGTAGGATATTTTAATGCACTATGTTATTCAATTCGGATCTATCAGAGTTAGAAATAATAAGGATGTGGAAAAGTTTTTTTTGTTAAATCTACGATTGTATGAATCATGTAAACAGACGACACTTATGAAGTACATGCACCTATAAATTAGATATGACGTCACTGTAATACTATGATGACGTAAGTAATACAAAGACTTGTTAAAATTTCACCCCAACATTTAATCTTATATACGATGTTAATTATTCTGCGAAAATTTATACAAGTAGTTGCTTTTGAAATAGAAGGTAAACTATCTTCATTGTATGAATGACGCGGTCTTTATATTTTTTTTCTACAACTAGACTTAAACCTGTGAACGCACAGGTTGTTGGATCAAGATCAACAAAATTTTAATTTTAAGTATAAGTTATGAAGTATTAGCTGATTAAAGGATTGCTGAAGTTATATACTTTTTACTACTTATCTCTCTTAAAAAAAATCTTCAGGAGATTTCCCATTTCATGGGATGTATGGTCTTTAACACCCCATCCCAACCCCAACTCCCGTATTCTCTTCTTATGGTTTAATAAAGTGGCTACCTTTTGTGTATGTGGGATGAATTCTTATTTTTGACCGCTAATTAATAGTCACCATTCAAAAGAAAGTTTCCAAAACCAGTCTGTAATATTTTTCCATACAATTTAAGTGTTCGATTCATTTTCCGATGTGTGCCTGCCCCCCCCCCCTAAAAAACCCCCCATATGTTTTAATGTATGTTATGACTAATCAATCCCATGTTACTCGCAAACCCCAAATCTTGACATGCGTGTATTTATTAGCTCACCTGAGCTGAAAGCTCAAGTGAGCTATTCTGATCACATTTTGTCCGTCGTCCGTCTGTCCGTCCGTCCGTCTGTCCGTCTGTCCGTCTGTAAACTTTTATACATTTTGATCTTCTTCTCTAAAACCGCTCGGCCAATTTCAACCAAATTTGGCACAAAGCATTCTTATGGGAAGGTTAATATAAATTGCAAAAATAAAAGACCGATCTTTATTCAAAGCGGAGAAAACCTCGAAACTGTAGAAAAAGGGGGGTGCATTTTTAAAAATCTTCTTCTCAAGAACTACTGAGTCAAATTCAATGTAATTTAGCATAAATAATCCTTATGGAAAGGAAAATATAAATTGCAAAAATTATGGGCTAATTCTGTTTCAAATCTGAGTTATTACGAAAATAATAATAAAAGAAATGCGTGTTTCAATCAGTTTATAGCTTCGGGTTCGGTATTCCATGAGTCATGGTAAAATGGGTACGCAAACCCGGGCCGGGGCAAAACAAAAGTTTGGCAGTTATTAATATGCCGATCTCATTAAAATTTTGAGGATATGTTACGGACCAGTATATTTGTATTCGCTGTAAATATTGCTGCAAAACAGTGCATATTTTGGAATTGACGATTGCCGATCTGCCCCGTCTTTTATTTTGCCCCGGCCCGTGTTTGCCCACCCATTTTACCAAGACTCACGAGGTTCTTTGTTTAAGATAAACGGGTCGATCTGACAATGATGAATTAGTTTGTTGTGCAACAGTTCGCGTACGAAGGGGATCTTTGAAACATGCAGAATACATTGGTGCCGATTTTGTGAAGTAAATTGAGGTTAAATATTTCAATGCGTTGACAGTTTTCACGTATGACGGTGGTGTTAGCTTGTTTTGATTTTCGTTTCGTTTTCATTATCTATGCTTTGTAACTATCGCCTGTATTTTGAAATTTTTACGTATCAAATCAAACGGAGACTTCGGTAAATCAGACAGTTAACTGTTAACCTGCGCAAATTAAGCAAAATCTGATGTATTAAAAGAGTACTAAAATACTATTCATTCTATCGGTAATTCGGTATGATCTTTTGCGTAATAGGCCTATTAGATTAATGCAATGTGTTTTGTTGAGATGCTTAGCATTTTCTCGAATTTATTCATAAGTTTAAATGGAGTTTAATATCGCTGACGGAAATATGTAGGTATATATTTTGAAAAATAAATTGTGCACTTTATTTGTTATAGTGCATATGTTTCTTGTGTTTAATTGTTTACAATTTCTATTTACTAACCATATTTGAGTGTTAAGCTTCGAATTATAAGCAAGATACAGAGATTTGCTCACAATTCTATGTACACAGATCTGAGGCCATTCTTTTTTTTCCCACTTTAAATGCTGAATAGGAAATACAAAGTTAAAATTCTTAAGCTGAATGTAATAAACTCATGTGAACAAAATATATGACTCAAACCTAGCAGAATTGTGAGCTCTGTATCTTGCTTATAATTCTACGATTGACGCTGAAATTTTGGTTGATCATTAGAAATGTCTCGCTAAATATTAAATACTTGTACAAAAAAATTAAAGGATGATATGCTGTATATTACTACTCTTAGGCCCCTCTTTATACAATGGATAATGTGAAATCTACATCAATTTTGATAGTTTTTCAGACACGAGTAAATAAAAACGACATCGTTAAACAATTTCCATAGTTCTGACACATTTCTGTTGCGGGGATAAAGGAATTATCGCTATTCCTAAGAAAATATTACAGCGGAAAATTATCCTGGTCTGTAGCCATTTTTTATTTTTGAATAAAGATGAAAATAATGGGTGGGCCTTAGTAAAATAGAGTGATGTGCCAACATTGATTTTTATAGCTCTTTAACATGTCACGTGACAACAGTTTTCATTCCAGTGTATTCATCAATCAAATGTGAGTAAAATTCGAATACTTTACAATATTTATGTTTTGTTATTCTACTGAGGGGCCATATGGCACAATATCTTTTAACGCCCATTGTTGCTCAGGTGAGCGATGTGGCCCCATGGGCCTCTTGTTTTTTCTATTCATCGTTCTTATGTGTTTAATAATTTATTTTTATTTCTCAGTGTATTGAATAACAGCAAGGTCATATGCAAAACTTGTAAAGTTCTTTAAAGCTGAAAATCTATCGGACGAAATCTGAGATGCAAGGGCAATTTCTTGAGCCATCTACATAAACGGGAAATTCCCAATTTTATAGCATAACGAACTCCTAATATAAATATAAGGTAATGAATTTTCTTTGAGATTTGAGCCACACCTAAGTAAATTCTAAAATATATCCTGGACTACAATTTACTCCATACTCTATCTATCTCTCTCAAAACAATATTTCAAATGTATTGTAATTTTCCTTATCTAATCGGTCAAAATGACCGGTAAATAAATTAAAAAAACTACCAAATCAAGAAGTAAACATTTTTACAAGCAGGATTTAAATTTTTGCAAACACCTTTAATTGGATTTAATCAATCGATTCACACTTCACAAGATCTTAGTTAGCGAATATTAAGGGTAGGCTAGTTAACGAAGAATTTTAAGATGAGTAACTTACGATAAAGTCTCAGACAGCTATTTATTTACATCTATTTTTTTTTTTTATATGATTTCCAATTTCCAATTTATTGTTCATTGAAAAACTGTTTTAATATCATTAATAAAAAAATTATAACAAATATTTACATACCTCAAATATTTTTTTCCGAAAATCGTTATAGTTATTATTTTTATACAACCGAACTATGCTTACGTTTTCAACGCAAAGAAATTAAAGGTAAAGAGTGGAGATTCGGGGGAATTTTCTCTTAGACTACTTATAAATTGGTCATTTTTAAATACTGTTTTGTATCTTTTGTTTGAAAGCCAAATATATATGGACCTGTGAATATTTATTCAGACCGGTAAATTTCATCAAATCACCGCTCCACACCGATAAACGATAATATCCCCGTGTATTATACAAAAAGAGAGCAAAGTTCAACGAAAGAAGAAAAAGTTGCAAATAATAAAAATTATGGAGGTTAATCGTGTTAAAAAAATCCAGACCTGTAAACTTGAAGTTAGAATATGCAATCGTGTTCATGCGCGGATCCAGAAAAATTTTCCAGAGGAGTCCGAAGGATAATTGCGTTTGCCGGGGGGGGGGGGTTCAAGGCATTATTTGCGGTATTTTTACAATGTAAATCTAATAATTATCATTATCCGGGGGGGGGGGGGGGGGTCGGTACCCCTCGATCCCCCCCTCTCTAGATCCGCGCATGGTGTTGGTGTGTGAGCTGTGTAATTATGATCGTATAACCTATAAAAACCCGGGCATAAACACTTCAAGATTTGACTCTGTTCCTTTATATTAAGCACATTTTGCAACTTAATTGTTTTTGTTAGTTAATTTAATCTTCAACTTTGCACATTTTTAATTCATAGTTTCTGCATTTGTTTCTTCATTATCGGATATAGCACATCTGACATGTTACAAATCAGCAAATGTAAAGTTTACAAGTTTGTCGAATTTTGACATGACCTTATATGGCAAATGCTTGGTGCGGGGAAAAGGCATGCCGTAATCGCCGGAATAGACCAAAATAAACATAATATTCAGTTTAACTGTTATAATAAACGATACTATATTCCTCGGATCGAGAATATTATTTTGAGAAAAAATATTGAGGTTTGATTCAAGAATAGGTGAATGTATGTAAAACTCGGTGCCCTGGTACACCGGTGTGACGAAAGCGCTACTTTCTGTAATATAATTCCCATGGTATTATACGATAAGGGTAAACATTTACTACAAAAAGAAATGTCTAATATCGCTTAAATAATTTGACATGTAATTTAAACTGGAAAGTATAAGTTGAATACGTAAGGCGAAAATGAGAGGGATCAAGAATTTTTTTGTATATAATATGCACATCGATAATCTCACCGAAAGAGAAACATAAAACGCGTATGATCCGTAAAACATGAAAGGACTGATTGCATCACAAGATAGAATTGTCTACCGGTATTTTCTATCAGTGTTATCTGAAATGATTTTCTCTGAAGATTTTTGAAAAACAATGTATATACGCAAATTCAAAATGAATGCAGGATGAAAAAGTTATGCCGGTGTCTCGAGTATACATACTGCACAATTTGTATGCTTGCGACGTTATCATAAAGAATAATGACGTCATGACGTTTCTGGTGCACCTGACACGAAAAACAATGGTATTTTTCAGCAGCTCTATACTAAAAACTACTAATGCTAGGATATAAAATTAAGCTGATTCTCAAAGGGCGTGTCCTAGACTATGATTGGAAAACATATGATAAAATTTTGAGACGGGGCCGATTTTGACCACAAGTGAACCATGTTCTTTGATAGTTTGAGAATATAATGCAGAAAATGGTTTCGTGACGACAATACTCCAGAATTATATAAATGCAAACATTACATAACTATTCATTGTTCATTTAAAGAAAAACAATATTGACATTCAGTAACCACTGTCGTGACGACAGTACTCCAGAATTACATAATTGCAAACATTGCAAACCCATTCATTGCTCATTCCTTAAAAAAAAAAACAATATTGACATTCAGTAACCATTTTGGATTTAATAATTATTGATCCACGGCGGGTCAATGGTCAAAGTATTTACTTTGTGTGCAGAAGATCGTGGATTCGAATCCAACAGATGTAAATCAAACAGACGTCTTAATATTCTTTCTCTGAGCAATAAAAGTTGGTCATCTTGATAAGCATTGGTGGCTAGTTTGAAAAATAATATCACTGGTCAATGACTCTGAGCACTAAGCAAAGTTCAAACTCTGGAGTTCTTAAAGGGACATGGTGACGCACAAACCCATGATTTAGCAAATATCGAATTTTTACACGATTTCCACATATTTTATTTACCATATGAAAAGGTGAACTTTTGAAAAATTACGGTGTTCAAAAGTAAAAAAATCAAATTAAAAAGAGAAAAATAGAATTACACGTTGGGCCAACACATAAATATTGAGTTTTCCTTTCGCTTCATAGCCACGCAAGCGCAGGGGAATGTAAATACTGCAGCGTGGCATACATCATGAGCCATAAACCTCTCATTGAAACACGATGTCTTCAAGAACTAAATATTTATGAAGATGCATTTTCTAATAATGCATATTTCTTACCATAGACATCGAATAGCTTCAAATTCGAATTCTTTTGTCAGTGTGTCAATCCCACTGTAACTATTTTTAGACAGAAATCGCAAACACGTGACACAATACTAATGTCCAAAACAACTCGGTTTGTTTACATGTGCATTTTCCGGATGAGTTTTAATGACTTGTAAATTGATAGGTGATAATTTATGATGCGTTAAACCTTTAGTATGATGAAATTTCGAGTAGCTCTTCTTATTTCCGTTGTCATAATCAAATAGTAAAACATATATTTTGAGTCACCGTGTCTCTTTAAACATTATATGCTGACGTCATAATTAAATTGAGATTGAACGTTCTACACAATAACACCGATCAATCGATAGATTAATCAGTTAGTAAACAAAATATCTTGTGAACTGCTTTTTTGGGGTACTCCTTCTTTAACATTTGCTTCATGTGCCACTCACTTTATCAATGTTCATTTAAATGGATCCAACAGTTGCTTCTGTAGCTATTTTAGTACCCATTGCTTCTTACAGTCATACTGTGGGTATTTTATTCTTCATGGACTGCTCAGGACAACTCAGATTGATCGCTAACTTTGTTTGTTTGCATAAAAAACAAAACGTTTGGTTCATTTTTTCAACAAAATAAAATGATCGTGGTCTTTTAAATACGCAATACAAGAAATAAGGTGATGATTATAATAATTACATATTGATATGCATTCATAAAACATAATACGATTAGCTGTTTGTATATTTCAGAATTTTATTTTATTTTTAAAAAAATTAACCTATAAATTGATTATTTTCTTTTCATGCAATCATATTATCTGAATAAGGTGTAAAACTTGTCGTAAAGATAATAATATGTACTTTTCTCTTCATATAATCATACAATGTCCACAACTCGAAGTAGGAAAGGTAAAGTTCAGAGTCCAAACCAATCAAGAAGGCCCTACATTTTTTATAAATAGAATGCTTTAGCATTAATCAATCCTGACTCCAGCACTAGCAAATTAATTATAACTGACTGGTTATTAACAACTTTGAGTGTTTTTACATGTCTATTTACATGAGTTTAAATTTCTTCAGGTATTTTATAGTAAACCAATTATTTTTTAAGGATCCATTGGAGTGTTACGAAGAGAAGGAAACGGTCAAGGTGAAGATCATTCATTAATTATTGGTGATGTGAGATAAATGCACTATTACTGGTATGTCAACTTATACTTTCAACTCTCAATAACACAGTACTACGTTTGACCTCGTCGCTGCTTTTACCTGAAATTGCCTCCAAAAAAACGGCTTCTGCCCATATTCGTGAAAAACTGAACAATGACTGACTATAATTTTAACGGCAAAATGACACTTTAATTTGCTTTAATTTTGCTTTTATTTTATTCTTCAACAACACTTTAATCTATTATTTAATCTATTTTGACAGGATATGCAACACTTCGGTACCTCTGTTACGATAAAAATTGAGAACATTTTTCCTGTATTTTCCTATATTTGAGTTTTCATTACTGAAAACCGACCCTTACAACATCGCTCAAATAAGAAATTTAAAAGTTTTTGAAGATTTTTAAGAAGATGGGGGAACAAGACGTAAAATACAATTTCAAATTTATTCTTTTCCCAACTAAATATACATGATAATGTTATAATACAAGTTTACAAATGCACATTTTCTAACTATATTCAGGTTTGAATATTTTAACAAACGATAAGAAAAAAAAATCTTAAGTTTTGGTGGTATCGAACCCACAATCTAAAACCCCTAGCTCTATAATGTTACCTAATGTCTGGTGCTCTATAACCACTGAGCCATTTCAGTCACAACACACTCTATTGTTAAATGCTATATGCGATTTTAACCACGAATTTACGGACTTGTATTATTTTTCTAAAACGTTCAATTGTTGCGATACAAAATGACTTTTTTAAAGTATAGTGGGTCATCTCTCCACGCATTCGTTGATTGAAATCGGTTTTATTTCCTTTAAACCTTGTACAGACTATGACAAAAATATGGAGCTCAGACCCACTCTATAAAAGAAAAGCCATTGAAGTTCTAGAAAATGGCACTATTTGGAGGTTTTGATACGCATACGCCAGTTTAAATCAACATATTTCAAATATTTAACATATTTAAGGGTTATAAATAAATGTTATGGTAAATATACATTGTTTTCAATAATTTAGATAGAAATTATGAGATTTGCTGATATTTTGATTTTATAGTATTTTATCTATCCTCATATAAGCAGTTTACACGCCTTATTCACCCATCTTCTTTGAAAAAAAAAACTACAAATGGCCATCGAATCAATAAAAAAACATATAAATGATGAGATATTCATATTTGTTATTAAACAAATACAAATACTTAACGTCTTTAAAATATCATTTGTACCAGGGCAAAAACGATTAAGATTTTTAATTTAAATTAAGTTTTATTTTGTATTGTTTGCATTAAATTTGATTTCTGCTTGATGTAATCTTTGCAACTTCTTGCTGTTCGACTTATCTTTAAGAATTTTCATTTATCCAACATCGGCAAGTGTAGGCATACTCGATGGGCCCTATACTGTGTGGGTACCCTCTATACTTTTGTTTGATATTGTCCCTCTTGATAGCGCGATGGAGCTTTCACGGGAAGCTGCGATTCCGTGCCGTATTGATCTTGAGAGACATAAATAAGCCAAGGGATGATCTGCAGTCAGCAGCTTGATACTAACCGGAGTCCGACAGATACGGTAAGCTCTTTAATACCTATATCAGAACCTTTCACATTATCGCGCTAAGTGGAGGTACAGACCCCCAGCAAAATACTAGTAGTAACTAAAGGAAGTCTATTACTAGTAATAATATTGTCAAATCTGAGTAGATGTGAATTCCTTTAAATTTTTTGGTACTTTGTTCGCATGAATTGTTTTAATTCCAAAGAAGTTATTAGATATCCAGTACCTACTATTAGATAAACCTACCTAGAAAGAATGCTTGTATTAAAATGTGCAAGCTTAGTTATAGAAATACAAAATTGAAGTAGTTTTAACTTGTCAACCGTTTTACCAAATATTTATTACTTAAGAACAAATTAATTTTGTTGTACATATGATCAGAAGTTCCTATTTTTATATTTTAAAATGATTTTTGAGTAATTTGGGTGGCGAAGCAGAAAGTGGAGGTATTTTACCTGGTATTACAAACACAAAGAGAAACAAAACGTGCAAAGATTGTAAGAATCAAACCTTCAACTTTTAAAATGCCAAACTTCTTTACGGCATGCCTTTTTATTATCTTTAAAGCATGCCTATGCTAAATATCAAAGGTTTAGTTAAGGGTTTACTTTCTGTTAGATTGGGCCTGATCGGTACTGTACAACAGTTTGTTGATAAGTCGCTTAAATATATAAATATATAAAAATCTTCATCAGTGACCTAAATCGTTTTTACAATTCATTTCACATAAAGTTGCTCTTAAAAGATAAGATGTCAGGTGATGAATGATGACAATGACGATAAAATAGTGAAATGTATATATTCTAACAACATGTTCGCACAATCTATCGACAGTTTTATAAACACGTACTTTTTATGTGCATTTATTGTCGTTGTTCTGTTTTGATTTCAATGTTTGATTCAACACGTTATACTTCATTCAAACGTTACAATTTGAAAATTGAATTTTCTACGTTTGTTTGTTCCCTTTTGGTTGTTTGTTTTTAGTTCAAGTTAAAATTAATTTCTTGGAGAAAAAAAAATAAGATTTTTTTGGGGTTAAACAGAAACTATAAGCTGCAACAATAGAGTCAAAACTTTTAGAAAAGTGTTTAAAGACGATTTGAAAACCCCACAGATGAATACAAATATTTTTATGATTGATTTTGGACATCAAGGGTGACAGTAGAAGGGATCAGAATAGCTACGATGATAGGATTCCCACCTCAAAGTCTCCTCCAAGTGTCATGCTTATGAATAAATTGTTGAGTTAAAAGCCTTGCCATTGCCTCTTATCCATACGGGTCACGTGCTTGCTTGTACATAAGCAAGGTGACCTCTAGCGGTAGTGAAGATCTCAGTTTTCGCTTTCTCTGTAAGCATACACTATGTATTATTTCATTTCTAAAGATCAGTGCAATAATTTTTGCTTTAATAGCATTCGTGTTCATCTATGAATTTAATTCTCTGCAAAAATGGAATAAAGAGATGTGTTATTGGAGCAGCAGAAGATTTATTCAATCCAGACCTACTTGACCATGTTTTCTTGTTTAGTTTTACGAGAAGAGTTGAAATAAATATCTAAACTCTAGAGACATTGACCTGCAGTCTCTTGCGCTGCAAACTGTTTTAAAATGCACATATTTGCATTATTGATGTTAATCGGTATGGACAGCTATAGCTGAAAGTCTGTTTTACTATTCAAATCTGGACGCAGTCAAATCTTTCGATTTGACTGATTTTCTGAAAGAGAGAGAGAGAGAGAGAGAGAGAGAGAGAGAGAGAGAGAGAGATTTTAGGTCAGATTAGTAGTTGATGTACCAACAGTACAATACAAAACATGAACATGATTTTAACTGTTATTATCAAACTCTGTTTAAAAGTTTTTCGAAACCAAAGGAATCTTTGAATAGTACTGATTTGATTTATTACAACTGGGGTTTTCTTGTATATCCTTTGCACTTTTTATATACACCACAGGCACTTATGTGTGTAATGTGATAATTTTAATTTCCTGAGCGAGCCTAATTTCATTCCAAGATAACGCAGGGCTGGTATTATGTTATCTGTGGAATTATGGATTGATAACAAAACCCTAGAACATTAATGAACTATCGAATACGCTATAGCAACATTTCAACCCAAACAGAGAGAAATAAATGTACAGTCGCTTATAAAGATTTACATGCTCTAAACAGTTTTCATTTTCCATTTCCAAGTCTTCCGTTTTATTAAGATGAGAGATTCTTAAGACAACCTATGTCGTTTATTTTCTACTGTCTTGCTCATCTTTGTAAAATTATGTGAATGTACATTAAGCACAAAATGGAAACCCACAATAGGAGTAACGCATCACCAATAGCCTATCAAATGTCAACTGCATCTAATATTCATCTAATATTCATGATCTTTCTGTACTAAACAATAGTATAACAGCAATAAAGATAAATGTCCCAAATGTAAATATCAAACACAAGTACGGGCTCACAGTACTAGTGTTTGCAATTTTGTCTTTGTTTTTTTATAAAGATGGGTGGGTAACGTGACGCATGTTATTGAGTGTGTGTAAATGCTAGATTTATAAATATAAGATTATTCCTTACATGTATTTATCATAAGATTTAAAACTCTTGTTTGTCTTGACTTGTCAAAATATCTTGTCAAAGTATTACAGCATATAATTACTGAATGAAATAATGAAAACCAGACTGGGAATATATTGTACATACGACCACCAAACGAGTTTCTCATGGATTCGAGCAAATTTTTACCGGAGGTTATTTTCATGATTTTCGTATCTATCTATCAGTTTTTTAATTGTACATGCACTTCACTTATTTTGTGAATTTTAAAGTTATACGGAAATATCTATGCTCGATTTTCAAACATGTATTTCTATCTCAGTTTTGAGAAAATGAGAAAATGAGTTAATGAATGAATGAATAAAAGTGTTTGATTCAACTTGACATTGTTCTATAAGCGAGGTCAGCTATCGACATTTCAGGGGAGGTCGATGCAAATGAAGAGCTACGTCTGGTGAGAAGGTACCAATTCCCTATCATTTGCGTGCATTGAAGGCTTAAGCAATCTTCAGTTAAGACTGAATTACATTTAACCGAGCACCTACTCTCGGGACCAGTTCAGCAGTGGCGATCTCACAAAGTCCCCCTGTCCTGGTGAATGTATTTATAAGCAACCAAATTGTTATGAACTCAATGCAAATTGACATCTTCTGCGAATAACTGCCTAAATGTACAAGCATGGGGATTTCATGATCAAATTTTTAAAACTCTTTTCTTCACTTCATTACCCCTGTTAAGTTATCTAGATATATTTTTTATATTTTTTTCTTACAATTTTCACGTTTGAATTCAACCGCGTAATGAAATTGTTTTTATTCCTGACTCATTTAAAAAACAAAATATAACCAAACGCCATGAAATTAACCCCGCCCAAAATTGGTCACGTAATTCAATCTTTGAATTATTTACAACAAAGATGACGATAGATCGAGAGATTAAGTTAACAATAAAGATGTAAATAAAAATATATAGAATCAGATCAAAAATATTATAAGAGCAAGTAAAGAAAAGATGATTTCGAGATTTTACCAAATTGTTCATTAAAGCAAACATGAACAATTGAACATTTGCTGTTTCTGCCACTGCCCTTGCACAGATGTGTTAAACAGTCAGTTACAAGGGATGTGTCAGAATAAAGATTAAGGTGGAATAACACATCATCACAAAATGACTGACCTCTGATCGAAACGACATTTCGTTTTATTACAAGGATTTTATCAATGGCGATGATAAGTAACATAGTCGAGTGAATAAAGTGTCGGGCTTGTGATCTGTGCATTCCGAGTTCGAATCCCGCAGGGGCTTTTCTTGTTACTTACAGAATTGAATTTTTTTTTTACATATTCATTTTTTATCCCTAAAGTGCAAATTGTTCGCTTAGTTGACATATATACAGTTTATTTATCATTATATCTTTCATAATCAAATAATTTACTGTTAATTTGAGCGACGTTTTCCAGTTGTGTTATTCCACCTTGAAATCCACACTTTGTGAAATTTTATTAAACCAAAGTACAGCACGTATCTGCAATAAGTTTAATATACATGTATTTTTGACCGAACAGTGTGTCTGTAACCTAGTCGATTTTATTTTGTGTTGATAAAGCGACAATCGTCCGTACAAACGTGAGCACTACATGTTTTGGCGGTAAATGATCTGGTATGATATAATGTTCCCCCTTTTTACTTATTCATGGAAGTCGATGATTTTGATTAAAATTCTCATCCCCAGACATTGCTAAGTAAAGGTGGGAGATTTTTCATCAAACGACAGCGTATGATATTCAAACTCATTAATTAATAATTGTTTTCAAGTCGCTGTAGGTTTTTTCCCATTTCTAATTCATTATCATTTAATAGATCTAATCTTTCCAGTCGATGGCCTTGAGTTTGCCAAAATATTCTTCGATAATATACCGGTACTCTCTCTCTCTCTCTCTCTCTCTCTCTCTCTCTCTCTCTCTCTCTCTCTCTCTCTCTCAACCATTTTATACAATATAAACTTATATGCAAGACATTCACTTGAACAAATGATCGATCCCCATGATTCTTTTACCAGAATTAATAAACAGTATTGTAAACAATTGTATTGATCCGAAAGCACTGTCTGACTTTAAGACTGTTTCGACGATAATTAGACAGAATAACTGATCATTTTCATAATGAATGGATGCATGTACTTTTGCTTTTTAATTTTGGTTAGAGGTGGGTTGATCCTACTGTCAGGCCTAATAAATCAGTTTAGATTAATCAGATCAATTAAAACCCAAAGTACATTTTTTGCGAGAGCATTGCATTTTGTCACAGACAGGGCGAAGCATTGGTACATAAATCAAATTCTCATTGACTATACAAAGATTGATACTGGGCACAGTATAACAAAACAAAATCACATTGGTTTTATTATCGCTTTCATTTTCAGCTAAATGATGTGATCTTTGTCCTAGATGTGTTTTGTTTGCTAAATCTCTAGATAAAATTCATCTTATGGTTACAGCAAACAGGATGGTATATCCATTTCCCTGGAGACCCGAACTAATATCAAGAATAAAAGATATCTGTTCTGTGATGTTTGTACACTCGTCAGTTAATACTGAATTAACCGACCAACGCAGTTCTAGGTTAACATGATGTATGGCCCAATCAAAACAGCGTCACAGTGACATCTAATGTTTACATCAAGTTCATGTTTGTAGTAATATAGGTGGGCGAAAATTATTATTAACAAATTAAATTTACGATAATCGACAGCGAAAGACCAAGTCAAAACAAAAAGATAGTTTGTCCAAAACATTGAATAATGAATAATCTTACTTTGTTTTGCATGCTTGTAGCTAAAGATAAATATGTGAGCAAGGAGCTGACTAGCTACAAAAGACCATTTCCCATACAAATGTACTTACGCGGATCTAGTACATTTACCAAATATTGCAAAAATTGGCCTCTGACCTCCCTGGCAAACAAAATTATCCCTTATATATATATATATATATATATATATATATATATATATATATATATATATATATATATATATATATATATATGAGTACTGTACTTAAATGTGAATGTTTAAGATAGTTTTTGATTGAATTTCATCGCTAAATTCAATAATTTTGTGTGCTATCAAAGGAAGATGAAAGAAATTATCTTTGCATTCCGTGTTTCTTATAGCTGATATTTCGATAATCAAAGCACGGCTAAAAGGTAACAGTTAAATTTAAACAAGTTCAAGGAATGCATATTCACACGCGGAAAAAGTACAGCATTTCGAACTGCTTTGATTTAGGATTGGTTGTCAGTTACTGTAGCAATATGAACAGAGATCATTTTTTTCTGAAATAGAGAAACAACATTATGCTCGTTGAATGTAAGTAAATCGAGGCATAAGATACTCGGCCAGGTTGTGACGTCATAAGTTCATATAGCTGCCTTTGAGTGGTTTGGCTACATGTTCTGGCTATACCAGCTTCTTCACCAGATTATAAGTCATAACCTTACTATGGACATCGTAAGTTCATATTTATCTTACGGTTATTGTGTATTTTATTTTCAGACTGACAGCTCTGGGAACTAACCTCAAGTAAATTGGGATACTGGTTTAATTTCCTATAATCTGAACTGATTCTGGATTTTCCTGGCGGAAATTTGATGGAAAAACTATCCACAATAATCTAATCTCAAGCACAATTTTCGTCCTTCTTTCCATATTTTAGTTGACAGTGATAAATTCCCTGTTGTATCTACGTGAACACCAAGGGAGAAATTCAATAAAACGTCTGGAATTGAATCCACCGATACCGACGGAGAAATCATTGTGAATCCAGTAGACGCGTCCTGCATTCTTAGTGTTTTCATTTTGACAAGTATGCAATTTTTGTGAGGATACCATTACTTCTTTTGGAAATTTGGTGAGTTGTAAACATTTGATTATTTTCCATTTTTCAGTTCCGCACCAAAGGGTTGCTTTTGAATTTTTTTTGGTATCATTTGATTTACATTGAAATTGAATTTGAATTAGTTCTTGGTGAGCTGGTCCCCACGTAGTTAAAATCATCAAGTAAGGCAACGGCCAAACGCAACCGAATGTACGTTGTAAAAGCTACAATCGTGATAAAATATAAACTACCTTATCTATGTCAAACAGGATTAAATATACATCTGAAACTTAGTATTTTGAAATTAACTTGTTTAAAGTCCTCGATCTTGGAATTCATGATTTTAATATGTTTTACATTCGAAGTTTACAACATTTTCTCTTAAGGAAGTATGGGACTGACACCAAAGTAATCAAACAATTATAAAACTTAGCTCAACAAATAGCATTGTATTGTAACAGAATATAACCATTTTTATGTGTTTGTTTCCATGGTAACGGTATCCAAACATACCCTTGTTGGAAATACTCCCACTCATCAAAATACAACACTTGCAACAGAAATAAGCAATGCTACAGAGTTTGTAATTATTTGATTTCATTGTTCTTATATGATATTGATAACACATTGACAGAATAATGATTTATTTTAAAAAATGGTGAAAGCCTCCTCAGTATCTTACAATGTGCAACCGAATTTCCTCTGCATGGTTCAAATATGTTGTTTTTTGTATTGACCTTCAATTAAAAAAATATATTTTAATATAATCAAAAGTTTTAAACTGAAATGAAATGGTCAAATGATATGCTTTCACTGGGAAAGGAGAGACTCATATGTCAATGACTCAGGAAAAAAGATATTGTATTTTGAATTTCCTCTGGTCATTTTTTTTTCAATTTCGCGCCATTTTCACTTTAACACTATTTTATTCTAGATAAAATAATTAATACCAACTTTTTGTTCAATAAACATTTAGTCAATTAATAATCTCTTTATTAAAATACTAGTACTTGATAATATTAACCAAAAAAAAGTAAAAGACTGTTTATTTAAATCTCAAATTTACTCTGTTTAACTAAAAATTCCTCTGTTTAACTACAAATTTTAAACTTTTTGCACTTTATAACAAGATACCAGGTAGGAAAAAATATTTCTAGTAGGTATAAATAAATAAATTTTTAATTCATAATTTGCTACATGTATCTCATAACTATTTTTTCAACTCTGAAATATACAAAAGGATCAAAATCAGCATTACATCATGTACATAGAGCGAATCTAATTTTAAGTCATTCGGTAGAACAACAACCATAAACCATATATTATTATATCATTTTATACTTATCAAGTTTATACTGGTCATTTAACTCTTTACATGAATATGTAATATATCAACAGACTTATACAATTAATGCATCCAAATCAAAAACCATCTCAACATTATTATATGTATTACCATTCTAGCATAAATATTGAAGCTGACAATTACCGTATCTGAATGAATTTTGCGTTCTCAGAGCTCTTCAGTATTCAAAAGACCGGGTGGTCGTGGCATTTTAAGGCAATATTTACCTCCTTTAGACCGGGTGGTCGTGGCATTTTAAGGCCATATTTACCTCCTTTAGACCGGGTGGTCGTGGCATTTTAAGGCCATATTTACCTCCTTTAGACCGGGTGGTCGTGGCATTTTAAGGCCATATTTACCTCCTTTAGACCGGGTGGTCGTGGCATTTTAAGGCCATATTTACCTCCTTTAGACCGGGTGGTCGTGGCATTTTAAGGCAATATTTACCTCCTTTAGACCGGGTGGTCGTGGCATTTTAAGGCCATATTTACCTCCTTTAGACCGGGTGGTCGTGGCATTTTAAGGCAATATTTACCTCCTTTAGACCGGGTGGTCGTGGCATTTTAAGGCAATATTTACCTCCTTTAGACCGGGTGGTCGTGGCATTTTAAGGCCATATTTACCTCCTTTAGACCGGGTGGTCGTGGCATTTTAAGGCAATATTTACCTCCTTTAGACCGGGTGGTCGTGGCATTTTAAGGCCATATTAACCTCCTTTAGACCGGGTGGTCGTGGCATTTTAAGGCAATATTTACCTCCTTTAGACCGGGTGGTCGTGGCATTTTAAGGCCATATTTACCTCCTTTAGACCGGGTGGTCGTGGCATTTTAAGGCCATATTTACCTCCTTTAGACCGGGTGGTCGTGGCATTTTAAGGCCATATTTACCTCCTTTAGACCGGGTGGTCGTGGCATTTTAAGGCTATATTTACCTCCTTTAGACCGGGTGGTCGTGGCATTTTAAGGCAATATTTACCTCCTTTAGACCGGGTGGTCGTGGCATTTTAAGGCCATATTTACCTCCTTTAGACCGGGTGGTCGTGGCATTTTAAGGCCATATTTACCTCCTTTAGACCGGGTGGTCGTGGCATTTTAAGGCCATATTTACCTCCTTTAGACCGGGTGGTCGTGGCATTTTAAGGCTATATTTACCTCCTTTAGACCGGGTGGTCGTGGCATTTTAAGGCTATATTTACCTCCTTTAGACCGGGTGGTCGTGGCATTTTAAGGCTATATTTACCTCCTTTAGACCGGGTGGTCGTGGCATTTTAAGGCTATATTTACCTCCTTTAGACCGGGTGGTCGTGGCATTTTAAGGCTATATTTACCTTCTTTAGACGAAGAGCTCTGTGATGAAATGTAGGAAAATGTTCAAATATTAAAGCCAATATATCTAGATTTTGTTCTATTCTTAATAATATTTTTTTTTACCACAAATAGCAATTCTAAACATTTAAGGCAGACAGGGTTATTTGTTGACTAGCCAGTCTCCTTAAACACGATAAAATATATTTTTATACAACATGGTTAGGTCAAAAAAGGTTGGGAGACAACAACTCAACAATCAGACATGCCTTAAAATTTATATTCAACTCTTTCAGCCATTATCTAGTACATGTATATGGTTTAAAAAATCCATAATGTATAGCTTGGAAAATTAAATATATTTTTTAAAGAACTTTAATTTCTTAAGATAAGAGTAGTCTAAATTTGCCGTGATGTCTTACCTGTTCTTTTTAAATCACTGTGTCGTCTATTTAAGTATTAGACATTTTAGAAACCTAAAGAAACCTAAAGAAATGAGCATTTTCCACAATTGCAATTATGTAAATTTATTTTGTTTTGTACTTATTTTATAGCACCAGAGCCATTAAACCGTTTGAAGCAATATCAAAACCTAGAATAGTTTATTTTGTTTTTGATTTCTCGCATTCTCAAATCAATTAACATTGAACGTTTGTGTTTGCATTTGAAAGGTTTTTGTTTTCATCAGACGTGTATTAAATGATATGATAAAGATAAATCAGAATGCATTGCTGCAGCTCGAAAATAGCAGGAGACTGTAGGATGATAGCGCACCTCATGTAAAAGCAATCATTAGTTTTGTTTGAAAGTGTTTAGAGATTAGATAGATAAATACGCTTGAAAGAAAACAATTCACAAACTATTGCAAAATGACGTTATCCGAATGTACAGGATTGCTCATAACGACTCTTTTATGAATCAGAATCGGAACTAATTGTCGTTATTAGACAAGACCATTAAGTAATTTGTCACACGGTCTTTGTTCCTCAATAGTGTCTGTCAGTATCCAACGTCCCTATTAGGTGATGCAAATGTCGTTAAGTGTCATAGAGAGATGGTTGGACCAGACAGAAATAACATAGTGGATTCTTATGAGACTCCCAACTTGAAGATGAATTCTTACCGAAGGAAACCAATTTTACAAAGACTCCGAACCCAGACAGATAACCGCCGAACTCTTTAATAACCAAATCACTTTCTATTTACGGTGAACAAATTCAACTCAAATAGGATCTGAATTATTAATAGTATTTTGGAAAAAATTTTGGACAGAGACTTTTTTATGCATCTTGTTCAAGGTTCAAGGTTTAAAGTCAGAGTCGTTTCTGGCGGCGGAGAACACTTTCTGAAAACGATGATAAATTCTATTAGATGGATACATACTTGCTCATTGAATACTGTCAACACGTTAATACATTTTTAAAAACAAATAATAAGTAATATAGTTCCCTTATCCAACTGGTCAGTTTTGGAATACCGGATAGTCAGTAACAAAGATTGCTTGTCATGGTCAAATCCCAAATTGTCTATCTAAAGTGTGGTTTGTTAAAGAATTTTGTATTAACTGTTAATTCCCTTTCTCAAAAAACTCCACGAAACGACAAAAAAATACAGCAGAAAAAAGCGCTGTTTCAAGAGCATTGATATAATATCATAGGTAAAACCTGGGTAATGTTTTGTAAAACTGATTTTGTTATTGGTAATATAGCGTCTGCCTTGTGTTTTAAACGTTTCATTCTTGCAGTAACTTTGAAACAAGGATTCTGAAGTTGGGTCTAGTATTTTTTGCAATTTACATTGAAATGAAACTGCAGACAAATATTACCCTACCGTTGTATATTCAAGTCCAGATGAGACTTGTGTGTGTTTTCAGACACAGCTTAGCAAATTCAGACTGGAGATGATGTTGTGGAATGATTGGGATACTTGGCAAGACTGTGTCCTGGCGTTAGAGGCTGCTTGTCGGAACCTGGCCCACTGTTTACGAGAAATTGAGGTAGCTACTATATTGTCCTAAACTGCGCGAAACAAAAAAAATGTATTTCATGGAAGCTAGTTCAAAGGATCGCAGAGGAGTCATTACCCACCCTGATTTTGACGTGAGGTTATTTAGAATAGCAACAACCGCTTGATTATCCATGTGAAGAATTATTTTTTATTACTTAATCTGTCACCCCAAAAACTGATCGCAAGAACATCCCCACCCTCCATATCAAGAATATCACTTAGAACAGCGTCAGTACACGCAGAACCACTTTTACATCCTTGAATATTGTTAAATAAGAAATGCTCTCCGCAACAGAGAATGAGCTGTTTGTGTTGCCTAGTAGAAGAGTGAATGAATATGAAATTTTCACAGCACAGCTTTATAAACCCCTTGCACATACCTGAAACTGTTCATTAAGTGAACAACAGAAGGTTCTACGCAAGACTGGTTTTATTGTTCAAAGTTAAAAAAATATATTTATCAGCACTGTCAACAGGTGTACCTGATACTGTCCATTCTTAAAACAAAGAAGGTAATGTTTTTTGGTCGGATATTAGCCTCAAACTGTCCATTCTATGAGAGAAAGAACTAATCTCGGCCCTACGGGTCTCGATCAGTTCTTTCTCTCACAGAATGGACAGTTTGAGGCTTATATCCTTTACGTAGACGGCGTAAAAAAGTAATTCCTGGTCTTGTAGCCCTAGTGAAATAATAAAGCTTTCCTATCAATGAAAGTATTTGTTGGGAGTGTTGCCTTGCATTGAAGATGTTGTATAGTCTCTCGGAACTCTTTATATATCTTGCGCCAGGAATCCTAATCAGCGTTTTAAAGTATCTATTTCAAAACCTCAAAATTTCATTACAGTCCTTGGACCTTGAGATTTGTCTTCTGCAATTGGAACGCCTAATTCTTTGCATACACTTTGAAAAGCTATTATGATATATTGGCAAGATTCAGCATCCCTCCCGGCAAATATAATATCGTCAAGATAAAGGTGAATTGTTGTAAGTTTTGAATGTTGCATCGTAGCCCATTGTAAAAATGTTGAAAACCCTTCGAAAACCTTGCATGAAATTGAACAACCCATAGGTAAACATTAGTCTGTATAATAGTTGCCAATAAATTTAAAGCCAAGAAAATAAAAATCCCCAGGGAATATTGGGAGGAGTCTTAATGCGAATTTTATATCTCGTTTTCCTAAAAATGCACCTTTTCCGAGTTTTGCAATTATCTGTATTACATCATCGAATGATGTACCGGTATATTGTACAGAAGTTTCATTGGGATATATGAATGAATTAACAGAGTTTAAATTTGGAAACTAGAGGCGAGTTATTATATGTTGTTTCCTTTTGGCACCAAGCTAATCGGAAAAACCCTAAGGTTAGATATAGGTAATTGTCTGTAGGGTCCCTGCATCCTTCCCATTTCAATTTCTTTGTCAATTTTATCTTTGGTTAATAAATTGGGGAATTACGCTGCTCACCTTCTTCGATAAAAACCTCTGATTCTAAAGGAATTGGATGTGATAATATCTGAAATGAACAAAATAAGTCATCTTACTTGAATAACAACTTCATGATCATCACAGGAAATTAAGTTCGTTACTTTGTGTGAGATTGTGTTAATTTACTCGATTATCTGAAATACACTTTATAAAATGAGTCCTCTTATTTGAACATCAACTTGATGGCCATAAATATCTTTCTTAATTCTATGAATTATAATGTAAATTCCATTGTGATTTCGCTATCGTTTCCGTTATAGATGAATAAACACAAAAACACTATTGTCCCCAAGCCGTTTACCTATGTTGGACTTATCAGTGTCTTCCGGAGAGGTGGATTGTTATTTTGAGCTCGTAAATAAGTGGTGATATTTAAGATACGGTAAGGCAATATAAATATGTTGCAAGTTAATGCAACTGTATTTCAGACTTTTCATAAAGTAGCTCTCATTATAAAATAGCTTAAATCTATACGCGCTATAATTTGCGTCAATTTTAAATGACATTGAAAACGCATGTGTTTGTTAACTTATAAAACTTAACTATATTCTGTAAATTACAGTGGTTAATTCCTTCTAGTTACAAAGATATATATAATTTTAATTGTTTATTTTCCTTAGATGAAAGCAATGCCTTTTCGTGAATATTGATGAAGAAAGAGCAAAACCGACCTCATAGCGCATGTCCGCGGGAAATCGGACAGTCGTTATTGTTTGCATTATTATATATCCGTCTCGATTTTATAAAGTTTTAATAGGCGTTACTTTGAAATATACACAAGTATTATGAGTGTAATACGTTTATCATTCACGGTACCATTATTTTTAATGTTTAAATAGGATACTAGTAACACGAACTAATAATAGCCCTTAGGGGAAAACACACAAGCCTACGTCATTGTTCAAGGGAAGTACATGAATATGCACATACGCTTGTGTTTTTGCTTTACTTAATTCGAACTCGTATATAGGACATTAATTGAAAAAACATATCCTTTCCTTCGTGAAACTACACCAATTATGACGGTGTTGTCCCCCTCCCCCCCCCCCCAAAAGTTTTGTATGATAGTCTAAAATTAGCTGTCGATATCACGATAGATTGATATTCATGAGAAGGCATTACCTTCCTGGCAGGAAAGTAATTATTATTTATTGTTTAAAATTTGATATCTTTATTACGTGATCGAATTGGGCATTATAATTACCAGCATAAAGGTTTTTTGTAAGGAATCAAACACATGTATTTTCCCCGTCATTAAAAATTTACGCAAATTATAGCATGTATAGCTTTAAACAATTGACATATTTTGTACGGACACTATATGATAAGTATTAATGTTTTGTAATATATCCATGTACCTTGTTCTTTTCCCACAGGTCAGAAACGGATATTTTCATAAAATATTGTTTTTTCTCATTTCATACTACTCTTTGAGCGAAATAAGGATATTACTGTAAGTCATCGTTTATTCGTATTTCGTCCCAATTAAATAAATTTAAAACCATTCGTATTTGTTCTACTCGTGCAGATTATTTGGAAAAGTAATGGAATCAAACTTGACCAACCTGACCAATCACATTAAAGATCAATGTGAGAACCAGGCCGGACTCTACGCCTACGCATGCTTCTACTACGGCGTCCATGACTACATGAGCGTCATTCTCTGTTGTTTCGGAATTCCTGCCAATATCGTCAACATCATTATCCTTACCCGGAAGTCAATGAGGACCCCCATCAACATCATCCTGACAGGAATCGCTGTATCGGACATGCTTACAATGCTATCGTATCTTGTTTATGCCATTCATTTCCGGATTGTTTACGGAATAAACGACACGCTTGGAAAGTATACTTATGGATGGAGTATGTTCTTGGCGTTTCACATTTGTCTGACCATCACCACCTACACGATTTCTATCTGGCTGGGTGTGTGCATGTCTGTGGTCAGGTACATGTACATCTCCTCCGTGGGGAACCGGCCACCGGGGGCAGACGATAGGCGCTCGTGCATTCTCGTTGTCATCGTGTTTCTACTGTCCATCATAGCCTACATCCCACAGTACGCCATCATGTCAGTCCACCCGGTGAGTCCGAACTCGACCGAGGTGTACCGAATAAAGAGCATCGACATCCGATCGACGGATCGCTCGCCGCTAGAAACTGCTCTTGTTTGGATAGTTTTAGTTGTTGGGAAATGGATTCCATGTGTTTTGATAATCGTTTTTGGAATCCTTTTGGTATGCACCTTACATAAAAGCAAGAAAAGAACCGAAAAATTAAAAGGCGCTCAAACGAAAGCGAGGCTAAAGCAACATACGCGGACAACAGTGATGCTTCTAGTTATAATTCTGATGTACATTATTTCCGAACTTCCTCAGACGGTAATATTAGTTGAAGGTGTCGCCAGTGGCGACTTCCTGAACTATATGTTGCTGGGAGACACCATCGACATGCTCTGTTTGATCAACAACTCAGTGAATATCATCCTATACTGTGCGATGAGTAAACAATTTCGGGACATGCTGTGGGCCAGTTTATGCTGTATATTTCAAATTTCTGACCCTAAGAAATACAAATCTGTGCAGACGACTATCACTAACGCTAGTCCTTGAGATCATCTGATCAACGAGTCTTAACAAGCTCACAGGAGCTTGATTAAAACCTTATCGAATTGTTGCATGTCGACTCAACCAGGTGGCGCGCATCTAGTACAGTATTGCCTAGACATGCATCCAACATAGAGTAATCTGGTGAAGAGTTATGTGTTTGTAAATATAGCAAATGTGGTTCATCGTTTGTATATTAAGATGACAACTAAGATTTCGTTGTTAAGAATGCAATAAACATAAAGTTTATGACCATAAATTGGTAGTTTAGTTTCGTTATGCATGATATTGCATTATTGTAAACACCAGTCTTACACATGCAACTATAGAAAAGCGCTGGTGCCTAATTCAGTTCACCATAATGTCAGCACATTATTAGCTCTTCGATTTATGTAATTTTAATGTCATTTTTAAATTAAAAAAAAATACATGTTGTCAAAGATAACTCATTCTCAGTCATTAGTAGTAGCTATAGTTCTCAACAATAAGCGAGAAATGAAAATCTTTTCTATTCTGAAAGACTTTTGTTTATCTAATTTGCTTCAGAAAAACAACAGTTATTTTCATATTTTGTGTTACAGCAAACTTAAATTTTTAATTGTGCATGTACAACCCATATTGCTTTTTTTAAAATGGAAAATGTATCTCTTTGCAAACACATATTCGTTACATTGTTGTAAGAAATTTACATTGATTTGTTAAATTTTTAAATGATGGCAACCAGAAAATAAAAATGAAAAACATTTGCATTTTTACAATTTATTCAGGAAGAAAGCTGCTAATATGCTCAGGAGATTTGTAAATGTGAGAATACGTTAAACAAAATGCCATTTCAGTCATCGATAAATATGAAGCTATGACAACTATAAATTCTCATGTATTGATTTTCTTAAATTAATCATTTTTTTACCGTTATTGGATAATATAAGTGTTATGTAAACATCTGCATTATTTATTTTGTATCAATAAAACAGAAATATTCGACGCAAAAATTACAACTCAGAAGGGTATGAAATGTATAGAGTGTGTAAATGTTTCTGGAATTCCGCAATGCAGATTTACTGATATACGACAACCCTCGTACATGAAATGTGCTATGATAACGTGTTTCCACAATTAAATAAAGAAAAACCCAGAGATGATCGAAATATAAATAATTCCTCTTTTAAAAACACGCTAACAAAATATGTTAATTTCTTCAACAAATGACAGAATGAGGTTTTAATTTTTATTAGCATATGAAATAAAAATGTAGGGACAAAGATTAGTAAGTAAAAAGTATCATCCACTTTTAAACTGCTTTTTGAATAAGAAGCTTGATATGTGAATTAGGATCCTTCATTAGTAATATTCTACCAAGTCAATGGTATATATATCCAGACAAAAAAGAAAAACAAATAGAGAACTGCATGCTGAATGAGTTTCGTTGAATAGAAGCAATAACATCCATTATGTAAACAGCATTTATTCAACAAAAGAGAAAGTGCTGTGTACATTGTTCCCCGGGTAAACATAGCAATGTCAAACTCGTTAAAAGAAGGAGGAATCCCCATACTGCAGATGCAATAATGAATATTAGATAATAGATCTTACCAAGAGAAATAAAATCTAATTAGTTACCGAATTTCTCTCTCACTTGCAAAGTTGGCTCACCTCCCGCTATCCCGAATCAATGCGAGCACCGGGTTCCTGATCAAAATTATTGTGATGGTAAGTAAATAATTCCCGACCTCATCATGGTTTTCATTAGATCTCTCTACATCGTAATTTCATTTTCATGAAGAAGCCAATTCTATTATGATAAGTGTTTCATAGAAGTTATCTTTATATAATTGTTTATATTTTCAGAGCAAACAGACATTAGTGAAATTCTATGATAGGGCGAAAACAGTTAAAAGATAACATCTTGTATTTTTTACGTCTTTTAATAAAGCCTTACACAAATCAGTTTTTCAAAGAAAAGCAATGTTTACTGACCACAATCAAATCTCTAAAAGAAAAGCTTGACAAAATATATATTGCTTCTATTTTTATGGTTCGATTTCTTTCAAAATGTTTTTGGCAGTTTTACTTCTTATACAGGGTAGATATTTCCTCGTAAATGTGTTATGTTCATTATAGTTATTGATTCATCCAAAATTGATTCATTCATACTCCCACCTTTCTGTCAATCATTTGAACAATATCAACAAAGCAATGATATCAGGCGTCAAAATCTATATTGGAAACGCTATATTGACCTGTGGAAGCAGTGAATGGGTTTTGTTTTGCAAGAGAACATTTACTACCGTTAATAAATGTACGAAACTGAAAAAAAGTAATTTACCTTAAAAGAAAATTAATTCGCACGTAACAATGTTTATGATATTAATTTCGTATCTTGCAAATACATGCTTGACTATAATGTCGTACATATGACTTAGTATAACCTGTAACATGTATGTTATTTATGTCGTACATATGACTTAGTATAACCTGTAACATGTATGTTATTTATGTCGTACATATGACTTAGTATAACCTGTAACATGTATGTTATTTATGTCGTACATATGACTTAGTATAACCTGTAACATGTATGTTATTTATGTCGAAGAAATCCTATGTAGATGATAGAAATATTGATTTATTTTGTATAAAATTAGGATCTAGAGAGTTATTCTAAAAATTGTCTTTTCATGGGTCCATACCATACTAAATCTAAAGTAACCATATCTTTCTTGGAGAATGTTAGAATTAAGCCGTTTTTTTTAAATATAAAATCATCATTCGATCCTGATATTTCCTTATTTCATCAACATTTAGATTTTTTGTCCAAACGTCCCCATGTCTACCGCTGATGATACATTGTTAAGTATGAGTTAAAATATATATTCACGATTGTCTTATGTATTTCTGTATAGAATTGTAAAGTTTAAGTGTAAAATGCAACATATAAGCAAATGTGTAAAGTTTTTGAATTACATGTAGTATTTTTTTTATACAAACAAAATTTTATACGAGTATTCATTTATTTATTTTAAGTAGTTTTTTTAAAGAACAAGACTAACTTAGTGTTCTTAGATAAGAGCGAATAAAAAGCCTACATTGAAATATTGATTTGCATGAAAATATTGTGTCCAAAACTCAAATAAAGCAAAATTATTTCAAAATTATTTTGTTATTTTTTTCTATGATAAAGAAAAACTTTTTTGCTGACTTTGGATAACAAGCCAAAGTAATAAAAATACAGAGAGGTCATGGATGGTGCAAAACACCTATCTGGACTTCAAGTTGAAGAGATAAGGACACCTGTAAGTTACTCCTTTGGTTTAATTTCTTTATTAGCCAAAATGTCAAACATATCTTCTACCAAGCAGTAGATTGTGAACTAGCAAAATATATTTGCCAGAGACAGACTGGGTTGTCGTTTATGTTTTCCAGCCAAACCTGCAATGTGCAGCCTTGGAATGTTATTGACATTACAGTTACAACTTTAACTCAGAGTTGTCTCTCTTAAACTCACAGATAAAAATTATTTATAATCTTAATGTATTGATAATATCCATTAGGAATAATTAAGTTTTTGATCGGTCACTGCAAGTTGTTAGTTAAGTCTTAAAGTCAAATTCTGTAGTTTGCTTTTTGTAAAGCATCCAAGGAGATCTCTTTTTCTAATCCGCAGCATTTAAGATCATGTAATGTCAGATAGCATATCAATCAGTGCAATATTTCAGCTCTTCCATTGTAATGTATAATTTGTATTGGTATTGTATGATTCTTTATTGCTATTTATTTTCACCAATATTTGAGACAAACGAAATTCAATTCAATCTGCTTTAAATTTCTTTTATAAATTAAAAAACATGCAAACATTTCAATTTCTTTCAAACATAAATAAACAATCTGACTAATAACAAGATATATATCATCAAAAATGTCAATAAAACAATTTGCAGGGTGTTCTACAGTTGTCGCTATTGAATCCATACCACCAGTAAGACAAATAATGTGAGAAACGAAAGCTCTATCCGACAGCTTGAAGAGTTGGCTAAAAAATAAAGAAAGAAATATTAGTCATATAAGATATATACAAATAAGGAAACCTTTAAACACTCTTGTAAACCATGGCAAAAATTTACGACCCACTCCCAATGACCGTATTTTAAAAATTAGCTGAACTAGATGATATCCCGCGCAAGCGCGGGAATTAACACTTTACACATTAATGACACTGCTAAAATGTTGAACCATATTTTTTTCATTTTCGTATATACTGTGTCCAATTTTTTTCTTAATTGCTTTCTTATCCTATTCTTCATATCTTTAGGTCAAATTTCACTACAATTTTTATCACTGTCTTAATGAAAATTTCTGATAAAAGACTGATTTGAAAAAACCCCAGCACAATTTAACTTCATTTATATTCTCCCTCACTACGTTCCTTCGAATATAAAATAATAAAGTGCTAAATGAATAAAAACAACAAGTATTACATAGGTACGCTGCTCGCTAGCGTTAATTCATTTTACACAAAACACACATTCACAACCATCTGTCAGCCCAAAATCAACACTTTCCATGTCATCAGCCATTTTACCCTTAAATCGCAACTAGCGAGCGTGCTTAGAGTGCCACGCCACCGCATGGTCCAACTATTAATATTACCTGATCACGTGATCCGAAACCTATTCGAGTACGTATGAAAACCCATAACGCACATAATTTTAAACATTTTTTATTCACATAGACATAGAAATAATGTCTAAGGTTTACTACAATCTGTCGTTGTATAAAAAAGTGTGAATTTTAAAAAACGCTAGTGTATGCATATTAATTTTTAAACCAAAGTTGTCATATCCAAAGTATTTGCCCGATGGCTAACTCGCCCTACACTTTCCTGGTGTAAATTAGTCAAACCGCTTTCCTGGGCACCCCGTTGTGTTAAATAAATTCTTTTTATCAAAACTAAAATCGCATCAAACTGTTCCATTTTATTTATTAACTTGTTTGTATTAACCAAAGATGTTCCGTCCAAGGTATGAATATCTGCCCGAGATACGTGATGAACACCTCCTACACTTTTCGCCATGACGTTAATTAGTTAAACCGCGTTCTTGGTTACCCCGTTCTGGAAAATTCTATTCCATATCAAAACTAAAATCGCGCATTCAAGAAACGAATTGCCATATTTCATTTATTCAGCATTTGTCAAATCTTAACTTCTATGTATAATCCAAGTAAGTTCCTAATAAATATATTCACTGTTTACGTAATCATTTGACATTATTTTATTGCAAGAATATATTCAAAAGCTATCTCCCATTGACTTGGATCCGCCAAAGCGTGTCCACCTCCTTACTCTCATTTTTGCTATTTCGAGCTGGTTTATCGAAAATGAAAGTAGGTTTTTAATTTATTTCTCAAAAATTACTTATCAGGTAAAATTTAATTATAGCTTACAGACATCAACTCACATGTGTTAAAATACCAAAGGTATAAGCAGTTACTCTGGTGCAGGCGTTTCGTAGTTTATTGGCAAAATGTCTTAATTTATAAGTATAGAATAGAGGATTTTGTGCAAACAAAGTGCAAATATATAGATACTAAGAAATAAAAAAGTCAACCAGAGACCAACCGACATGATCGAGAGAGAAAAGACATCTGATTGGCACGTTGGATGGAACAAACGATAACAGAACACTAATTAGGAGACAAAGTTAAAGACCTGAGGGCATGTTTACAAATAATTTATAAGATTCTTCTTTATAAGAAAGTTACAAAGGCAAATCTTAGGCAAAAATTAGGTCAATCCTAATTCAAACTTAATGGTGAAAACCAAAGCAATCTTAGGAATAGCCTAAACTAAGATGTCTTAAATCATTATTACAAAGAGATACACATTGCTTAAAAGCCATCTAAGATGTCTCAAGTAGTTGTATATATGTGGAAAACGATAAGACATGTTCAAGTCAATATAAAGATAACTCATGTTTGTAAAAACCGATATAAAATGTGGGTTTTTTTTAATGCAAAAAGTATTAACTAAAATACATACATCTGTACTTTTTTAAACTGAATTATACATGCATTTGTTAATACTACATTAATTACATTCAGATTCTTTAAATATATTTCATATGATCGTTATCTTTGATAAGAAAATCTAGCTGTGACAATTTTTTCAATTGGTTCAGGCAGTCATACTTCCGCAGTGAATGTAAACATTGTTTAAGAACTATGTTTAAAACAAATTTAGATTATGACGCCAAAAAAGCACTTATACTAGGATCAATGTATTCTGCCTTAAATTTAACAATAATTCCGTTTTAAAGGAATATCCGAGAAAATTGTGTATTTGTTTTACTCATGCATGCACGTGAAGAAAATTTTATACAAAATATCAGTGTAAAGACACTAAACAAATCTTAGAAACATCCTCAGTTATAACTTAGGCATATCTTAAATTCTATCTTATGAAACATCTTAGGAATTCTTTGTTAACCGGACTCCAAGTTTCTATACCAGTAGGGCCTAAACCTTGTAATTAAGAAATCATAGCGGATACGGGGTTTAATTAACTTCTAAGATACTTAGGCAATATCACGTGACTATGAGTTATTGCAAACGTGAGATGCTTACGATAATTGGTCTATATAGAAATGAATGTGCTTACGCAAAATAGTATTAAACAAACTATATGCCCAAGACTTCCTATACGATCTTGTCGAGGGCTTTTTCTCTGTCTTTTCGAGTCTGTTATAGAGGAGGAACTTAATCATCTTGGACTTCGCTAACATACATCATTACGTAAGTGCCACTCACCCTAAAAGCCAGAGGAAATAAAGAAACCAAAATCGAGTGCGTTGGCGTGAAAAGGTACATCACAACAAGGATATTAAAAGGTAATATAAAACCGTCATCCGGGTACATTGCATTCTCAACAATAAGCACTTGTTAGTGTTTCGTTATTTTATATTATAAATGTTATTTTGTGCATTTTACTTGTTACCATATATTTACAATTCTGCATCACACCACAGGCACCTGACGTTATATATTTTTCTCTTTATAAAAATAAATACCCTATATCTAATAATACACAAGGTACCCATCCCCGCCATCTTGGATTTATTTCAAACTGTCACATCAGCTGGAAGTTTTGCTTGAAACTCATCGGTTAAATTATTTTGCGATCCTCTCCGTCTCCCGATCGGTCATTCAACATCTAAGCTTACAACCAATTCAACCAAAACGGTGCATTACAACTGTCATTAATAAAAATCACCCCTCGATCTGCATCTACTGCCTAAAATATGCGACAAAAGGCTAAAGGGTGGACGGAAGTTGACATAAATTGCATCATACTTTTCTCATGAACAATTCCGCTTAATATTATAAATAAAACTTAGATTACCATTGGTTATAATCATAGTCATTTAAGACGCAAGACGCATTTATAGTGTTTTATATATATATATATATATATATATATATATATATATATATATATATATATATATATATATATATATACACACACGGTATACCAACCGGTTTGCACTCGTGTCTCAACCCTTGTAACAACATTGCAATCGTAATCCTTTTCGCGCATTGTTTTCACCCGTTAGTGATTACTGTAGCGTGGAGGACCGGGCACATATGTACATATAGTTTTAAGTGTTTGAGGAAAGATGTTATCAAGAATTACAGCTAATCTACCTTTATTATTAAATAGTTTTTGACAAAGTCGATAATGTTCGAAAATCAGATAATATCTTAGCAATCGAAAAAAATATGAATCATTTGTAGATTTATTCTACTATAGGGTCCTGTCAAGCCAGCAACGCTTCAAAATACTTGGATGGGACATGAAACACGAGAATGGAAACCATAGCTTAGGAAGTGAGAGTCTGCAATTTGCGCAAACATTCAGATAATTGCAACATGAAGGGAAAAAAATTATCAATTATCACCATTGAGCGTAAAATAAAAGATACCACAGATTCCGAAACGTCTGTTTCATATATTGATATTTAAATAGAAAGTGACATTGATGGTAACATTACAACAAAACTTTATGATAAACGTGATGATTTTAAGTTTTCCATCGTCAACTTCCCTTACTTATGTAGCAACATACCATCATCGCCTGCTTATGGGGTATATGTCTCTCAGCTTATTCTTTATGCAAGAGCATGCTCTACATACGAACAATTTATCAAATGAGGCAAGCTACTTACAAACAAGTTGTTGGAACAAGAATATCAAGAACCTCGATTAAAATAATCTTTACAACATCTTGTCGGCAAGATTTAGCACTTTAGCATTTAGTTATTAGAATTTACAAACATAACCATATTAATGATTGAAATTTCATTTTTATCATTTCTCAAGATATTTGACATTATCCAGTATATTCAATAAAATTTTATGAAAGCGATAACAGAAGAATAAAAAAACAAACAAGAGGCCCATGGGCCACATCGCTCACCTGAGCAACAACAGACATAATAAAATCAGCTTTATGGAGTCATATACAAAATATCTGAACAATGTCGTATAATAGTTCCTGTATAAAAAAGGTTTCCCTGCATATTCTTATGTTTATCATTGAGCCCCTTTGTAACAGGATGATTTTACAGTCGTATCACATATTGAGCATTGCAGTTCCCGAGAAGATGATCAGACTTAAACAACTGTTTATATATGGATTATAAACCTTCATCAAACTTTAAGCCTCTTGTGAGGTCTAAGAATTGTCCAGGGGCCAGAGTCTAAACAATTTTAAAGAATCAACAATATGTCAAAATGCTTGCATATAGATAAAACCATATATAAAAACATTTGAGTTTTTGTGAACAATTTAAATGTTTTCCTTTGTAAAATTGGACCCCCCCCCCGCCATGTGGCCCAACCCTACTCCTGAAAAATCATTATCCCTGGGGGTAGGGTGGGGCCACAATTGGAAGGGGTGGTGGTCAAATTTTTACATAGGAATATATAGGGAAAAATCTACTAAAACACAAATTGTCTAAAAGAGCTCTTACTTTAGTCAGTTCAGTCTTCAAATAGTCTAGATTAAAATTTGTCAAAATCATATTCGAACAATTTGAATCTTTCCTATCTGAGGATGCTTCCACACAAGTTACAGCTTTTCTGCCCAATCGGTTTCTAAGAAGAAGATTTCTTAAAGATTTTTCTCTATATATTCAAATGAGAAAATTTGACCCCCCTCCCCCACTGTGGCCCCATCCTACCCCTCGGGATTATGATTTTATTCAACTTGAATCTACCCTAACCGAGAATGCTTTCACACAAGTTAAAGCTTTTCTGGCCGATCGGTTTCTGAGAAGAAGATTTTAAAAGATTTTTCTCTATATATTCCTATGTAAAATTCCGACCCCCCCCCCCATTGTGGCCCCACCCTACCCCTGGGGATCATCATTTGAACAAAACTTGAACCTACACTACCTGGGGATGCTTCCACACAAGTTACAGCTTTTCTGGCTGATAAGTTTCAGAGAAGACGATTTTTAATGATTTACTCTATATATTCCTATGTAAAAATTCGACCCCCCCCCATTGTGGCCCCACCCTACCCCTGGGGATCATCATTTGAACAAACTAGAATCTACACTACCTGAGGATGCTTCCACACAAGTTACAGCTTTTCCGGCTGATCAGTTTCAGAGAAGAAGATTTTTAAAGATTTACTCCATATATTCCTATGTAAAAATTCGACCCCCCATTGTGGCCCCACCCTACCCCTGGGGATCATGATTTGAACAAATTTGAATCTACACTACCTGAGGATGCTTCCACACAAGTTTCAGCTTTCCTGGCTGATCAGTTTCAGAGAAGAAGATTTTTAAAGATTTACTCTATATATTCCTATGTACAAATTTGACCCCCCATTGTGGCTCCACCCTACCCCCGGGGGTCATGATTTGAACAAACGTGAATCTACACTACCTGAGGATGCTTCCACACAAGTTTCAGCTTTTCTGGCCGAATGGATTTTGAGAAGAAGATTTTTGAAAAATACAAATTGTTAAGGATTTTTAATTATCTCCCCTTGAAAAGGGCGTGGCCCTTCATTTTAAAAAAAACTTGAATTCCCTTAACCTAAGGATGCTTTGTGCCAAGTTTGGTTCAAATCGGCCCAGTGGTTCTGGAGAAGAAGTCGAAAATGTAAAAAGTTTACGGGCAGACAGACAGACGGACAGACAGACGGACGGACGGACTGACAGACGGACGCCGGACAAAAAGTGATCAGAAAAGCTTACTTGAGCTTTCAGCTCAGGTGAGCTAAAAACAAATGAATTAATTTCATTCACAAAATCCATTCGCGAGCTAGAGGGGATGGCCCGTTTGGCAATACCATATATTGATATAATAAATTATGACTCAATCAATATTTTATTGCCATATATTGTATTCCTTATAGAATTTGTTTTTTATTTATTTTTTATTATGAGCACAGCTGTACAGTAAACAATGTACATTAGTTTATGTCATAGACCTTTAGGATATATACATGTACGTAAAACCGTGTAATAAGTCATTCTCAAAAAAGTAACATCAAATGCATGTACCGAATTCAGAAGAGAAATAGGAGTTGCAAAAAAACTAGCCCAAAATAAAAAAAAAAGAAGAAATTCCTGTAGTAGCAATACCAGCTTTTGGGTCACGTGTCGAAATTTCTCTATGTATCACTGAAACAATGCTTGTAGTTAGATTAACATCCTGCACGAATATCACTGTAAAATAATTAAAATATAAAGCTGTTTCGCTCTCGCCCCATAAGGAATTTACTAACCACGTTAAAAATTATGTTAGGTCAATTACACACCATGTACATGTACTAATAACGCATGCAACCACTTAGTAACAATACTTACAACTATAGTCAAACATCAAGTGTTTTCCTATTATAATACGTACCATACTGACAAATATATCCATACATCCAAAATGTTCTTGTACAGTCTGCGGACGTCAGAGTCGGCTCACCAGTCGACAGCGACAAGAGAACGCATGCGCCGCGCGGGAGTTCAGACTTGCTCTGAATACTACTTATTGATATGGTGACGTCTTGGCCTGTAAACAGAGTAATTGTTGCACTATTGTAATGATTTGAATCATTAACTATGGTGGCATATCTCTGCCCCTTGTGTGCAAGTTATTTTTCTATCAAAATGTCAACATGCAAGATAAATATGTTGACATGCAAGATAATTATGTCAACATGCAACATAACTATGTTGACATGCAAGAAAATTGAAATGAAATTAGAATTTTAAAAATCTCAAAAAATCTCAAATATCGCCTACATGTGATATCCAAGATGCTAGATGCTACCTATTTATGTCGACATGCAACTTATTTATGTTAACATGCAAGATAAATGTGCTGACATGCAACTTATTTATGTCAACATGCAAATTCTCTATGCCGACATGCAACTTATTTATGTCAACATGCAACTTCTCTATGTCGACATGCAACATATTTATGTCAACATGCAACTTACTTATGTTGACATGCGAGATAAATATGTTGATATGCAACTTAGTTATGTTTACATGCGAGATAAATATGTTGACATGCAACTTATAAGTTGTATGTCAACTTAACTAAGTTGCATGTCGACTTAAATATGTTGCATGTCAACATATTTATCTTGCATGTTAACATAACTAAGTTGCATGTCGACATAAATAAGTTGCATGTCGACATAAGGAAGTTGCATGTTAACATAAATAAGTTGCATGTCGACATAATATGTTGCATGTCAACATTTTTATTTTGCATGTTAACATAAATAAGTTGCATGTCGACATAAATAGGTAGCATCTAGCATCTTGGATGTCACATGTTGGCGATATTTGAGATTCTTTTAAGATTTGTTATAATTTTTATTTAATTGCAGTTTTCTTGCATGTCAACATATATATGTTGCATGTTGACATAACTATCTTGCATGTCAACATATTTATCTTGCATGTCGACATAGTTAATAGAAAAATAACTTGCACACAAGGGGCAGAGATATGCCACCATAATTAACCACTTGGATGCTATCTTTTTTTCTGATAATTATTTTTAAATAACAAATGATTTTGGTAATGAAATAGAAACACGAAATAAAAAAATTAAGAAATAAATCCTGGTTCATTACATCATGTTTACCTTACACATGAAATTAAACTACATGTTAATAAAATACGTTTTTGTTTTGCATTTCACTAACATTATTGATAAACTGACTACTGGTCGAAAGTGTGCAGTCATTTAAAATACATAATGTTTAGTCTGTTGCTAAATATAAATAGTACTGTATTTTTCCATATTATGAAGAGAATATACGAGGATGAAACGAAACCCGGAAATCCGTCCTTACCAAAAAAAAAAAGATCTTTCCGAAGTACTATCTAATAAAGATTTCGTATCAATGCATCTTAAAATATACAAACAATTTAGAATTTGGAGTCTGAATATACGAACTTAATATTTCATTTGCAATATTTACAGTCATTTGTATAGTCTCGACGAGACAGTGAATATTATCATTTGATATTTTTCTTGTGCTTGGCAAGATATTTCTTTTCGTTTTAACACCATTAATTTACTTGCAGTTATCATCTGTTTAAGCTCCTTATCTTTCACTGATTAAAACAAATACACGTAAAAAAAAAACAACTTTTCCGCAATATGACGATAACTGCACAAACATGGATCTTAAAGATCATTCCATCATATAAAAATTACAGCAACTATAATTAAAGATGATTGCCCAGCATCAAGATACACATTTATTCACGAAAGTTTCCTGTTAAATCGGGAAAATAATGCGAACAAATATTTTCAGGCAAGAACGTTAACATCTACGGCGGCGTGGAAGGGCCAGGTGAAAAAGAAATTCTTATTTGTTCGGATGAATGAGTTGTTTGTTCGGACGAATTAGGATTTGTTCGGACGAATTAGCTTTTTTTTCGGACGAATTAGTTATTTGTTCGGACGAATTACGATTTGTTCGGACGAATTAGCTATTTTTTCGAACGAATTAGTTATTTGTTCGGACGAATTAGCTATTTGTTCGGACGAATTAGGATTTGTTCGGACAAATTAGCTTTTTGTTCGTACGAATAAGTTATTTGTTCGGACGAATTACGATTTGTTCGGACAAATAAGTTATTTGTTCGGAAAAATAAATTATTTGTTCGGACGAATTACGATTTGTTCGGACGAATAAGTTATATTTATATTTTTAATGACCAATTTATAAGACTATCTGATCTGGCAATGATCAGATTTTGACAATCAACAGTGAATTCATTAGATAGGTTTGCCATTAAAGAAATATCGTTCTTCAGCTTTGATGATCAATTACAAGTTGTAAGTTAGAAACAACTGATATTATATTATGGGCTATAAAAATATATGTCACCATATGATTCACGGAAATCCATTTAAGGATTTTTAAACGTCTTTGAAGAGCAACAAGTTAAGAAATTTGAATTTTCCAAGCTCTAGATCCGCGCATGATACACATAAACTTCTTTAATATAAATCTGAGTTGCGTTATCTTGATACACATTATATGTCGTCAAAGGTAAGAAACAAAGATTAAGTGTAACTTTGCTTGGTTTCTTTAATAGTGCCATCAAATAAGCGACAATATAATTTATCAAATTCAAGAATAATTTGACACACTGTAGAATAACAACTTACATGTAACCCCCCCCCCCAACTTATCGATAAAATTCGCCGCGCTAATATGAAATATCTTTCGACGCCACTGTATTTATACAATATCTGACATATTTTGCTGACAGAATATAAGCTCAAGTCTCAAAATCTGTCACAATTTTGCATGTCGATAAAGGGCTGGAGTAGCATCATTTGTTATGGCATAGCGCGAAATAATTTTTAGTTACTAAAGAAAACATGCGGTTGCCTAAAATGGGCATCTAGACGGGGGGACGGGGGCGGTTAATAATTAACTTATGCAGACCAAAAATCTTATTCGTCTGAACAAATAACTTATTTTCCGAACAAATAGCTATTTCCTTCGAACAAATCCTAATTCGTCCGAACAAATAACTTCTTCGTCAGAACAAATCCCAATTCGTTCGAACAAATAACTTATTCGCCCGAACAAATAACTTATTCGTCCGAACATATATTAATTCGTCCTAACAAATCCTAATTCGTCCGAACAAATCCTAATTCGTCCGAACAAATAACTTATTTGTCCGAACAAATCCTAATTCGTCCGAACGAATAGCTAATTCGTCCGAACAAATAACTTATTCGTCCTAACAAATCCTAATTCGTACGAACAAATCGAAATTTGTCCGAACAAATAAGAATTATTTATTTTTTCATCTGGCCCTTCCACGGCGCCGTAAATATCGCATAAAAAAGGAATATATAACTAGAGCATTGCTCGTTGCAAAGCAACGAGTGGGTCTTCCGTTAATGTCGAATGTTAAGCTAGAAGTTCCTCTAAGAAGCAGAGTTCTTAAACCAATAAACATAAGCAACTAAAACAAAAAGAAAAAAAATCGAATCATTCTTGGTACGAGTTAACAAAATCCGAAATATTCAAAGTACGGATTAACAAAAACTTTATCGATTTCAAGAACGACTAAGCGAATTCAAATCCAAATGTGTTCAAGTACGACTTAACAATGTTCGAATTATTTTAGGTACGAGTTAATTTCACTTTGAACATCACACTATTTTCTTAACCAAGAATGCGGAATCAAAATTTCCGGAAAAATCAATTTTTAAACCCCTATATCTCTATAATGCATCGTCCGATTTTAAAACGGATTTTAGTTTTAAATGAAAGGTATCGCAACTATAAACATATTTTGTTCAACAAGTGTTCACGAATTGTAAGCTATTCTAGAGATATCGGAACAACTGTGTTTTAGGAGCCGACCCTTAAACTCCTTACCGGGGCCACAAACAACAAAATTTAAGGTATCATATTGTTAAAAACATTATTTTGAGCAACTTTCCTTCTACAATGCTTTTCAAAATATTTCTCCTTTCCTAGATATTGATGATCAGAGTTTAGAGCTTCTGGCCCTTTAAAACCCCTATTTCGTAACATATGACTTAGGTATGGCACTGTATAGATGAAAAGCTGTACAATGAACATTTTTGCTTCTATAATTAATAACAAAGTATTTTTCAGTAAAGGCCAAAAGGGCTCCAAAGTCCTTTTATAATAACTCTTTACTAAAGAGTTATTATAAAAGGACTTTGGAGCCCTTTTGGCCCCTAATTTTAGGGGCCAGCCCTTTATTCTTGATATCAAATAAAAGGTCTCGTAAATATAAACACATTTTGTTCAACAAGTGTTCAGGAAATGTTGACTGTTCTTAAGATATCTAAACAAATGTTTTTTAGGGGCCGACCCTTAAACTCCTTACTGGGGCCACCAACAATCTTTTTTTAGGTAGCATATTGTTGAGAACATTATTGTAAGCATTTTTTGTTCTACAATGCTTTTCAAAATATTTCTCCTTTTCTAGATATTAATGATCAAAGTTTTGGACTTCTGGCCCCTTGAAACCCCTAATTACGTAACATATGATTAAGATGTGGTACTGTATAGATAAACAGCTGTACAATAAACATTTTTGCTTCTATAATTGATAACAAATAATTGTTCAGTAAAGAGTTATTGCAAAAAGACTTTAGAGCCCTCTTGGCCCCTAATTTGAGGGGCCAGCCCCTTTTTCTTGATATCAAATGAAAGCCCGTGGAAATTGAAACAACTTTTGAATTACATGTTTTAACAAAATATTTACAGGTTTAAAAATATTTTAGAAAATGTGCAAAATTTTTGTGAAAAAAATTGGTGCCAATTTTCGACCTCAGGCGAGCTTCAATGCCTTGCGTATTATCCATATTTTAAAACAATGCGGTACATCTACAGACTTTCATCTACAATCCCTAAAAATTTCAACTTTCTATCGTGAATAGTTTCTGAGGAGTTGCGTGGACAAAATGACCCTTAAAATTTCATTAAATCGTCAATATCTTAAACCGGAAGTGACGTCATCAAAAAATTTAACTGAAAACATGTATCCCCTCCGATGCTCTAAAAGTCCTGAAAATTTGGTGCAAATCGAGTGAATAGTTTTTGAGTAATAAAGCTTTAAAGAAGGCAGAAAAAGAATATTAAGAATAATAATAATAGAAAGAAACCGTAGAATAACAAGAGGGTCTTCCGTTGGAAACGGAAGACCCTAATTAACCCGTAAAAACGATTTCCTTTTCCACTTTGATATTGCGTTGAATACTGGCATATGATGAAGATATATTTATATCCAATAAGTATTTGCATTCGTGCGAAAATCAATTATAATTCATGAGGCAGGAATCTACATAAACCACGTTCCAGTTTTAACCAATTTAATAACTACATGTTTGCAAATTAAAATAAATTGTTAACATGATTTATTGGTGCATTTTTGAATTTTTGATGTTGACTTTTCATGATTGAGCAAACTTTAGCCACTTTATTAGCATAAACTTCAAGGTCTTGCACGGACTGACTCCAGAATTCCAAGTATCTAGCCTAGTAGTTAGAGTAGCATGATAACCATCATATATATATATATATATATATAGTAAAACCAGCTTTTCCTTCTTAGTAAAAGTAGCTGATAGACGATTAAGATAATTTACATCGTTTTTATGAATAATGGAGAAAAGACTCAATGTTAGATGTACATATATAAACATTGAATTGCTTTTTGGGTGTTTAATACTGGCTATAAAAGTAGTGATTGTTGCAGAAAACTCGTCTAATAAGGATTTTATATGTGTTCTGCAATGTAACAATGTAACTACCTTCTTTACCACACAATAATCATGAAAAACGAAAGTGAGCATTTTATTGTTGTTGTTGTTGTTAGTTTGAATTTCTCTACACCCTTTCCCTGCACTATTATTTGAACAATACCGTTTTCAGATAAAATGCGACCTCCCGTGTTGTTCATTCCGAGCCAAAACACACTGCTGCTGATCACTCCTGATTCACTCTCTGTTTTCACTTTATTCCCGACTGTTGTCAGACTAGCATTGGTCGGTAGCACCCCCAAGGTTCCTCCACCGGAAGTACACCTCTCCGAGGCAGTCTGTCGGGGCACACTCTCCGAGACTATCTGGAAGCAGGATGCCTCGTATGGAACCAGAACCCCCGCTGTTATCCCGTCAGCACACCCTAAACATAATGAACCAATACGAAGGTGTTGTTTAGATGACACATTCCGTACACGTCTCCCCAACTGTTTTATATTTGAGGTAAAAAGGAGACGGAAATATAAGAGTTCTTATAATAAAACAATCTTGATGCAAGAAAACAACTTCAAATTTGGTATAGTAATGCGAAATCATGCTCATCTATAGCTGGATTGACCTAAATAATACATTACTTAATTATCTCTTTTTTAATGATTCGTTCTTTCCTATGAAAAGTATCTTTTTTTAAGTATGCCATAATTAAAAGAGAGTAAAATGTTACCCAGGCTTTTGATAACACAGTCCATAAAACATAAATACAGTACTGGCATCCAATCCATCGTGTTGTTTCTGTAGATAATTCAAGAAGAATGTGTTAGAGTTGACACTTGATGCAATCCTATGTAGTGTCAGAGGAAGTATGATGATTCGAATAACTCTCCTCCTCCTCAAGCGATATCCCGATAGCTTAATCCTACGTCATAGTTGTTTAACGTGACTGGTTGAAGAAACGGGTGACAGATAAATCTTACTTTATTTTTTTATTGTTGTGAAACAAACAAGGATCAGTTTTTGTTTATACTATATAAAATAATGGTAAATCGTACAGTCTTCATTGTTCATTTAGTTTCTTCTTTATAAAAGTTATGAAATCAGCAATCTGTTGAGCTTAATATTTTTGCGAGAAAATAAACCTTGCTCTATTAATCAAATTAAAATTTTGATTTGATATGTATGAAATAAATCAAATACCCGTGCTCCTATTTTCTATCCCTTTACATGTATACTTGATTTACTTCCGTGAAATCATGAATCAAGCTAGTCAGCGACTGGTGGACCTCAACTTCTCTGAGTAATCGACCTGACAAGACTGCCATTGACCGCACCGACCCTTTGGATTGGTCTCTTACAACAATGACTAAGGAAAAGTACTTTGTCATGCAGTACTTATCATTCCTCTCATGTTGTTAGTAATCATCATTACATGATTGTTTCAACAACCTCTTTTAACTTTGTAACAATTATGCGTATCTTTAGTAATGTTTAGTATGCATGATCGTCTGACGACTATTTGATTTCATTCAACATGAAATTGAGCAGTTTTGTTTTCTGTTGTATTTGTGGCCAAATAGGATATATAATGGTATAAACAATACGTTGAAAATGTATTAAAACATGATTATAGATACGTTTTCAGTGTAGTTTCAATGATAAGTTTGCAAATCAAATATCGTTGCATTTATTCAACAAAATGATAAAATGATAACTGGCTTGTGGCATAAATGCACGTGTATGTTTTTGCACATAAAAAAAACCCCTCTTACCCTACTTCCGAGGGTAGAACATAAGAAAAAAGTGATTTCCCTTTGTTTTTAGGCGAAAGCGCCTATTGCAATTGCTTTCATGACCCTCTACGTCAGAGGTCAAATTCCTGCCCTTTTTCATGGTAGCTCTATCTGATGTTATTTAAACTAAGGGCATACAACTCTCTACACCCCCCTTCACCGTTCGATTCCCGTTTGAACATTGTTTTGAGGAAAAGAACTTTTCTGGTATAAATTTTTACTCTATCCGTTTATAAATATCCATTGAATATACCCAATAGCAAAGATAGTAAGTGTTAGACGAATTTAGGTGAAGTAGAGAAACGAAGGATAACTCTTGCTCTTGCATGCGACATTACAAAGGGGTTCAACGTTTCTCAAGCACGGAGTTAAAATTACGAGGGGAAAAAATAGTTCGATATAAAATTGGTTGTTTATGAGCACAGAAGGAAAAATAACAGGGGCACGGGTAATGAATGGTTTTTAAAATCAACTATTTGTATAATTTGATTTGAAAAAAAAAGATGATTAGAATGATACTTTGCCTGTAAATTATTTGTAAACATATAAACGTACGCGTAGTAATATCACACACGATTTTGCTGGATGCACTTCAAGTTGTAAAAAACCCGAAGAGCGTGATATTTTTGACAACAAACCCACGTTGAGAACAACGGGTGACCGTCGTCGACATACGCAAGGTAACTAATGTGCTATTCTTATTGTTTAAAATTTTGCCTCATTTTACAGATTTTCATGCTTCAATAATGGTGATATCGTTTTCTTGATCGAGGAGCTGGTACATACGTACATCAATTTTATGACAAGTTATTATTGATTGTGTTAGGCTAACACTTATATTATGTTATAAATATAAGCATTCTTTGATAATTCTAAAATTGTGTCGGTCTAGTTTTGAATACTGTTATAAGGCTTAGCATTCAGTTGTAGTAGAATCGCATAACGGAAGATAACGTTAACGTACGTAGGCCTTTGATATTTTGTAATATCTCTGTTGATCTAGCATTATAGGGTGATTTTATACTCACTGTTACTGTATTGTGTTATAAAGCTTTAAGGTTTCATTTATTCATTTTGCTTACAGAAATTTACAATAGCTTTGTTTTAAAATGACCTCATGAATATGCAAATGAATTTCCTTTGACAATATCTCAAAATATATCTTTTATACAAGATACATTTTATTGGTTGATATAACAAGATATTACAGATATTATAGATATATGAAGATATTTAATTAAATTAACATTGTAAAAATATTTGCCCAATTTACCTTTTGGCTTACTATATCTCAGAATCACATAATTATCATCAATAATAAAGTGACTAAACTTTCCTGTGGAATTTTCTTAACATCATAATTTATTGGATAATTTTGATGACTGCTTTTGAAAATATTCATTTTATGAGAACTTGGACTATGTCTTAGATATTTTACAATTTATGAGAACTTGGAGTTGGAGAACAACAATTGAGAACTTTGAATGAACACAATTTTGAGAACTTGGAGCACAACTATTGAGAACTTTGAATCAGAATACAATTTTGAGAACTTGGAGAACAATTTTTGAGAACTTTGAATGAATACAATTTTGAGAACTTTGAATGAACACAATTTTGAGAACTTGGAGCACAACTATTGAGAACTTTGAATCAGAATACAATTTTGAGAACTTGGAGAACAATTTTTGAGAACTTTGAATGAATACAATTTTGAAAACTTTGAATGAACACAATTTTGAGAACTTGGAGCACAACTATTGAGAACTTTGAATCAGAATACAATTTTGAGAACTTTGAATAAACACAATTTTGAGAACTTGGAGCACAACTATTGAGAACTTTGAATGAATACAATTTTGAAGACTTTTAACACTGCTTTTGAATTCTGTTGAATTTAAGAATTTAACTTTTACCTGACTGTCAAAATTGAAATTTAACATTTCCTAAGAAATTTTGACAATGCATAAATTTCATAACTCATCAATGCCTGTAAAATTTTACAATCCATGAGAAATTGAAAAACTACAATCCTGCAGAAATATGTTTATTAAAAAAAACTTTAGATTTATAATTAACGTGATTGAGTGTGAACAGTTTACATGATATTTGTGAACAACTCCATTATTGATCATTGTGAAATACATGGATTAGAATTACCTGAGCTACAGACATATTGAAACAATTTGTTTTTCGATAAAATGGTTTTTTTTTGTATTTTGTGCAGAGATTTACAATTTTTTTTCTTTGAGTGATTTTTTTTAGTAATTTGATCATTAGTATAGAACTACATGTATTTCAATGAGTAGTTTGCTTTAATACAGCATGGCATTCTCACAGAATTACTTTTTACCTATTGTCCCACAATCTGTACTAAAGGCTGACTATAATCAAGCTTCTTTGATTTTCCCTGAGAGTTCTAGAGGAAAGCAATGCATGTGCAACTGTTTCATGTTTATGATCTTAGCAAGCATTGAGGATATTTCATCATGGAATAAAGAACTTCTTCACAAAATTTTAATTGCAGGGGATTTTATGTACAATTCCATTCAAAAGTCAGATGACTTATTACAATTCTCAGATTTGCCAAGATACATTCATTATGAGAACAGTTATTTCTCAGTTGTGCACAAACAAACATATGCTGGTTGTATGTCTCCTAATGTTTTAACAGATATTCGGACTAATCTTGAAAATTGTTTGAATTTGATTTTTGTCAAACAGTGTGGATGTATTCTTGTTTTCAATTCATCAGCAATAGCCATTTACTTTGACAGAAAAGACAACAGATACTTTGTATATGATTCACACTGTAGGGGTAACAATGGTTTATGTGATCCTGAAGGAAATTGCATTATGTCGACATTTAGTTCATTTGGTATCTTGTGCGACTTTCTGCGCCAATTATGTATGTCAATTTCCTCAAGTTCATTAGAAACTGTGCAGTATAAAGCTGCTTCTTTCTCTATAAAGCAATGTTCAAAAAGACCACATAAATCAATATTTGTATCTTCACTTTCAACAAAGTTGTCTCTTACAGTTACTTCTGAAAAAAACTGAAACGTTTTTAATTCAGAAAACACCTGCTATTAAAAAATTTGAAAGAAAACGTCAACATCCCACACATTCTTGTAGTGGAAAAGAAGATGTGTGCTACCAACAAAAACAGTTTTGTTCAAGAAATCAAGAAAGAGTTCCAGTTTCTCATACGTCAATGAGAACATCTATGATGATGAACAATACATGTAGTTTCGCAATATCACATGCAGAGGTATTTTCAAAAACAGACCAGTTTGAACAAATGAAAACCACATTAATAAGTGTTGAAAATGTTCCTGGTGTGAGTAGTTGTGAGTCAGTCAGTGAAAATATTGTTTTGACAACAAATTGGCTTGATGGGGTTAAATATTTGCAAGAGAGTGATTTCAGTGACATTGTAATTACTCGATTCAAAGATATGGTATCTTCTGGACCAGTGTATATTTGCTCTTGCTGTACTCAAACATGGTTTAGACAGAATGTTCAGAAAGCAGATACATTACATACTTTACCACATGGACAACAATGTTTACAAGGTTTAATAAGTGAAGGCAATATTGAGTGGGTTTGTTCAACATGTTATAGATCAATAAAAAATGGGAAGGTGCCAAGTTGTGCTGCCATAAATGGATTTAGATTTCCTGAAAACCCCACAGAATTGAATATTACAGAAATGGAAGAGAGACTCATCACTCCAAGAATACCATTTATGCAAGTAATGGAAAAACCAAGAGGAGGACAGCGAAGTTTAAAAGGAAATGTTGTTAATGTTCCATCAGATGTAAATACTACTGTTAAGTCTTTGCCAAGAACACTTTCTGAATCTGAAACAATTCAAGTTAAACTCAAGAGAAAAACAAGTTTCAAACATCATGTATTATATGAAGCTATTCGACCAAAGAAATGTATTAATGCCTTAAAATGGCTCTTACAGAACAGCAAAATGTTTCAAAATGAAGAAATAACAATAAATGAGAATTGGGATATTTCTAGCGAGCAGTCAAGCTGGTATGGGTTTAATCATGAAAATGTTGATGCAATGAATTCTGGTTCTGAAGATCCTAATTTGCTAGATGATGCTAATTCTCAGGAACTCCTGATGGGTGGACTGAAGATGTAAATTTTGAAAGTAGATTGACCGGAAACACTGATACATTGTTGCACCCTGCAGATGTAAGGTCGTTAAGGAAAGTCTTTTCATTTGCTCCTGGTGAAAACCAATCTCCTCTTGGACTTTATGAAGATGTCAATGCAGAATATCTTGCTTTCCCAACTATATATTGTGGACAGAGGCGTCCTGACAACAAAGACAGACACACACCTGTTACCTATGCTACAATTTGTAAGTGGGAACTTAGATCACAAGACAGAAGAGCAGCTTGCTCTATGCCAAGTTTATTTTTTAAGCTTAAAAGACTGCAAATAAAGCAAATCCAAGATAAAGTTGCCCTTGCCATGCGGAAATGCAAGACTGAAGGAAAGAAAATTACAGTGGGTCAAGTATTGGATGATTCTTCCTTTGACCAACTTGTAAGATTGAATGAAGGTTATAGAGTACTTCGAACTCTAAGAGGATCACCTGCCTATTGGGAAAATGCAAAACGAGATGTATTTACATTGATAAGGCAGCTAGGAATTCCTACCTGGTTCTGCTCATTTTCAGCCGCAGAAACAAAATGGGTTAGTGTGCTTAAAATTTTACACAAGATAAGACACTATTCAACAAAATTCTAACAGATGAGGAAATTGGAAACTTAACATGGGAAGAAAAGTGTGATTTAATTAGAAAAGATCATGTTACTTGTGCAAGGTATTTCAACCACAGATTTCAAGTTTTTCTATCGCATGTCTTGAAAGGTATTACACATCCAATGGGGAAAATAAAAGACTACTTTTATCGTGTTGAATTTCAACAGAGAGGTTCACTACATGTACACATGTTGATATGGGTTGAAAATGCTCCAATTTTTGAAGTTGACTCTGTGGAAGGCATTACAACATTCATTGATAGGGATTATTCAGGAATACCACGTTCCCATCACGGTAAACTCATTATCTACAGTACCTGTCCCCGCCACGGTAAAATTATCGATGGAAAAGTATCGTATACAAGCGGGAGTTATCTCCCCGAATGACAAATAAAATTGCATGTTTATTTATATTTAATGACGATATTTAACCAGATTTTCACAGAGATTATAATCGAAATAATTGGAGTCTTTTTTACTATTATTTTTTCATAGCTATTAAATAAATCATTAAAGTATTTAATTTAACACTTGTGCAGCAATTGCAAATAAAATATTTTCGATTCCATTATCATATTTTAAGGAGGTCGTTAAAAAATAAATCATTTTAATTGCCAATAAAATTATATATGTGTCAGCAGTGTGCTTGTGGTTTTTATGCAATTAATTGATCCGCCTACATTTGTTATTTTGTTGAAGTCCATGCGTGTCAACTAATGATGAACAAGTGACTAAAAATGAGGGCTTCCTATAATTAGCAACCCGGTATTTGTAGCACGTTTGGTTCATTTCCTACAAGGTCTTACACGTGTTAAGAACTTTATGTGAATTCACATTTTTGTTGCGTTACTTTAAGTATGGTTCGTCGTTTGTCATTGCGCGAGGATTCCCTCTTTCTAGTGCGTTAAGTTTGCGACGATAATCTTCAAGTGCCGTGTGTTTTTTAAGACTCAGACTGACTTGCATATTCAGTGTGGAAATGAGTATAACGTTCAGTGGGGCCGACAAGAATTAGTAGTTTTACGGGGAAGGAGGCTTAGAGTTTCCCAGAGTTGCATAAAATTATGTAATCGAAAGATATTGTGGGTATCCCTTGTCATGTTGTGGTGTACCAGCTACCGGTGTCGTATAATTTAAGGTCCGCCCCGTAAAATGGTCCGGTCGGACCTTTAATGTTAACATTTAAGGTCCGGCTTTCCCCTATAAGAAAAGGTCCTACCCGTTGACACTTATTTAAAATTTCTCTTAAAGTTATTACTTTTCGCTCATGTAGATGTCTTCGTTTGCATAATCCAATCGGCCATTTGCGTATGGTACATGTATGACCGTATTACTAAATTACTTTGTGGAATATTAAATATTGATAGCGGATTAGATTTTGACCAATTGTTAAAGAATCTGAAAAAAGGAAAACCATGAGTACTTTGACAATAATTTGCACACACCATTTAGTCCCATTGTTTTTAAATCTATTCCGGTGTATACGTATTAGCAGAGTGTTTCACGACAGGTAAACAAGGGTAAATGAAGCCCTGCAGGCATTCACACCTGTGCTAATCAGAATACACCCCTGAACTGAGAAAGAAAAAAAATGTCTCCGCTATAGTGTTCTACACAACTAAGATTGTCTTTTTTAGCTCGTGCTTTGTTAAACTTTCATAGATCAGGATCGTATGGTAATATACTAATAGACTAACAATTTATAGGTAGATTTATCATTATTTTAAGATAATTAATGCATTACCTGGACAGAGGGTATACGTTGACAATATAGTGTATACGTAACTGTGGTAACTATAAGGGTGTGAAAAGACAAAAGAAATTAATTAGATGATACATGTACATATAATTGAAAACCATATTTTAATTGACTACAGGTAAAGTGTTTAAAAAAGTAATAAAAATCTGATAATGTGGTAAGTTAATCTCTCTCTCTCATTTTCTCTCTCTCTCTCTCTCTCTCTCTCTCTCTCTCTCTCTCTCTCTCTCCAAACAAATGATGTCTAAACAAAATGTTTAAAGTGTCTGAAAAAGATGAAGAAAAAACATTAAGACAAAATCATAGAAGGAAATGTATCTAAATGTTTAAAGTGTCTTATAAAGATTAAGTCAACAAATTTAAGACAAGATCACGGAAGGAACTTTATCTACCGATCCACTGATTCTACGCGCTATAAAAATGAATATAATACCATGCACAGTGTAGGAACGGAAGTGTACGGTTTTAAGTAGCGCTGTTTGTCGAAGCGAATAAACAAATAGCAGACGTAGCTCTGCGAACACTCGAAGATTTTAATCAAATGAATTGATAAATGGATGTAAAAAAAAAAACTTCCTTAACAATCCAATACGTTATGGATAATAAACTGACATGTAGAGGTGGATATATACCTCAAGAGAGTAATCTGACCTGGAGTTTGACGTCATTGCAAATAAAAGTAGAGGTCCGCCCGTTGAAAAAACATGTTAATACCACAGGCCCCTGACGTTATATATTTTTCTCATAATAAAAATAAATACCCTATATCTAGTGTATTATTAGATATAGGGTATTTATTTTTATTATGAGAAAAATTTATAACGTCAGGTGCCTGTGGTTAATACATGTAGTTAAACAAGGAATTAAGTATAAAATAGATATTGATGCATGCATTGATGTTCATCTAAATTACATTTTGATTCAGGGGGGTAGGACCCAATATAGTACAAGAAAAGGTCCGCCTTGTTGAAAGTACTGGTCCTACATGGATGTAGTGAGTTTAATATAGGTTCTTGTAATGATATTTATCAGTTGATCTTAAAGTTGAAGTGGAAATGAAATTGACTTCAGCTTAGTTTTTTTTTTAATGTATTCAGAGTAGTTACACATCATTTATAATAATATTTATATAATTGATTTTCATCGTAAAATATTTCATTTAAAGAAGTGAGACCCCCGGTACATGTATTGTATCCCTAAAAGACCCTAAAATTAGTGTAATGTTAAGTAAAAGAAGTGAAAACATATTTATAATTGAGTTTTATCCGACGATTTTTTAAAAAGGTGACAAAGGCCTGGAATCCATTGCAAGCGATTGTCCGTCTCGTTGAAATAATCACAAAATAAGGTAGATTTGTCATATTTGTCAGACGGTATTGTTTTTTATCTAATGACCTTCTTATTTTTTTTTATTGGGGGTGGGGCCAAGAAATGCATGTCATGATGTTTACATGATATTTGTGAAAAAATTAATTAATGCTATATGTGAGTGTAACAGGAATCTAGAATAATAAAAGAAAGTGGGCGCTTAAGATGTACATTCGGCAGGAATCTGGGCGCACAAGGAGAGTGGAAAATTTCATCAATTAATTTTGCACATTTTCCGAATTATAACCGTTATTTGGTTTCTGCTGGACGTGGAATGGATAGAAAAATGTTTGTAATGCAAAAGGTTTTATCATAATATGGGTCTAAATATAGCAACACGATGCAATTCATGCAAAATCATACTTATTTACAGCTGTTTTTAAATGATTTTATTGTCTCTGGGTCTTCTCTTCACAAATTTGAAACGTGCAAAGATGACATATTTCAACATTAAAGATGTCGCTTTTAAAAAAAAGATGGAGAGATGACCCAGAGATGACTAATTATGTACTTTTTCAAAATATTTTTGTGAGGATAAAAAATAAAGTCCATGGATATGACAATGTTGTTTCAAACACTACTTTATACCGCATATTGTGAAGTCACGCATGGGTCAATGGTTTAGTCCTGGATTAGTGAATACATACATGCGGTGTTGGGGTTCAAATCCTACCGATAACTCCTTTTTCATTTTAGTGTTTTAACTTTTTTGTTTTTAAATGCATGTTGATATAACATTATGTTGAATTATAGAATACCGGTATATTTTAATTTGTAGTTATTGATTTCTGCCGTATGAACATCATTTTCTGTTCTTATTACTAGTTTATTAAGAGATACGATATAAATGAATTAAAATATGTATGCATTTAATTTTCCAATATAACTAGTTATCGGTTTACCCTCTCATTGCCCTTTTTAGAAAGCTTGTGAGGTTTTTTTTAATAGCCGAAATAGACATGTACTTCAACTCTCAATATGATATAGTTTGAGTAATTAATTTTGGTTCAAATCTGTACATAGCCTTTCGAGGTTATAGACATTTAAATCACTATTGATTCGTGTCGATGATTCCTGCAAACTTATAATCTTGTGCGCCCAATTTCTTTACCAGGGGTGTCAACATTTGCCTTTTTCACGAATATGTTCTTTAAAAAAAAAAATCCCCTTATATTCTTTGTCAGATGCAAAATGCTAATATAGCCGAAGGAAAAGGGCTCTTTACTAATCTTACATGTATTTAATTTCCTATTACATATAAATTAGTTCCTTTAAAAAATTGGATACTACCCTTTTTTGATTATAACATAGGCAAAGGTCCGATCCAAAAATATAATTAGGGAAAAGAAAGATCGAAGAACGGAACTATTTATAATAATTAGCATAACTTACACATGTGTCATAGTGCAAATAAAATATAGCAATAATAAGGCTTGCGGGTATCGTTATAATTAAATTGCGAAGAATATTTTATTTTAAATTGGTTTAAGTTTTCAAACGTGTATCATATTGGAAAGATGTGCAAAAAGAGGACGTGTGAAATGTCCATTGTTTACTAGTACTTGATAATTTCAAACGGTCAAACACCTGAAGGTGTGAACCCTTCACACCTGCAGGGTGGTGTGTGTATATAACACCTGGTTCAAGCTATTGTTTAATTAATGACACCAATTAATACATGTAGCTTCATTTCCTGTTTATATAAGGTCGCCCTGCAAAATTAAAGTTAAATGAAAAAAGTTTTAAACTGTAATAAATATTGTAATTTATTTTTGTTGACCAAGCTGTATGTATTTTCATTTACACTCTGTGCTGGATATTTACGAACTCACTTCGGGTAAGTACTCCTTTAAACGAATTACAATATAATACCACTTATTTTGTAACAAAATACTCGAAATTGAAAAGATAGAAATGGAAAATATACGCTTGAGCGCACAAAATACACAGGTATGAGGCAGGTAGATAATCCGTGTAACGAGTGACCATCAAGAATTCTACATGCATATCAAACAATTTTACTAAGAGTTATGATAAATTCATTTTACTGCGTTCTTTAACCGCTAAACGTGTCTAAGATGTTCCTTCCCGAAAAAAAACTCCATTATAAACTAAACGAGAGAGGGAAAACCCCCCATTAAACTTCCCAAACACAGTATATCAAGCATCACGAACATTGTAAAATACTTTATTGTTAGACATACTTCTTATTTTCTTTATTAAAAATAAAACTTATAGAAGGAAGCTTCATCAAGGAAGGAACACGTGGTGCAGCTCGCGGGCTGTTTGATTGACAGGTGCAGCGCGTAGACTCAAAAGTGAAATTGCATGATGGATTCAATCACAATGTACCAAATTCCTTTATGAATACTAATTTTATGAATATTTAATATTAGATATTAGTATATTTCAAATATGTGTACGTTAAATTACGCCTAATCTCTCTCTCTCTCTCTCTCTCTCTCTCTCTCTCTCTCTCTCTCTCTCCTCTTCTGTAAGATAGAAAATGAGCAGTGTTTTACGATTAGACAAAGCCGTACACAATTTAGACTTTTTCTTTGGTCTTGAATAGGTGTGAAAACCCCCAAGGGCATGTCGTTTTTTACCCCGGGTTTGTTAATCACTATACACAGGAAATGATCATGATTTAATATACACAAGAACGCATACTGACATAACACGTTATGATTCAATGTGCTTTAACGCAGCAACAACTTCATGTTAAATTTATTATTTAATAGAAAATAAGATTTGTTAATTTAATTCCCGATATCTGTTCATTTCTCAATTGAGGACATACACATGTATTGACAGTTTACGGCGCTATGCGTGTAACTTATAAAATGAGAAGATGAAATTGCTCCGCATTGATACAATGTCATCTTAGGAAAATATTTATTTTTAAGATTGTTCTAAAAAGATTACAACTATTAGAAATAATAACTGAAATAAGCACACAAAAAAATCAAATAAAGAGATATGTGTTCTTATTTACACAACACAGAATTTACCAGCGTAATAATCGTGTTATGTTGTAATTCTAATGTACTTTTCAATTTTATGAAATTCTATTACATAAATCTTATTATTATTAATATTATATTAATATGAATCATAATTGATTAACAATGTAGCTGTTATGCTTAAATCTGAAGTCGCATATTTCACGTGAATTTACGGGACCCACATGGCCTGTAATGTACAGTACAGGTAAAGTAACAACAACAAATAGCAGGAATAACGGTAAATCACACCGTCGCGGTGTAATCACGGTCGCTTTCAATACCGCTTTCAATACCGCGATCAAAAACCGCGAGAACGATAAAAATACCGTGACGGTAACGCGGGCCAATACGGGATCCGCGTTGCCTGTACTGTAGCAGATAGACCTGATGAAATAAAAGCTATTTTGTGTGCCCCAACAGGTAAAGCTGCCTTTAATATCCATGGCCAGACAATTGACTCATTGTTTTGCATCCCTGCAAACCAAAATCTGAAGTATACACCCTTAGATGTACAGCAGTTGGACAACATGAGAGTAAAATTCCGTAGTTTGAAAGTTTTATTTATAGATGAGATATCAATGTTTGGAAACAAAATGTTCAACTTCATCAATATGCGCTTTCAAAATTTTTTTTCAAATAATCAGCCTTTGGTGGAATTAGCATAATAGCTATTGGTGATCTTTATATATTAAAACCTGTATTTGATGGTTGGATCTTTGAAGACTTGGTTGAAGGCTATGGTCCACTTGCACAAAATTTGTGGTATGACTTGTTCAAAATGTTTGAATTAACAGAAATAATGCGTCAAAAAGGAGATCGAGATTTTGCTGAAATCTTAAATAGACTGCGTGAAGGTGTCCAAACAGATAATGACATGAGTGTTTTGAAAAAAAGACAAAAAGGCTTGATAAATAACCAGACAGTTGACTATGATACCATACCTCATTTATTTACTACAAATGTAGAAGTCAACAGCCACAATATGGAAGCTTATAGTAATGCTTCTTCTGAAAATAAGTGTCATATATCTGCAATAGATTATGTCACAGGGGATGTTTCAAATGATGTAAAACAGAAGATTTTGACTCACGTCTCAGATGATCCTAACAAAACAATGGGTCTAGTAAAAGATCTCTACCTTGTTCTTGACCTACCTGGTGAAGTCTGTTTAAATAAAGATGTAGTTGATGGGCTTACTAATGGATCACCATGTTTAGTGAAAAAGTTTGATTTCCGAGTGACAAATTCTATGAGATGCAGTATAATATGGGTTAAGTTTGAAAATGAAAGTGTTGGTGCTGCAAACAGATCAAAATACTCTCAGTATTACACTGACTCTATTCCGAAAACTTAGACTCCTATATTTGAAGTTTCAAAAAAAAATTCAGTTGGAAGGTACAAAGCTTGTCATGTAACAAGGCGTCAGTTTCCATTACGACTTGCTTGTGCAAAAACAATTCACAAATCTCAAGGTTCCACTATGAAACACGCAGTGATAGATTTAGGGAAAAGGAAACAGGAGCATATGCATTACGTTGCCATGAGCAGAGTGCGTTGTCTATCTGATTTGCATATCCTAAAATTAAATGAAGACAAGATATCAGTCTCCCCAAAAGTTGTTGTTGAAATGGCAAGACTTCGTGAGCAAGCTTCATTGTCCTTGTGTTTACCAAATCTATCGCAAATCAACTCCGATATGAAAATAATTTACCACAATACAAGGTCTCTTAACAAACACTTTGAAGTCTTGAAAAATGATGGAAATATCATGTCTGCTGATATCATTGCAGTTTCTGAAAGCAGGTTAAAAATAACAGACAAAAATGATGATTATAATCTGCCAGGATTTCAAATGTTTAGATTTGATGGTTCTTAAAATTTGGGTGTGATGTCATATAATGGCATAGTCATTTATACCAGAGAAGAATTCATTGATTTGACTCATTGTGTTTTTTATGGAATTGCAACAGTTCTTGCAACTTTTCTACATAGGGGTCAGATGATTCGTATTTTCTTCTTGTACTGTCCTCCTCAAAAATCATCAATTGCATCTTTTACCAAATATCTTCAAACTATACTTCAAGAAATTGATGCAAGTTCAGAGCCTGTAATCATTTTAGGTGACACAAATATTGATTTCTTTGATCAGAAGGTATTGACATCTTCATTGCACAAATTTAAACTAAGGCAGATAATGCATAGTAGTACAACTGATTATGACACATGTTTGGATCATGTTTACACCAGCTGTATGTCAGATTCAGATATTTCATGTGCAACTCTTGAATCCTACTATTCTGATCATAAACCGATTGTTGTCTATTTACCACATTAATAATTTTTAAAGAGAAGTACATGTACCATAACAAAACTCCTGATAATTTCATTAATCCTTCATCTACGGTACATGATTAATTGCAATTCCAATCAATTCATATACCTGACACTGATTATGGATAATAACCTTATATATGAATATGATTGAAATATTTTATTTTATTACATTTGTTCATTCTTTCAGATGAATGTCAAGAAACTGATTAACATTCACCGACAAGAGGAAACAATGAGAGCCCAACATCTTCCTTCATCTCTGGTGAAGGGGAGAGTTGCTAAACTTAGGCACACAGCAAAATTCAAACAGAACAAAGAAAAAGACGGTCAGATGCTATAAATGCAGTAGTGGCAATGTTGAGAGATGCTTCTCAGTTCATCACTGTTAGAGGGACGAACATTGTACGTTTGGAATCAGGGCATCTAAAATATGCTGCCAGCAGGGACCTTCATCTTGATGACCTTAACACCATTCTCAAGGTGAGTAAATTACAACTTACAGTTGAACTTCAATATCTCGCAACAGTGATATGTCGAATACAATGGATATGTTGAAGTGATTTGTAAGTTCCAACTTCATATTTTTTAAGTATTTTACTCTTGAAATCTCGAATACTCGGATATCTGAAAGTTTTTAAACAGTCCAATCGAGTTCGAGATAACGAAGTTTGACTGTATTTTGATTATGATATTTCCTGTCATTTCCTGGTTAAAGTATGAATTAATTATACCCATGCTCCAAAGGAGAAGGAATATACTGTTTTACCCTTGTGTATATGTCTCTCTGTCAGTCTCTGTCAGTCTCTCTGTAACATAAATTTTCATTATAGATTTCTCAGCAACTTCAATCGCACATGCTTGAAATTTTAACAAACTCTTTGTTTAGGTATGCTATATGATGGGATTCATTTTTGTAGTGATCGGTCATCAACTTCTTGTTAAATTAAGACTTTGTGTTTATTTTAAGCTCAGATTTTCAAACAAATTTTCATGGCAGATTTCTCAACAAATCTAATCGCAGATGCATACAATATTAACACACTCTTTTTTAAGGCATGCCATATGGTGGATTTCATTTTCTAAAAATCCTGTCACATGTAAATGTTTACTCTGCGTATTTCAATTTGTTTATTCACATCAGAGCGGGGCATCACTAGTGAGCATTGCCTCACACTTATGTTGTTGCCGAATCTTTGATAAATTTGTTAATTGTTCTTATTCTACATATCTTATAAGCAAAATACATGTATGTTTATGAACGTAAATCCTTTGAGGAAAAACAAACAAAAGGTTCATTTTATTTTGAAATCCATGTTTTTCTTTATTAAAGTTCAAGTATATTGTAGTAATATATTGCTTGATAACATATCCATAACTCTTTTTAGGAAAATCCTACTGAAAAAGACAGTTGTCAGGGATATGATGGCAGCAAGACATCATTAGTCTATTGAAATTGTTGTTGCAACAATTGGCATATACCAGGGTTATACGCTTTCCAAGGACACGTTTACAGCAGCTGTAAAAGGATTCTTTGAAAGTCAATGTTCTATCATGGGAAAAGTTCTCTTAAACATTCCATTAGTATTGATATACAGACCCGAAGTTCAAATGTCTTCATTATTAGGGAACTGTGATTTGACTCTGTACAACCTAAAGCAATTGTAAAGGACACATAATACACCTATTTGTACATTATTATTAAATAGCGACCTATAACAAAACTTCTAGCAATATCCTTTAACTACTGGGCTTTTATTTCTTAACATTTGTATGTACATGTATGTTCGATCATTGTTAAATGTGTTTTGGTATACAGTACAGTTAGTAAATAAACTTTATCTGATTTTTGAACATATGTAAAACTTGAGAATATCTAAAGAAAAAAAAATGAATCATGACCTATTTTACTACACATTGTCCAGATAATTTGTACATTATTCTATTAAGCTGAATTCCCAATTTCTGTTAAAATTGCTTCTCATGTGAGCAATGTGACACACAAGCTACTTGATTGTTTTAAGTTCTATAATCAAATGATTACATATGTATCTTCTTTATTTTGGTGAAACTATGTTGTACAGTATGAAAAACTGCAGTTTCAAAAGTTCAGTTTCCTAAATTCTTTGATATTTTTTCATCATTTCCATCCAAATTACACTGAATAGATTTTACCTATATAATAGTCTGGCCCAAGATATTTATGACACACATTTGGACAATTTTTAATAAAAATAAACGTATATGTGAAGAAAGTGAAATTGAAATCAATAAAGGGCAAATTTCCAAGATATCTTCATTGACACATTATCGTTTTTCAACTTGCATATCAGTTGCAACTGGTTATACAAATATATTTTACAAATAAATATCTTGATGTTCAAATTGCTTTTCCCGTTTTATCTTTATTTAAGGCATTATCCACACTTATCTTGTACAGTTACTGAATATTTCCACATTGACCTTCTGCTTCAATTGACAAATAAGTACATATACTGTGTTCTTTGTAATTTGTTAACTATTACTTCACATTTTTCATTTTTTAACTGTAATGCCTTTATAAAATATCAATGTTTTAAAGTACTGTATCATATTTCTATCCACAATAAAATTAAATCATTGAACCAATATATATCTGTTCTATTGTATCCTAAGGCAACCAATAAGAGAGAATTTTTTATCATTCATTAACATGTTACCATAACTACCCCTTATCAAACTAATTCTGAAGAAAATAGTCATAATAACATTGACAATATGCAATGATGCTTCCGCCTATCAGTACTTTGATTTTATTTATTGTTAATATTGTAATTTAGACTGATACAAGTGATCCCCTATTCATCAGATTGAATAGTTAAAGAACAATAGTTTTGAATGTGCTTTGATATAAAAAAAAACCTGAATGTTTTCAAGATTGTCATAAAAAAAGCTATATATTTGTGATCAACAAAGACTGATAAAAGTTTAACAAGATCTTAATTTGGCATTTAAAATATTCTTTCGGTCAGAGTTATCTACCTAATATTTACTAATGAACTTTTTGATGGTTGAAACTTGCTAAAGAGCTTATTTCTGAGTTTGGGGCAAATTAAGTCTGGTATAATAACTCCTTGTTGTTGTAAATTATTGACAAGCTGTGTTAGTTACATGTATCTTGTTGACCATGGTAAACTTTTATTGTGTAGTAGTCTTTTGTAACTAGTATTAACAACTTACCGGTAATTAGGGCCCCACTCTAGATCTGCAGATGCCCTATAGTGATCATTCTGTCCAATTCTGTGCATCATGTCAAGATACATTTAAGACATTCAAGATACAGTTCAATCATGTTTGAGATAACAAAATTTGACTAATTTAGTGTAGTCAATTTTGAATCTGCTGAAGGCAGTTTCGGGCTTGTGTGACATACATGTAGACAATATTGTCTGCTTCTTGCATTTTGGGTAGTAATGATTTATGATGCATTGAAATGGAATAAATGAAAGCTTTGAACCTGGGGTCTGTATCGTTTCTAGCTTCGTTGCCGTGGGTCCATGGGACGGGATACTAGACAGAGCACAAACACGTGTGTTGCATTGGGCAAACTTTTATTATACGACCATATATAACAAAACGTAATTCGTACATGAATTGACTCGTTAACATTACATAACATTACATGAAAAAATGACAATAACAATCCGTCAACCATCTCAAAAATCCATAAAACGAAATACAAATTCAAAGCAGAGCAACACATACCTCCAAAAAGATGGAGGTAGGATCAGGTGCCTAGGAGGAGTGAGCATCCTCTGCTGACCGGTCACACCCGCCGTGTGCTCTTTGTCGTAATCGGGAAAAGACGGAAAAGTCCGTAGACAATTGGGGGATTAATTATGGTCTAACAATCAGTATGAAAAACGTCAGTCAGCATGCGATCCAGTGGAAGATTGTATTTGCTGACAAGGTCGTTGTATCGACCATAGAACTTACATCTCTCTTCTTTGAATGAGCAACATACATCAAATAAAAATTTATCAAATCTGATGATCAAGCAATGACTACTTTCTGACTAACTTTTTTAGGGCATTTACAAAGAAACAATGATTTTGGTCTAACAGTTCTCCCATAGCGAGTAACATAGAATCGATGTGCTTAATCTCCGGTTGGGGTTCTTGGTTTGGCTGACTAGACAGAACTAAACTTGGAGAATAAGGGGTCGAATTGGTATGATCCGAAAGACAAACAATGTTGGAATCTGGGTCTGGTTCAAACTTTTCTCCTGACTGGATCAAATGTCGTCTATTTCTCCGATAAACTGCTCCATCAGTGCTCTTCACTGTGTATGATCTGTCTCCCTCTTGTTTGGTGACGGTTCCCTGTTTCCATGTCTTCCCTTCTTGATAGCGTATGTTGTCTCCTACTGAAAGGGGTGGTAAGGGCTTAGCACTGCAATCATAATACTCTTTCTGTTTCTCCTTTTCTGCTTCCATTAACTCTTTCACTCTGGCTGGCACTCTAGGCTTCAGCTCATCTGGTAAAACAGGTAAAATGGATCTCAGTTTTCGACTCATCAGTAACTGCGAAGGCGAGTATCCTATATTCAGAGGGGTTGTCCTGTACTCTAGAAATTCTAGAAATCTAGAAATAGATTTGGGTCGTTCCTATCAGCCTTGCTCTTATCCAGGATCCTCTTGGCAATCTGAACTGTTTTCTCTGCTAGTCCATTGGACTGAGGATACTTTGTACTGGAAGTGACATGGCTAAAGTCATACTCCCAAGCAAACGGGGTGAAATCCTGGCTTGCATACTGCGGACCGTTGTCCGACACAACTTTCTGTGGTATACCGAGTCTACTAAACATCTTCTTCATCTTCTCTATAACCGCTTGACTAGTTGTCCTACTCAGCTTCTCTATCTCAAAATATCTGCTGTAGTAGTCAACTACTAGTAAGTAATCTTGGTTGTTCCATTTGAACAAATCTGTAGCTATGGTTTCCCATGGATAGTCTGGAATATCATGACTGATCAGTGGCTGCTTAGAGTTTGTGTTACTTCTCTCTTGGCAAACTCCACATTCCAGCACCATCTTAGTTATGTCTTCAGACATTTTGGGCCAAAATATAATGTCCCTTGCTCTTTTCAAACACTTATCAACTCCCATATGTCCAACGTGGACAGATTCCATCATCTGACGCCGTAAATCTCTTGGTATGAGTATCTTGCGACCTTGAAAATAATACCATCTATCTCAGTCAACTCGTCTCTACGGTTCCAGAATTCTAGTGCATGAGATGGACATTTCTTGCGGCATTCTAGCCAACCGTACTGTATGACGTTCATCAGTACCTTCATCTGTGGGTCAGCTTGGGTTGCTGAGTTGACTTCCTCCATCCTTTTGCCACTCATTCGCAAACTGGAAATCACTGTATGTACGTGCAAATCCATGCCCTCGGTCAACTGCGGGCAAGTATCTGGTAAAAACTTGCATGAGAGGGTGTCCGCTATTGGTATCTCCTTGCCTGGGATGTGTGTCAGCTTTAGATCATATGCCTGTAACTGCAATAGCATCCTCTTTAACCTTGCTGGGGCTTGTGCGAGTGGCTTAGTATGAATAGCAACTAAGGGCTTATGGTCTGTATGAACCTTGACCTCTCTACCATATAGATACTGGTGGAATTTCTTGCAGCCAAATAGAATGGACAGCATCTCCTTTTCGATTTGGGCATATTTGACCTCTGCTGGGGTCAGTGATTTAGAAGCAAAAGCAACTGGCTTACCATCCTGTAAAAGAGTAGCTCCAAGTCCGAACTGTGACGCATCAGTCTCTAGTACAACTGGTTTGCTGGGGTCAAAATAGGTAAGTAGGGGACCTGGTGTCCCGGTTATAAGGTCCCTGACCTTCTGAAATGCCTGGGCCTGAGGCGTGTCTCATACGAACTCAGAGTCCTTCAATACTATAATTTCCACCCTTAAGGTTGCTTTGAATGACAGTGTAGCCTATGGGGTGAACAGAGTGACCATTGTAAGCAAATAGCTTGATATTGGACTTGCTTAATGTGTGACTAGGTGCCAAATACATTGTACAAACTTTGAGGCAAAATATTGACTTGGGACCCTGTATCTACTTTAAACCTTACCTCTTTGTGGTTTGGGCCTAACTTGATGTTAATAAATGCTTGATCATGCTCAACATTGCTTTCAACATTGTCAATATTAAAATCTGAATCTGAATCACGAACATTATTGTCATTCACAATAACATGATTATTGTCAGTAGTTGTCTCTGGACAGCTAGTTGCACTCTGGTTAATGTCATTCACGGATCGCGACCGGCAAGCACTGGCGTAGTGGTTTCAGTTGTGGCAGTTGTTGCAACTCTGGCCTAGAGCAGGGCACTTGTCCGGGTTTCCATGTCGTCTTCCACATCTGCCGCACTGCTTCGTTCTTGACGATGAAGATGGATTCTTTGGTGAATTGGCGTTAGTCTTGGGCGTATTCTGGTGTGTCTTCGGCTGGGGAGCTGGTCTCCTCGCCTCGCACTCCTATCTGCATGTGGATGTGTATGTGCTCTGGATACTTCTTGCATATGTGCTGACTGGTTGCCCATAAGCTTGAGCTGTTCTTGAGAGTTATCATAGGCCTGGGCTATCTGTATAGCTTTATCAAGTGTGAGCTCCTCACCAACGTTGATAAGTTTCTCTCGAATTTTCTCTGAATGCAATCCAAACAAAATCCTATCTCTAATCATCTCGTCAGTGTCCTCTAGCCAAAAGCTTCAGCATTGTAACGAACTGGTCAAACGTATTAGGACCTTGCACTTCGTTATTGAATTTATATCTGGCGAATATTGTGTTTAGTTTTGGCTGTACGTACCCTAGAAACTAGTCATAGTGTGGTTTCAGTTTTTTCTTGTCATCGTTTGAAAACTGTGGAAACGTGTTGTAAATATCCCGACCCTTCTCACCAATCCACAATACAAGGTATGACACTTGCTCTTCCTCTTCCTTCTCTTTTAATGGACCAGCGAATATCAACTTCACATGCTGTTCGAGCTTTCTCCACGCTTCGGGCAAATTCGAACTAGACCAATCTATGGTCGGCGGGGGAATTCCGCATAATTCCATATTCTCAGTAATATACTGCGACGGTGGACTTATCTGCCACTTCTGACACCGTGTATCGTTTCTAGCTTCGTTGCCGTGGGTCCATGGGACGGGATACTAAGCAGAGCACAAACACGTGTGTTGCATTGGGCAAACGTTTATTATACGACCGTATATAACAAAAGTCATTCGTACATGAATTGACTCGTTAACATTACATAACATTACAGGGTCATCCCAACCCCAATGACCAAGTTTCTTAAAAACCATTGCATCCTATATATGTTTTGTTCCTATTGTATTATGATGCATCAAATGTTATGTAGGCCATGATCTTATAGGAATGTTCTGACCCACATGAAACAGGAAAATACCAAATATTCTGAAAACTGTTGAGATCCCCACCACTAAACCATTATTATTCTTATTTCCTATGTAGCTTGTAACACGACATTTGATTGGCTAATGAGCCGGGCGTAAATTTCCGTACACCAGACTTGAGCCGGGGGTTTTTCTAACGTGACGTCATATTGCAGAAAATGCGTAGAAAGTGACGTCATAATGCATGAAATGCGTTTACAAATGATACGTCTTGAAAGTGTAATTCACCCTTGATTGGACATAGAAAAAACAGATTTATCCGGTTTACATAGGAAATAAATTCGTTATCCAGGTCCAATCAAGGGTGTACGGAGAAAAACCCCAGGTAGTATTCCATACACCCTTCGTACTGCGGCCTCAGGGTATATTGAATACAACCCGGGGTAAATCCCCGTACACCTTTGATTGAACCTGGATAACTAATATTGTTTCTATTGTATTATGATGCATCAAATGGTATAAAGTACATGACCCACAGGAGTTGTTTTTAAACCACCACGCACTCCTCCGAAATAGGAAATGATAATATAATTACGTCGACTCGATATATTCCAGTGAACTTAAAATAAAAAATACCACATAGTCTGCGTAATCTGTTTCATATTTGGATATTTTACTGGAAAAGGACATTCTTTAATGGTAACATAACAACAAAACTTTATGATAAACGTGATGATTTCAATTTTTCTATAGTTAACTTTCATTACTTATGTGGCAATATACCTTCATACCCTGCATATGGAGTTTTTGTATCTCAGTTATTTTGATAAGCAGGGCATGCTATACGTATGAACAGTTTTTAAGGCGAGGCAAGCTACTGAAAAACAAGTTAATCAAACAGGGATATCAACAGTCTCGATTGAAGTAATCTTTTCGTAAATTCTATGGTCGATACAACGACCTTGTCCGCAAATACAATCTCCCACTGGGTTGCATGCTGATGTTTTTTATACTTATTGTTTGACCACAATTAATCACCTAATTGTCTACGGATGTTTCCGTTTTTCCTGATTACGACGGAAAGCACACGGCGGATGTGACCGGTCAGCAGAGGATGCTCACTCCTCCATGACACCAAATCCTACCTTTTATGTTTTTAGAGGTCCGTGTTTGCTCTGATCCTGTTTTGATTTTTTTTTACTTTTGATTTTGAACACTGTTCGTTATCACCACAAATTATTGATTACTGTTGAGATCCCTTTCCCTAAACCATATTCATGTTTGCTCTTTGTGACATTGCGCATCAAATGGTATATAGGTTATACCCCCTTTGAAACACCCTGACTTTCCAGAATTGGAAATAATCAAGTATTTTATCTTATTCATATGTACTATTTGAACCATGTGGGTATTTCTTCGTTATATATAATATTTTGTTTATCTTTATGTGCATCTAGAGAAAAATACCAATCAAGAATTGATTTTGCTACTGTAAAAATGTAAGACGATATTTTAGAACCAGTTTTGATGGGGGATGGAGGATAAACATTAAATCTTAACCATTTTTTGTCAATAAGTTTAACTCTGCTTTTATTTGAAAGCCTGGATAGGACAACCCCTATCATACCCCAAGAGATAACATACCTACAACATAATTTTAAGAGGAGTTCTGGGAAACATTTTTTTTTTGCAAAAAAAGGTAAATTTTTGTTGCCCACCGACCCCCATAATAAAAAAAAAATTCTTAAACCTGATTACACATCAACATGACACACCAATCATATTCTAGCAGATCATTAGGCTACTGAAAAAATGTTAACGGTTTTAAAGCAAGACTTTTTTGTAAAAAAAAACATAACCGTCATTTTTCATCCACTACATGACCCCCAGGACAAAATTGAATTTCCGAAACCTTAATGCGCATCGATAAGACGGCCCAAAACATATTCCAAACGATGATGTGTCTAATTTTAAAAAATATAAGAGGTGTTTGGAGAACCGTGTTTTGTGTGATTTTTTGTTATTTTTTTTACCTATTATATGACCCCCAGGAGTACCAAAGAATTTTAAAAACCTTTTTACAACACATGACACCGGTTCGCTGGTTTATAAGATGTAAAAGCAGTATGAGAACGTAAAACGTGACAGACGGACGGACCAGGGTAACGACAATATACCTGAACTTTCTTTAGAAAGTGCGGAAATAACACGTGTAAACTACATATTTACGTTATTTTGTTAGCAAACCTGACCTTCAGCGAAGATTAGAAAACAAGATACAGTAGAGCTTACTTGAACTTATCAATGAGTTATTAAGAAAACAAATGATCTTTTCTAACTGATAAGATATATTTACTAATTATATTAAGGCTTCCATGAAAATGTGGGAGCCCTATAAGAAGCAGTGTCCGTTCGCCAGTCTGTCTGTTCGTCAACATCTTTAAGTCCTCCAGAATCAGATAAACTGAATGTATAAACATAATCAACAAAATATGCGATAATTTTTTATAAAACAAACAATTCCTTACATAGTCTTCATCTCCATGTACTAATTTTATCTGAAAGCAACATGGGACACGGCAAGGTCGCCTAAAATATTGCAAATGAAATGAAACGTGTACTTAGCAAAACAAACCAAATTCCAGATGATATTTTATAAAAAAAAAAAGTTTTCAACAAACCTTTCAGATGAACTGTTAAATGTTTTCCTGATTGGTCCAATGAGAAAGGTTCTTGGTGGATAACATGTCCATCCCGTTTAACATTGAGTACGTAGTCACCAAGGAAACCAGTGGTGCTCAGGTGTGTATGCGCACTGATTGGGTGGGAATAATCCGTTTTCCAGGCTTTTTCAACAAGATCAAGGTACACCTGTCCTGCTGCATTTGGCTAAGATGGAAAAATAAAAACGATAATGATAACCAAATGTCTCCCAAATTTCCGTTCAAACAATCAGATTGTGAAGCTTAAGTTGCAGGATGATAGAATTTGAATTTGCAAGCTCTTTTCTGAAGTGAAAAATATTTTCTAATTGAATATATACCATGAGATTTGGTCCTTCAAACAGCTTGGCAGGTGGTTTATTAATTGCATTATCCCAGAAACCCCAGAGCATGATACCCTCTACTGCTGGATGACTGAAGAAAAGAGTCATCAGATTTTCCAGCGTGACAGCTCTTTTGTTGGCATCATTTTCCGACACAGTCAGCTCCGTTATGCAAATCTTGAGTCCGGCCTCGGCCACCTTGTCTAGCCTATACTGTAATATTGTTCCTCAAATGATGCTTCCGAAACATTGTAATTATCATTTATACAAAATACACGTATATGAGCAAGGAAATATTTACCTTAACCACGTCTATGTTAACGTCTTTGGCATAAAAATGACCTTGAATTCCTATAAAGGAGACTGGAATACTCATATTGAGTAGTTGTATGGCTTGGTTTCGAGTTGCCTACCGGAGAAACTACACCCAATTATGTCATCTATATAATTTTTTAAAAAGTACTGTATTGTACAGTTTCCTTCTCCAACTCACCGTCGTGCTCTCTGAGTGTGTGATAACGCTGTATTCATTTATAAAGAGTTTAACTTCAGGTTCCTGATTATGGATCCACTGGAACATTTTGGCAGTTATGTCGGGGTCACCGGTATGTCGCTCAAAATAGTCGCCATGTTGGTTCTCGTTATTTACTTCCCAGTGTTCCAACCTTCAGTAATATGAAATTTATCCTTTAAAATTTAAACATTTTCATATATCTTTATACAGAGCTCTTCGTCTGAAATAGGTAAATATAACCTAACAATGACAACAACCACCGAGCTCTCTTAAGTGGTTCTAGCCATTTTTAGACTGTGATTCTCTTTATGAAGAAAAGCTCTTTTTAAAGATAAAGGAAAATATTCAAACTTTTTAATCTAAGATATGTGGGGGGTTGTTGTTACTAAATAACAGTTGATGGCGTAAGAAATGAAAAATATTTGATTAAATTAAGACAATTTGATTATCCAGCCTCTTTTAACAAATATGTATGTAAACTTCAGAATTGTACAAATACTATCCCGGTATCTGATTAAGTGTTTAATTAAGTTTAAGTTTATTGTACGAGTAGCCTAGTTCAATTTTATTATAAACACATTTTAATAAAATATTCGGTTAAATTTTTTGTTCATCATTGTGGCCTCTTGTATCCACATAGGTTGTTGAATGAATAAACTGAAACTTTGTGAAACAAGCTTTCTCAAATAATAACTCACCGAGTATTGCCTCGATACTGATACGATATTGAGTATGGTACAGACTTGATCTACCATATATGCGGAATCTTTCCCTTATATAAGAGTTTTGATACATCTGGATTATTGATATTTAATAAAAGACTCCAACGCTGGCTCATTTTCCTGTTTCCTTATTATATCTGCTACAAAGAGTCTGACCCTTCATATGAACAAACTAGAAAATCCCTTCCTTAAGATATTTTGTGCCAAGTTTGGTTGAAATAGGTCAGGTGGTTTTGTAGAAGTCGGGAGTATATATAAGTCTACAGACAGACAGATGGGCACGCAGACAGATGGGCTAACAGACACTGACAGACTAAAAGATAAAAAAATGTCTCTCTCTCTTCTTTCTCTTACCTTCCTCTGGTACGATTGACGACTTGCTGAACATGAAGTTTCATTTCCTTGATTCACTCTGCGGGCGGAATTCCTTGCAGCCATGCTGGACAGTGACGCTCTATTCCCCAAAACATGTTGTGTCCCCGAATTTTGATTCTGCATTACAGAAAAAGATAAAAATTATTTTTTTTTTCAGATATATCAATCAGTTTTTTGTACAATTTTGTACACTTTAATTGAATACAAGAGGCCCATGGGCCACATCGCTCACCTCAGTAACAATAGGCATGATAAAATCAGCTTAATGGAGTCATAATATAAAATATCTGGACAATGTGGTATAATACATGTCGATCCTGTATAAATAAAAATTCATTCTAATCAATTTTAAAGAATCAGCAATATGTCAAAATGTTTGCATATAAGTAAAACCATATGCTTCCACACAAGTTTCAGCTTTTCTGGCCAATTGGTGTCTGAGAAGAAGATTTTTTAAAAACTTTAATCTATATATTCCTATGTAAAAGTTTGACCCCCTATTGTGGCCCACCTTTTCCCAGGGATAATGATTTTCACATCTTTGAATCTACACTACCTGAAGAAGCTTCCACATAAGTTTCAGATTTCCTGTCTGATTGGTTTCTGAGAAGAAGATTTTTAAAGAGTTACTCTATATATTCCTATGTAAAAATTGAACCCCCCATTGTGGCCCCACCCTACCCCTGGGGGTCACTATTTTCACAACTTTGAATTTTCACTACCTGAGGATGCTTACACAAAAGTTTCCGCTTTCCTGGCTGATTGGTTTCTGAGAAGAAGATTTTCAAAAATTTACTCTATACATGTATATTCCTATGTAAAAATTCACCCACCCCCCCCTTGTGGCCCCACCCTACCCCCGGGGGTCATGATTTTCACAACTTTGAATTTACACTACCTGAGGATGCTTCCACATAAGTATCAGCTTTCCTGGCTGATTAGTTTCTGAGAAGAAGATTTTTAAAGATTTACTCTATATATTCCTATGTAAAAATTCGACCCCCCATTGTGGCCCCACCCTACTCCCGGGGGTCATGATTTTCACAACTTTGTATCTACTCTTCCTGAGAATGCTTCCACACAAGTATCAGCTTTTCTTGCTTAATGGTTCTTGAGAAGAAGATTTTTGAAAATTTCACGAAAATTTTTAATAATTTTTAATTATCTCCCTTTGGAAAAGGGCGTGGTCCTTAATTTTCACAACTTTGAATCCCCTTTGCCTAAAGGTGCTTTGTGCCAAGTTTGGTTGAAATTGGCCCAGTGGTTCTGGAGAAGATGTCGAAAATGTGAAAAGTGTACAGACAGACAGACGGACAGACAGACGGACGACAGACAAAATGTGATCAGAAAAGCTCACTTGAGCTTTCAGCTCAGGTGAGCTAAAAAACTACTTGCTAACTGAATTTATTTCAAAAAATTCATCTCCTGATAATTCTATAATTCTATATTTAAAAAGAGATCGTACCCATGCGCCAAAAGAACCTTTATGGCATTGACAGCATTGTGAAAGTCAATATGACCCCGAAATATTACCAAATTCAATGATTAAACAATTTTTATGGAACCTATTTCCAATATCCTATCTTTGACATTGCTCTAGTCCCTTGCAACATCGTATCTCATTGATTTACTACGAGTGTTGCTAACTTGAGTGTTATCTTCCAGTTCACAAGATTAAAAAAATGTTATCTTCGCATTTTGGGATCATTTTTGAAAGCATTTTCACCGAGAGTACCTCGAAGCTAAAATTTGTAATCAATTACTAGTAATTAGCACAAAGTTCAGGTATGTCTAACTCTTTTTGTACGGAACAGAGTCGAACAAATCAACGGTCTTCGAGTAGTATTGATAAATTAGGTCTTTTTTTTTATAAGTTGTTTTAAGGATTTTTTTTATGGAAAATGTCCATTGGGTGGCGACAAAAAAAAAAGACCAAAAGAAAACATTCATTTTTCAAATTTTTAATATACAAATAACAAACACGTCTAAGAACATTGTACACATATATTTCTTCATATTTTGGGGGGCATTTCCCCTCATAAAGGCTGATCATCCTAGCAGGAGGATGAAATCAAACGAATATATGTAGTAGTTGGGGCTATATTGACTGTGGATATCGACTTGGGTAGTTCAGTGGTTGTGCTCCTGAATAGATCTAGAGTTGTTGGGGTCCCATGTTTGATTTCCAGTCCAGCCTTATTTTCATTGTATCTGTATGCTCATTCCTCCTTTCCTACTACACATGCATTGTAAATGTATGACAGGATTCGAGTGTCCTCTCCTTCTACCATATCCAAGTCACCACAAAAAAACCACACATCTGCAAAAAAATTAAATTTAATTAAACAGTGCCTTATCTCAAACAGTAACAGCTGGTTTAAATATCGAAATACTGTGCACATTAGGACACAAATATATTTTAATTTGAAATATAAATCATTCATTTTAAGTGACACAGTGACTCAAAAAACATGTTTAACTTTTTGATATTGAAGAAATAAATGAAAATTCATTATACAGAAGGTTTCACGCATTTTAAGTCACCACCTAACAGTTTACAAGTCGTTAAAACTCATCTGGAAATTACACATGTAAACAAATCAATTGTTTTGGACATTGATTTGAGTTTCACATGACTGCAATTGCTGTCTTAATTAAAATGATTACAGTGGGATTGACACACTGGGAAAAGTTATTCGATGTGTATGCTTTCAAATAGAGTGCATATAAATGAATACTAGTATATCGTTCTTGAAGACATCAGGTTTCACAGAGAGGCCCACGCTGCAGTATTTACATCCCCCTGCGCTTGCATGGCTTTGGAAAAGTCAATATTTATGTATTGGTCCAATGCTTAATTCTATATTTCTCTTTTTAATTTGATTAATATACTTATGAACAAGGATATTTTTCAAAAGTATATCACTAGCCTTTATGTCAGCCTACCTGCATTCAAATATCATTTGTTCAGTCGGTCCTGTAAACTCCTGTTCAGAGGTTTTCCTGTTTTCAGGTCGCAACTTCCTTCAAAGTAAACAGCTTCAACGGTTCTAATCCAGGTTTCCCATCAATCAATCTCGATCGTTAAAATCTGAAATACTCTTAGATGTTAACATAGTTTACTTTCTCTAACACAATTAATTTTGAAATACAGTTCAACAAATTAGTGAGCACGATATTAATTTGAACTAACCTTTAATTATTGTCAAAACTGTAGTAACTGTCAAAAACTTCGTGCCGTGTCCATGAAGCCAAAACCCCGTAGTAAAGACACGTGTGTGTCAGATGGAGGGTGCCAGCACCGGATATATATGTTTTAAACCAAGATCTCCTCCGCCACATTCCTTTAAGCTGTTCTACATTTACCATTCTCATTAAAACATTTAAAGATTATGTCCTGAAAAACACGGTTCACCGTTCACAGAGAGACCCTGTGAATTTAATCTCATTCGATAAGATGTTTGAAATCAGAATCAAGCTTGAAAGTCCCTGCTAAAAGCGTTTACATGATTTTGGTCAACAAACTGTAAAATTCAAACCATGAACGGACATTTCCGGATTTTTTTAATGATTGACTAGAAATTCGGTCGGTGGTAATAAAAAGAGGGTTGAATGGGTTTTTATTTCTTTTCCAATATTGCAAAAAATTGGGTCGGCAGATTCGTAATACAACTTATTAAAAAAATGGCCTTACATGATATTAACAATTCAACACTTCGATATCTGTTCATATGTACGTGTTTACGGGGTTTTTTTATCCAGTAAGATACGTTAAATTTTGTGCATCTATCTATAAGTGATTGTTTCGTTATCGACAATATAAATATAACGAATAAAATGACTTCTACCTTTGTCCACTCTAGGTGACGCCATTTTAAAGCGTTGACAATTACAGCCCACTCAAAGTGTTTGTAAACAAAATCTTGATAAGCCACTTGGTGTAGATCCGCCATCATTGCAGCTACAACTCCTGCGCCAAACCCAAATTTGTGCTTTTTTTGCTTTAACAGTAGGCAAAGTGATATATCTAGAGGATTCATTTTTTTTTTCTAAAGGTACCTGTTTAATTTCTAAATTTATTGATACGATTCTCTTTATTTTTAAAAAAAGTTGTTTCTGTTTTTACTATAATATTAATTAAGATACACATACCTCTATACTAATTCCGGAAGCGGAACCTCCGTTTGCCAATCTGCAAAAATAAAACGACAATTTAATCTGCATTTTAATTCAAGTAAAATAATATTTTTTATTTCATTTTTCCCGAAAAATATCTACGTTACAATCTCACCTGACAGTAATATGCGCTTTCCTCAAAGCGTTGATCCTTGCGTGAGCCTCCGATTTCCAGTTGCTATTTGGCGAGATTTTTTGTAAACTAGAAAAATCTTGTAGATAATTGACAGCTGAATTGTGGACCTGGATGTACAATGTTGCACTCGTTGTATTTGTCTCAGAAAAGTATTATTCGAATTAACTGATTTTTCTTGAGCAAAATCTCGTCAGCAGTAAACTAAAGTAAGTCAAAACTGAACACTTAAAATATATGAAAGAAATTTTCAACTGTATAAAATAGCTTAGATAGGAAAGCCCACCATTAAGTTCACTTTTGTAGGTAAAAAATAAATCAAGTGACACGCGTAAAACGAACGAATAACATTATGAAAAGTTAAGTGAGATGTTATAGACTTTACATATGAGCGCAGAGAGGTACATTTTCCCCTTTTTACATATCGATAAATTTTGACAAAATACATTGACCAGATGAAGGAGTAAATGTACCTAAATGCGTCCGTGTATTGAAAAGGCTTTCAAATGTGAGGCGGAGCTAAAAGTCTACGGAGATTAATTGTAAACAGTGTACCCATGCCTTAAATAATGATTTTGCATCCCATGTGATTATTTTGTCTTGAATAAGAAAGGGATTCTATAAGAGCACATATATCAAAGATTAAGAACATGCAAAATAAAAAGAGAAATTCCGAAATTTATTTTTGACATCAAATTTTGAAGAATAGTTAGAATAAAATAGTGTAGAGTCAAAGCCACAACTTGTCTTACTTTTTCTTTTAACTAAAAACGTTGAACAATACGTAAACGTACGTAGCGGATATATAACACATATATACAATGTTTTGAACAATTACATGTATATCCTTTCAATTTCACAATGATATTCAACATCACTTTTTATTCAAATTGAGATCGAAATCGTATACCATTTCATAGATTGTTTTATTTTGGATGCACGTGTATATATATATCATTACCGTGGAACATATTTACTAAAAAAATCTCCAATAAATCTTTTATATACATTTTTGGAAAAACACTGCTCACAGAATTGAAACAGCGACCTAAAATTTGTGTTTATCAATATCCAATTGTACCAAGTATCGTTTACTAATGGCAAAAGTTTCGCGTTGTATCGTGAAATTTTCGCGATAGGTACGCCTTTATTCGCGAAAGTTTCACGGTTTTTTTTCGCGAAAATTTCGCGTTATTTTCTTTCACCTACAAAAATGAGCTTAATGGGCTTTCGTACGTAGAAATATTAAGTGAAAATTTAATTATCTAAAATTCTTAAAATTTTAATTATAATAAAGTAATAGTTGGCTACTTTGGACATTTTGAAATTAACCTTTTGATGTAAGGAAATCTCCACCAACTTCAGTCCAACCAAACTTTTCTTGCTGCATGAGAATTTTGCCAACTGTTTCATTTTTTACATGACCTGCATAATAAATATAAACTCAGTTAAAAATTCAACTTTTAAACTAATACTGCAGAATCATAACATCTTTGACATCTTTGTTAACTTCAAACCAATAACGATCAGAGAAGACATCAAGTCCACGGTAACGTAAGCGAACCCTGGTGGCATGTTCAGTAACCGGATGTACGCCTTTGCTGCGTACCATTGTCCACCCTCCAGAACGACGCTTTGTCTAACTCCTGACCAATCATGATGTCTTGTATAAATAAAAACAGTTTTTACAATATCAATGTTATTCTACATCATGATGACATTTACAATTTGAGAAAGAATATTTATTTTTTAATAACTCAATTCTTTAAAGTTCTAACAACTATTTAATAAAGGGATCCATTGTACCACTTGTACAAAGTGTTAGTAATTGGTACATCGTTGCCAAGTCATCAAAATTTGTTATAGATCCGTATATTGTTCATAAGATGATCCATAATCATACCTGTTTGAGATCATCACACATTGACTCCCATGGTACGTACTGTCATTATACAATCACTGGCCTGCCAGTTACCGCTAAATGAAGAGCTTTCAAAGTCCGCATTTTTCAGCAATTCTGTATTCGCTTTACCATAGAACAAAACTCCAAGAAACACATATATTATGATATACGTCCTCATGTTAGCACTGCTGTGTCGTGAATTAAATAAGAGAATTCTTCACGGTTTTTTAACGCGGAATGATCTTGTGATCATTCCTTTTCTGAGTGACTATAATTGAACTAATTTCACGTTTTTATTTTCTCCTGACTTTTCTTCAAGTACTAAGAAAGTAGGTTAAATTCCAGGACACTGCCCTCCCTTATCTTTAATACAAGAATATCTGTCTGACACTATGAACAGCAGAGTAACAGATCTGGAAGTATGCAGGCTAAACTACTTAACATGGTTTGCAGTGATCGAGCCCAAGCAAAAAAAAAAAAACTATTGTCCATTGGTTAAAATGTCAAAACTTATCGGTTTGGTGATTTTACAGATGAAGTTTCATCAACACAACAAAGATCATAAACGTATTCTCCTGCTATTTAGACATGGCCCATTTTTCCAATTTTTTTCAAAGTGTCATTAAGTAAAGCTACATACAACATTTAACATTTGTTTAACGTTTAATAAACACACATTTTGCATAAATTACACACAGTAGAATCAAAATCTAGATAGATTCCATGTTCAATGAAAAAAAAAATTTTCGAGAAAGATTTTCTAACATAAAATTTTCTCCAAATATTAAAAAAAATAATTGGCTTTTGTCGAATCACTTGTATAAAGTCGTTGGGTAAATTTTCGCCTTTAAAAGGTCCCGAGGAACCTTGTAATTTTGTGGATTCATTTTCGTGAATAAAAAATAATAATCACATTTTATAAATTATTGAAAATATGAATCTTGGGTAACACAACATTTCCCAAACTTGAGCCCCCCACGAATATTAATGATTCCACAGATAATCGTGATGATATTCTTTACACATCTATTCTCAGTGAATGAATAAATCAGCACTTGTTTATATCATGTGTTCTTTATTTTCACCACTCCTGTGAATAGTTTGTTGTGATTAAACACCGTATGATTAATAAGGACAAGTTTATAATTTGTGATTCAAGTACATCCAGTACTATGCTCTCGAAATTATATGTAAGCTTAATTTCTAAATGTTTATAACTTCACTGTTTCCTCATAGAATTAATACTTGCTGCAATGAGAACAAATATTTGTTTTTATTTATACAGGTTAAAGATAAACTCTATTTTATACTCTACAGAAGAACTTAGCAGTTTTAACGAAACACAATGAAGTTTGATGTCACACACATGCTCATCTCTCTATTCCAGGACAAAATTCAACATTTGTCATTTACTGACTGGCTTTAAACGATTTGTTCTGAAAAGATTCTTTCTCTGCATCAGTCAACAGTTTAGCTTGTACATCAACCATTTTGTTTCAATGGCATTGACAAAGAGTCCCTCACTTCAGTTACTGTTTTCATTTCCCTTTTTTTTAAATTATTTGTCAAAATCAACCAAGGCCATAGCTTGGCCAACGTTGCCATGATCCATCTAAATTTGAATTTTTATGATTTAAGATAATATCTTTGTCAACCTGAAATTTAAGGTCAAGTCATAATAACGACGACATTCATAATTCAGTTATGTAGAATATCAAAGCGAAAGACATCAATTATAGGTATCATTGCTTAAAGTAAATTTTGTTAAAACAGTGATTGTATCAATCACTCTGGGAACTAATAGGTTTACTTTTTATTTTGACAAGTTTAAAATTATGTGGATGTACACATAGTGTTTTAAAAGGACACCAAGAGTGGATTTGTAACCTAGTTTGCGATCAAAATGAATTTCTCAGTTAACAAGTACAAAATTTAATTTTCGATAAAAAAAAAAGGCTTTAATGAATAATTGAAAATACCAACAATCCCTTACAATTCTTATCTGTTGAAACCAACTGTACAAGGTACAATGGTTCCTGTTTGTAGAAAAAGTCTCATCCGAAAGCAACATGGGAAACGTCATGGTCACCTACAAGTATCGCATATTATAAGATATTCCATGAGGGTGGCTTAAAATGAAATACTTGAAAAAAGGAGTTTTCAGCAAACCTGTCAGATGAACTGTTAAATGTTTTCCTGATTGGTCCATTGAGAAAGATTCCTGGTGGATAACATGACCATCTCGTTTAACATTGAGTACGTAGTCACCAAGGAAACCAGTAATGTTCAGGTGTGTATGCCCACTGATTTGGTTGGCGTAGTCTGTTTTCCAGGCTTTTTCAACTAGATCAAGGTACACCTGTCCTGCTGCATTTGGCTTAAATTAAAGAAAAATATTGCTATCATGCATTTCAAATTTTGCAATGTCACAGGCAGTTTATAAAGGTAAGATTGCTCTATTTGCAAACTCTGTTCTGATCAGAAAAAATATTTTCTGATCAGATATATGAATGTACCGTTAGATTTGGTCCTTCAAATAGCTTAGCTGGTGCATTATGAATTGCGCCATCCCAGAAACCCCATAGCATGATACCCTCTACTGCCGGATGACTGAAGAAAAGAGTCATGAGATTTTCCAGCGCGACAGCTTTTTTGTTGGCATCATTTTCTGACACAGTCAGCTCCGTTATCCAAATCTTGAGTCCGGCCTCGGCCACCTTGTCTAGCCTATACTGTAATATTGATCCTTCATAAATGGTTTCATCATAACTTAATCTAGAAAACCATGCATGATTAAAGGATATTTACCTTAACTACGTCGATGTTTATGTCGCTGCTATGGAAATGCCCTTGAATTCCAACATAGGAGACCGGAACACTCATATTTAGTAATTGTATGGCTTGGTTTCGAGTTGCCTGCAGAAAAAAATCAAAGTTTAATAATCTATTGAGGATTTTGTCTATTACATTACTGTAATTGATATCCTACCGTAAAATATTTACCGTTGTACACTGCGAGTTGGTAATGACGTTGTATTCATTAATAAAGAGTTTAACTCCATGTTCTTCACTATGAATCCACTGGAACATTTTGGCGGTTATATCGGGGTCACCTGTGTGACGCTCAAAATAGTCGCCATGTTGGTTTTCATTATTCACGTCCCAGTGCTCCAGCCTATAAAGTCATCTCGATAAAAAACACGTTACATTTGCAATTTGCATAGTATACAACTACAACAAATGTAATAGTGGGATCTAGAAAAACATATATTATTTATCTATCTATCTATCTATCTATCTATCTATCTATCTATCTATCTATCTATCTATCTATTCTTCCATCCTTACGTTCCCCTGGTATGACTGATGATTTGCTGAACATGCAGTTTCATTTCTGTGATGTATTCGGCTGGAGTCATTCCCTGAAGCCATGCTGGGGAATGTCCATCAACTCCCCAGAACATGTTGTGTCCACGAATTTTGATTCTAATTTTAAAAAAATATTACGTTCAGGTTATGAAATTAATCATTTTGGTAACTTACTCAGTAAGTGCATTTATATACTCAGTATTCTGTTTTAATCTCGTCCAATAGTTTATTATGTAATATTTTGTAAATTGTCCTACCCATGAGCCTTAAGAACTTTTATAGCATTGACAGGTCTGTCAAAGTTGATATGACCCTGCAATGTAAAAATCGATGATGCAAGAAGCTTTTGTGAGCTTTAATTTCTAGATGTATCTGATTTACCCTTTTTTGGTAAAAACAAAAACAAAAACCTCTACCTACATGTATATTGAATTGTGGGATTTGCGTGTCATATAGAATAAACTGCTGTATAGTGATAATTTATTCGATTTCTTAGGTTATAGTATTCCTTATATGTTTTGTTTAACATTATTTTAAAATTTAATATTACCTGTATTTCTTGAATGATGAAAACATTAATTGGAATTTGTTTACAGGTTATAATTCCATACATAAAGGGGAATTTGTATTTCTATTTGAGCAGAAGAAAAGAATTTATATCAAATGGCAAACAGTACAAAGATCGTTGCTAATCTTCAATTTTATGTACACTTTGATCAATTAGACAGTCGACATTCAGTATTCTCTCAATCATCTTTTATAACCGATACGGTGTTCAATGACCTTTACCTTTGTCCACTCCATTAGACGCCATTTTAGAGCATTGACAATTACAGCCCATTCAAAGTGTTTGTAAACAAAATCTTGGTATGCAACCTGTTGTGGATCTGTCATCATTGCAGCTACAACTCCTGCGCCAAACCCAAAGCTGTGTTTTTGTTGCTTTAACTGTAATTAATGTGTTCTATTTTCAGGATTTATCATTAACATTGTTTAAATAAACGAGAATAATTTTAAAGTTCCTTAATTATTAAACAATGTTTGGTTTTATTTCTAATTAATCCTTACAGATATTCGAATAAAACTATATTCCTCTTACCTCTATACTTATTCCGGTAGCTGAGCCTACGTTTGCCAATCTTCGAATTCACAAAGCATTTTAATGACTATTAAAAATCGGGGGGAATTGAATATGTTAAATTTTGTTACATATTTATCGTATCTTCACCTGACTGTAATGGGCGCTTTCCTTATTGCGTTGATCCGAGCGTGAGCCTCCGATTTCCAGTTGCTATTAGACGAGATTTTTTGTAAACTAGAGAAATCTTGTAGATAATTGATAGTAGCGTTATGGACCTGGACATACAAGTATGCACCTGTTGTACCTGTCTCAGAAATAAATGGAATTTTCAATATACATATTTCCATGTATACAGTCAATATTAAATTTTGGAAAAGTTAAAGGTAATGGATTAAAACCATTTTCATAACGTTAACGCAATATAAGCTGCAATTTTCATGTTGAATTTTTTTTTACGAAAATGTTATTTTCTACTAAAATGACAAAAAATATCATGGTTTGTAAATTTCTGTTAGCCATATTTTTTGTGGAAAAGGCCGTTAAGAAGCCTTATTTGGAGCAAAATTGAATACAAAAATTGATCTGCTATATATTCCTTAGAAGAGAAATCTTTCCTCTGACAAAAAGTAATGATTATTTTTCAAATCTTATTTATCATAAAAGTTTAAGTTACATGCAAACTTATCATACTAGCAGGTTTTTGCAGCAAAATAAAATTCTAAAAAAAAAATACAGCCCTTTATTATTTATATTATTTAATACTAAGTATTGCTTTAGTTTCTAGGTAATATTTTAAAAGAATATAGTATAGAAATGAGTAAGCCTTGGAATTTTTTAATATTTGCCTGTTGATTTTTTTGTTTTGATGTCTATGGAAAGTTATATAAGTTATAGAGATATCATATTTTAGTAGAAAAGATTGTTGGTATATTGCACACATTTAGTATTTGTAACTCTATGAAACTTTTGATAATTATGGAATTTCAAATTTATTTCGTCAAAGATAAAAACTAAAGTGGTCAGCAATAACAAAATGAATGGCAAGAGTTTGCTCAGAAAAAGATAGGGTTACCCGTTTGTTTGACTAGCTATTGTTCTGACTCAGGACAATTTGAAACTCTGATATAAATAAAACTTTATAAGAGTAAAGACGTTTTGTAACAAATGCTTAAATAACGAAATTTACCATCAGGTGTAAGAAAATCTCCGCCGACCTCAGTCCAACCGAACTTTTCCTGCTGCATATGTATTTGGCCGACTGTGGCGAATTTCGGATGACCTGCACAAAATACAGTATGGTGCTCTACAGTAGTTCCCTTGGAATGTAATTTTGCTACCTTAAAGTGATACTGCAGAAATAATAATCTTTGTTCACTTCAAACCATTAACAGTAAGGTGAGCCATCAATTCCACAGTAATGTATGCGACCCCTGGCGGCATGTTAAGTAACTTGATGTAGATCTTAGCTGCGTACCATTGTCCACCCTCCAGAACGACGCTTTGTCTAACTCCTGACCAATCATGATGTCTGTTAAGATCAAGCAAAAAGGGAAATAATGATTGAGCAAAGTTAAAACAAATTATGCAAATCATTGAACAAAACTGACTTTATTTGTACTGTATTATATACTTGTATTGGGAGAGGGCGCTCATAGTTCTTGAACTTGTGCCCAATCCCAGTTGTAATTTTGTACAATAAAAATAAAGTCAAATCTAATCAAATCAACAACACTGACCTTATCCTTGTTGTGAACATATATTTTCTCAGCAATATATCTTGCACAAGATTACTGTTAATGAATTTACAAAGATAAAATTATTGATCATACCTGTGTGAAATCAACACACATTGACTCCCATGATATTTGTCCTCGGTACGCACTGCCATTCTGCAGTCGCTGCAATGCCAGTTGCCGCTAAAAGAGGAACTTTCGAAATCTGCATTTTTGAATAATTCTACTTCAGCTTTGCTGAGAAATAAAACTCCAAGGAACACAGACAATATGATGACCAGCCGCATGGTCCCACTTTTCTTCTACGATTCAGTAAGATAACATTTTACGTTACCTTATAAACAGAGAATATATTATGTAAATCCTATTCCTGGGTCAAAATATTGGGACATTTATCATTTATTGGGACATATTTATATATATATACAAGTCCAATTGACACTTTCCAAAGATAAATGCAATCAATAATATATAAATATAATTGTTGTTGTTCTTTTTATTTATTGTATACTAGATAGGAATACTGTCAATAAAAATAAGGTTAATATAGGGCATATTATTATTCTTTGTAAAAATAAGCTATGATGTGAAAACTGAATCGTGTGGTGAGCATTATATCTTAAGATGTTACATCCGGTTTTTTATGTATAAAGCCATATGTATTTACTTTTTTAAAAATCGAAAACAACAGTTTGCAGTGAGAAATGTTATATAAAGCGTGTGCAAATTAACTACTAATTTAATAAATAACGATGCTGTGTTTATGTCACTATGTTGAATGTTTTGTCCAAAATAAACGAATAAAAAAAAATTCACTCTAAGTTTGGCCTAACCTTTGTTTAAAGAGTCGTAATGGGACAAACAAAGAGTTACTCTTTATCAAATAATTGTTTACACTTAAAATATTCTTGGAAAAGGTTTTCCAACAGATCCTATTAGTTCTACAGTTCGTCCCTCGTTTGGCACATTTATTGGTCTCAAGTTTTCAATTTTAACAGATGATACGTCTTATGAAATTGATATAATGTTCCCCAATCAATAATTATATGGAAAAGAAGATCATGTTTATGGAAGTGGATTGACTATGTCCTGAGAAAGGAAACATAAAAAATACCAAGGGTAGCCTTAAGATGAACTCCACCTGGAAAAAGAAGCAGAGGGAGGCCAAAGGAGACATGGCGAAGGTCAGTGGAGATAGAGATGAAAGACCAGGGATGGACTTAGGGCATGGTACAGCAGATGTCAGCAGACAGGCAGAAATGGAGATCCTCGGTGAAGGCCTTATGTGCTCTACGCACGAAGGGTAAGTAAGAAGATCATGTTTTAAATGCAAACTTTAAATAATCTATAACTCTCCTCCTTTCCAAAGAAAATCAAACTTACAGTGGTCATAAGTTGAACTTATATGGAATTTTAGAGAAGACTCTAAATTGTTCTTTCTAGTTATGCAATTAGATTTTCTACCTGATTTCAGGGCGTCGAAAATATCATTTGCAAAACATTTCGCTTTTGTTAATTTAATCAATTTCTTCGTCTTAAGGTATCGGATCCATATTAGGACCTAATTTTTCTAACCTTAAATATCAATTATGTATAAGATACTCTGGAATTAATTTAAAGCATTTTAGAGTAGAAAAAGGTTTACCAAGAGAAATTTTCAAAAATAATATGAACTAAGCAGTAATAAATTAATGAAGATTGCATTTATGTCTATGGGAACAAGCATATTTTTTTAAATAAGAAATTAAATATTAAGAATGTCAAAAAATGCTTCGGTGGAAAGATCCATTTCATCATTAGGAATACAAAAACTATTGAAAATAAATCTTATACCGTATTTATTTTTTTAGAATTAATTTTTATAAATTAAAAGCAAAGAGGAAGCAACTCTTCATGAAACGAAAAATGCCATTTATTGGGACATATTCTGCTCTTACATATTGACACTTAACATGAAATTTATGTCCAAGTATACTAAGTATTAAGCCCATACATATGAAAAAATGACAATAACAAACCGTCAACCATCTCAAAAATACATAAAACGAAATACAAATTCAAAGCAGAACAACACGGACCTCCAAGATAGAGGTAGGATCAGGTGTCTAGCAGGAGTGAGCATCCTCTGCTGACCGGTCACACCCGCCGTGTGCTCTTTGTCGTAATCGGGAAAAGACGGAAAAGTCCGTAGACAATTGGGGGATTAATTATGGTCTAACAATCAGTATGAAAAACGGCAGTCAGCATGCGACCCAGTGGAAGAATGTATTTGCTGACAAGGTCGTTGTATCGACCATAGAACTTGTTATGCATGTTATGCATCCAGATTCATTGAATCTGGGGCTATTATGGATCGGATACCTTAAAAATCACCGGGAAACATTTCACTACTTGCTTTTTGTATGGTGAATTGTTTAAAATATTTAATATCCGTACTTATGACCAAATTTTAAATGCAAAAAAGGAAACGTGCGCTTGGTGTGTAAACTTTAATGTTTTATGCAATCCAAACTAATAACAATTCATATTTCTACATATCAGCCAAACACAATATGTGACACGTGATGGTGATCACCTTAAAATAAAAAAACAAAGTAAATTGTTAAGATAAAGGCAAAAAAGGTATTGGTTCAAGTTCAAATCAAATTCTATTTTTTAATTTTTATGTTAACCTGTCAGATGTACTGTGAGGTCTTTCCCTGAGGAGTCTAAGGTAAAATTTTCCTGGTGAATGACGTGTCCATTTTGACGAACGTGCATGACGTAATCTCCCTTGAACATCGTTACATTTACCGTGTGGTTGGGGTCTAACCTACGCTTGATGTGAGAACGCCATGATCCCTGGACCAGATCTAAATATTTTTGACCAGCTGCATTTGGCTATAAAGATTAACATTATATATATAAAGTTTTCAACTACAAAATTTCACTACACGGATTTTCTTACAGCTATTGGTTGTATAAAAGCTACCAAAAGACAAACTCACCGTAATTCCCGGGCCGTTAAACAAAGCCTCGTTTTGATGCCAGTTGGAGCCGTCCCAGAAGTGCCATAGAATGACACCCTCCACCGCGGGGTGACTGAAGAACATGGTGAGCAGGTTCTCCAGGGCCTTCGCCTTCTTGTGTTCATCCGCCGCGTCCACCGTCAGTTCTGTGGCCCAGATCTTCAAGCCTGCCTCCGCCACCTTGTCTAGCCTGTACTGTGACGACAAAAAATACATAATCAGAGTAAAATGGCTCTAAATTTAAAATGTCGGAACAGGAGCAAATTTTCAATGAAACTTGGACTGATGTAAATGGAAAAGAATGAAGTCCTAAAATAGTCCCCTAATAAAAACATTGGAGTTTTTTTTTATAACTTTGAACCAAATGCTATTAATTTCGAAATGTTACATCATAAAGTTTTCCCGCCATTTTTGTAATGTTTGCATAAACGGATTATTTTACATGTAAGGTAGGTTTTCTTTCAACCATAGGCTTGAATAAACAAAACATGTTTTTTGAAGATTTATCCATCCTAGACTTTTAATAGACAGAAACAATTCTGTTTGTTCAAAGCTGTGCTCTATATTTTCCATTAAAAAATACACATATTTGACTGATTTTGATTTTATTCTAAAAACAGCGTCAATTCTGATGACATAAACTGCGCGTGAGTGAAATTAAATGATATGAATAGTTGAAAAAATATACCTTATACCAACTCTTCTTTAAAATAACAAACAATTTGAATCTGAACTACTTAAAAGATGTTGAATCATGGGGGCTAAATTTGACTTTTTATATATAGTCCGTTAGTGGAAGAAATCACCAATCAAAAAGCATTATTCCTTTAATTTTTTCATGTTAAATTAAATATAGGGTTTATTAAATGCATGGTTAACAAATTATCCAGATCGATGTACGCATTTTGTCTTTGGTTATCTGATATGGTTCGGTATTTACAACTGGACAGACTTGTTACCTTTAAAACATCGATGTCAATATCAGTAGTGTAGAAATGGCTTTGAAGACCAACGTTTCCTATCGGGACCTGGTTTTTTATAAAATTCTGTGCCTGATTTTTAATAGCCTGAAAAAAAATAACTGACATTTAACATATTTTAATAGGATTTGCCTGAAGCATCTTCAGAAGTTTACTTGAGACAAGCATAAAGTGTGGGTTCTGACTGTGGTCATGGTGGACACCGGAAGGACGGCATAGTCATTGAGGAAGAGCTTGATGCTGGGATCAATGGAGTGGATCCACTGGAACATCTTTTGGGTGATGTCCGGGTCTTTCGTGTGCCGCTCAAAGAAATCACCGTGTAGGTTCTCGTTGTTCACGTCCCAGTGGAGAAGTCTGTAAAATAAAAAACAGGGCAACCCTCTGTTATATTTCAGAACAAAAATATAGGACATTGTTTATTTTAACTGTAAGACATGTAGATACTTCCAGGTTAATAAGTTTTTGAAGGGTTCGCTCTGACATTACAGACATTACAGGTACCTGTCGTAATCTACAACATTTCTGCAAAACATGATACATGGACTGAACCACTTAAAATTGAAATAAGAGATATCTCACTTACTTGCTCTGTGTGTGAGACATGATATCTCGGACATGTGCCTGCATTTCGTGGACGATGTCTGACGAAGACATCGCTGGTATCCAGGAGGGTACGAACTTGTCCTTGCCCCAAAACATATTGTGTCCACGCATCTTTATTCTGTAGAAAAAGATATTGATTTCCTTCTTTCTGTATATGCATCTTTACGTCAATTAAGTAAAAACAAAACAAGAGACCACATCGCTTATCTACACGACCGTATGTAAACGTTCTCCGTGTAGCATGTGCCTGTCACTGACTAGGTTAATTGTCTTGAGCATCGAGAGACTGCCGTAAAACGAGCTACAAACTGATATGGATTAAAAATATTTTTGTAGTCGGAAATGTTTAAAATCATTAAAAAAATCGAAAAATAATATTTGATAGTTTTTACCCTCTCCTCCATGTAGATTTATTATAAAAATGATTAAATATTTTTGAAATAATAGCTATATCCACAGTTACATGAAAATTATTACGGGTGCAGATGATTCTTTAATTAAAATTTCTCTAAAATAATTGATAAGAAGTTTTTAAAACGTGCATTAAAAATACGTAATCATTTTATGTGAAATGAAAACAATACATCAGACGTGGCCAGTATAGAATGACTCTCAGTGTTAGGTGGCCGTCTTATTGTCTAATAGCGTACAGGTAAAAATCTCCGATCACCTTGCTCAACGGTAGGTCACACCGCCGCGGTTTAAACATGGCTGCAACGAGGACCGCGATGAAATAACCGCGATGGTGTAACGCGGAAAGGATTAAATAACCGCGGGGGGATCCGCGTTGACGGTACTGTATACAAAGGTTTTTTGTATGAAAATATCAAAATATTGCAAAACCTTCAAAAAATTCTCATATTTTCCAAGATTTGACAATAAATAAAAATATATACATATAAAATCAGAAGCCTACATTTGTGGACATTATATCATAAGATATAAGATTCATCAACTGACTGAGTATGTTTAAATAGAAATATTTATAAACGAAGCATTTTTTTTTTAATTTCCTATATTAAATGTCGCATTGTATTTTTAGAGAAGATTTTTAAACCTTTTTCCTTATATGTTTCTATATTTGAACTTGAATAGAATATTAAACATTTCCCCTTTATATATATATATATATATATATATATATAAAGCACAGAGAAATTCACCTTATTGGAGCTCCAATTCCGCCCCGGCCGGGGCTTGAACTCACGACCTCTGGAACCCATTCTCCTAGCAGTGAGCGGCCACCGCGCTAACCACTACGCCATCTAGGCAAGACAAAAATCTTGCTTTCAATGACGAAGGGAACCTAGCGCGCCGGTCGCTCACTACACGGTCGTTTGAGATACAGGTGGAATACAGTTAAACAACAATTTGAGAGGATCGGGACGATATATATATATATATATATATATATATATATATATATATATATATATGGCCTAGATATATATATATATATATATATATATATATATATATATATATATATATATATATATATATATATGGCTTAGATATATATATGGCCTAGATGGCCGTGGCCGAGTGGTTAGAGCGGTGGCCGCTCACTGCTAGGAGAGTGGGTTCCATAGACACGAACGATTGAAATTGTCAAATTTATGAGACAACCAGTCCCTTCTTCAGGACGTAAGAAAAAAACATTGGTACATAGGTAAAAGCAAAGAAAACAAAATCTAGCACTACAACTAACACTACTAAAGAAACTATCAAAAATAATAACTACATTTTATACAGTTTTGATATTCAATGTTGGTAAGGTTTTACCAAAGCGGCCGTTCGCTCTGTAATCAATCGACTGTCAACTTCACGCCTGATCAAGTTAATTAGGCTAATTAAAATTGATGTCCTGGTGTCACAGTTTTAATAATTTACAATTTACACTATCTGAGAATGTTTGCTTCGATTTTTTAGAAGAAGATTTTTAAACATTTTTTCTATATATTTCTTGGTCATACTTTGAACCATTTTTCGGACCCCAGTTTTGGTGTTGTAACAATTAACAATTAACAATTGTCACTATATATACAAGCTTTGGTGTGAATATTGGCATTTCTGGAGCTGTGGTTCTTGAGAAGAATATTTTTAAAGATATACACTCCCTATTTTCATTGTTTCTTGATTATCTCCCTTTTAAGAAAGTTTGCCTCTTATTTATGAATTTAGAATCTCCTTCTCAAAAGGATGCTTTGTACCAAGTTTGTTAAATTTTTGCCCCAGTGGTTCTATATAAGAAGTCAAAAACTTGAAAAGTTTACAGACAGACGAACGGACGAACATGCGGACGGACGCCGGAAAAGCTTGATTTAACCTTCGGCTCAGGTGAGCTAAAGCAAGTAAAATATAGCATACCCATGTGATCCAAGAAGTTGAATAGCGTTCAAAGCTAGCGTGTAATTGGTGTGTCCCTAAAGGCAATCATAAGAATAATCTTAGGAGATAATTCGGTAGCCGGATAAACAGTGTTTGTAAGAAATTATACAAGTTTTCTATTTACTTTTACGCAAATCTGTCCGCATATATTTGTCTTACCCTTATATGTTCCACTCCTTTCCATTTAAGTTTATTTGCAATAACGGCCCATTCAAAATTCTTAAGGACAAAATCAGTGTATACTTGATAAGAAGGATTTCCCAAGTGGTCTGCATGCACAGCTGTTCCAAATGGAAACGCACTGTTTTGTTGCATAAACTGTTTGCAAAAAAAAAAAATAATAATAATAAAATACAAATAAACAATGTGCAACATACGAACCAAATTCGAATAAATGTGTAGTGAGGTTTTTTTACTTTGATAAAAAATTAGAATCAACAGATAAATCAACAAAAACTGATGTTTAACGAATATTGACTAAACAGTTAATCAGCGGTGTTGAATCTAAATTTAATTCTCTATTTAAATGCCTCCGTCATATTGTTTTATATGCACCAAATGATTAAAACTTCCTCTCTAAAAAATCACTAGGTTTGACAAGGATAAACACAAATGGATAGATATTCAGATTTACTTTAAGCTTTAACACACTACTTAAAATTATTCATCTTATTTTCAAAACAACTTTTCCATTTAGACTCTATATATTAAATTCCACGTTAGTTTTATTCGTCAAACTGTTCTTTTCTTCATCACATTGTTTTTCTATTTACCTCAACATACACACCATGCGCTGACTGCCCAGATGCCAATCTACAATGCATAATAATGACGACTTGATACTGTAGCTCTTATCAATTGTCAATTTTCTGCAAAAGCAAATAAATAACATTATGAAGATTAACTAAGTTTACGAAAATATCAACGACAAACCGACTTGACAGTGATAGGTGCTTTTCGAAGAGTTTGTATGCGGTGATGTGCTTTAGAGGACCAGTGAGGGTCATGTGGTAAAATCTGGAGACTCGCCGAGTCCATGAGGAAATCAATGTCTACATCCACAATCTCAAGAAAAACCGTAGCCGAAGTTGTTCCTACAATAATTATTGTCCATGACCTACCTTTCTCTGACAAATACAGTTTGTAGAACTAATGATAAACAACGTGCACTTGCCATTCAATTCAAACTTACAGAGTTTGCTTCACTCATTTAGCAAAATAACAATCACTTTGTCAAACTATTTCCCGTCCCAATGTGAAATATACACACGGCGGATGTGACTGGTCATCAGAGAACGCTCACTCTTCCATAGCACCTGATTCTACCACCATGTTCGCTCTGCTCCTGTTTTGTAATTTTCCTTTGGACTTTGTTTCCTTTGAATACTGTTCGTTATCACCACATGTCATAGACCGAGATCGAGAATCAATTGACTCCCTACAAGAACGTTAAAATAAAACATGTTTATTATTTACCATTCGGTGCATAAAAATCGCCACTTATTTCTGTCCAACCAAATTTCAACTGCTGCATAGGCTGTTCGGCAACTTTCTGATAGACCGTTTTACCTGAAATTGAATATGGTCGTACTTTAATCTGTTCGTTAAAATTTAGAGATGATATATAATATATTAACATAAGAGTACCATTCAGTTCTTAATTACCGTTTGTTTGTAAGTTGACTCGAAGAAAAACAGTAGTATACATTATTCCTGGGTGAATGTTAAGAAGTTTGAAATATGCTTTCACGATGTAGTTCTGTCCTGGCGAAATCGAAACCTTTTGATGAGGACTCGAAATACTGTGTGTTCTAAATTTTAATATAATGAATAAAACCAGCAATAATTAAAAAGGAAACATTATGTATGCATAGAAGTTATAAATTTTGTTATCCGATATGTTGATTCTCGATTAAATTTTATCAAAAGAGCATACCAGGTCTAATTTTAAAGTTAAAAATGATTTCCAAGCGCCAGTTTGTAGGATGATCAGATTTTTCAACACTTTTTTAAGACTCTTACCTGTTAGTTACTTTGACTGAGCGAGTCCCCTGATAAATATCAGTGGTGAAGCTTGTAAGGCTGCAATCATTACAAAACCAATCTCCATGGAAAGAAGAACTTTCAAAGTCACCGTTTTGTAGCAATTCATTCTGAGCATTAGTAACACTTATTAGAAATATGCTCACTATAACTGACAGTACAAGTAGGTTCATGTTCGGTTTTCAAGGAATACCATGTGCTGTATGTCAGGAACACATAACATAGATAAGGCAACGCCATACGTTTAGTCCAGTTTGGTGGTACATTAATTTAACATGAGACTTGTTCATAAAAATTTACGTTTTATGTAATTTTCCAGAAATACCGAGTAAATTCGAAATGATATCAGGACGCTTCTACTAATTTCTTTCTCAACCTGTGTTGCAGACGTAATAGCTTTTTGAAAAAACAATTTTAATGGTAATTGTTATTTTTTTTATTACATATATAATAATAGTTAAAAATAATAGAAATAATATGTAACTTAAAAAATGGCACGTTGTTGAACTAAAAAATAAAAAAAAAAACTAAAGAATTTACACATACTTATTCCGTTCCGTCCACCTTTTTGGACATTTATCGCATATGTAATGCAGTAGATGCAGAATTAGGGATGATTTTTATTAATGACAGGTGAATGCACCGTTTTTGTTGAATCGGTTGTAAGCTTAGATGTTGAATGACCGAGCGGGAGACGGAGAGGATCGCAAAATTATTTTACTAATGAGTAATAAACAAAAATGTCACCTGATATGACAGGTTGAAATAAATCTATGATGACGGCAATTGGTACCTTGTATTTTTTAGGTATACTAGATGATACCCCGCGCAAGCGCAGGGATTAACAATGATTCACATATTATATTATATTCACATATTATATTATAATACAATGCTTAATATGTTGAACCATGTTTTTTTGTTCATGTTTCTATGTATTGTGTCCGAAATTTTTCGTAATTGCTTTTCTTAAAATATTCTATAAAATTGAAATAAAAAAGCAACTGCGTGGCTGAAAATTTAGAGGAGAGGACAGGGATGAAAATCTAAGCTGAAATGGGGTATATACACATAAACATGTACATGACCTTAATTCTTTTTGTTGCAGCTGACTGGAAAAAAATAGACTATTATCTTATCTCAAACCAGAGTGTGGGTGAATAGAGCGTGGTATCTCTTTTTAGAACTTTGTTCTTTATGTCAAATTTCACTTATTATTGCCCAAAATAAGAAATTTAGATAAAACACTGTCAACAAATTAATTTATAAGGTTTACTACCAATCTGTCGGGGTATAAAAAACGTATATGTTATTTAAAAACGTGTACGCACTTTTCGCCATAGTGTTAATTAGTCAACCCCATTTTTTGGCATCCCGTTCTGTAAAGTTCTTTCCATCAAAAATAAAATCGCGTCTATTGGCCCATTTTATTTATTAACTTTTTTGTATTAACCAGATGTCCGATCTGCCCACAAAGCATGGTGACTCATCCTACATTCTCCAACATGACGTTAATTAGCCAAACCGCGTTCTTGGTTACCCCGTTCTGGAAAGTTCTATTCATCAAAACAAAAATCGCACATTCAAGAAACGAATTGGCTCATTTTATTTATTCAACATGTGTCAAATCTCAATTCTTATGTATACCCGAAATAGGTTCCCAGGATATATATTCACTCTTTACATCATTCAATATTATTTAATTGTAAGTATATTTTTTTTATGCAAACTCCCACTTGCTTGGATCCGCCAAAGCGTGTCCACCACCTTACTCACATATTTGCTATTTCGGGCTGGTTTATCGAAAATGAACGTAGGTTTTTAATTTATCTTACAATAATTACTTATCAGGTAAAATTCAATTATAGCTTACGGACATCAACCCACACATGTTGAAATGCCAAAGGTGTGAGCAGTTACTCGGGTGCAGGCATTTCGAAGTTTATTGGCAAAATGCCTTAATTTATAAGTATAGATGGTATTTATTTTCATTATAAAAAAATAATTACGTAAGGTGCCTGTGAAAGTAACGAACTTCATTCTATTCGAGTTTTCAATGATCTTATGAATAGAACTTAGTTAATCGTACATTATGCACAAAAGTAAAAGAATATCAATTAGATTATCATTTTATACAATATTTACATTTGAAATGTTGAAAAGTAGTCTTCTTTCAACCAAATGTAATATGCGATACGGATTGATGATCATCTGGAGGAAAAATATGTAAAACATCCATTAAAATAACTCTAAAAATAACCATAATAATAGAGTTATTAAACTTCATTATATATCACTTAATTTTATAACTCTATAGGAATACCAGTAATAAAACTCTTACTAGTAAGATTAATGATGATATCCTTCCCTGGACTATCCAAACTAAAGTGTTCCTGGTGTATAAGATGGCCATTTTTCTTAACGTTCAGAAGATAGTCGCCCTTAAAGGCGTTTGTGTGTGTGGTGTGGCCGGGTTGAATGTTGTGAGTAAAGTATGTTTTCCACGTTTTGTGGTAGAGATCGAGATATTTCTGTCCAGCAGCATTTGCCTAATACAACATAAAACTTGGATGTAATAGAGCAATAAAATACTGATTATCATTTTTGGAATGCATTGAAATTATGCGATATACATGTATGACTAAACTGTAATATTTATTCCTGTAAATAGAGCGTCATCTTTGTGCCAAATCCTTCCGTCCCAGAATCCCCAGAACAGGATGCCTTCTACCGCAGGATGACTGAACAACATGGTCATGACCTTCTCGAGGTTTGCCGCCTTCCTGTTGTTGTCTGTGTCACTGAAAGTTAGCTCTGTAATCCACAATTTTAATCCAGACTCGGCAATTTTATCCAGACGGTACTGAAAACGGAATAAAGATGTTCCTTATATGAGTCTCCAAATATCTGGTCACTTTATCGATGATTCCTGTGATGCTGTAGAATCTTCATTTTAAGGAGGCTGGATGGTCAACAAATTAACCATCAGATCTACCTTAACATTTTAAGATATGATTTGTTTAGGTATAAACTATTATTATGTAAATAAAATATCCATATGTTTTACCGTTTAAAATGGGGTATATCCCGATATTTTTATATAAAGCTCTACTTTTAAAGGAGATCAATACAGTCGAATAAAGGTCACGACCACCGATCCCTTTTAAAGGCTAATTATGAATAGTAAAAAAGATACCAGTGTGTTCCCATTTAAGTGTGTATCGGTGTCTAAAAAATCAAAAATGCAGATATATTACCTTAAGAACATCCATGTCAATGTCATGAGAGTAGAAATGCCCCTGAAGCCCAAGTCCATAAACTGGTACCCTGTCATTTTTGAAACGCAGAGCTTGGGTTTTTATAGCCTTGTAAAAAAATCAAGTGTTTGAAATGCAATTAACGTAAACCAAGCTGCAAGTCTGTAGCTCCTGGTTTAAAAAACTCAGATGAACGACCTGGCAGCTACAGTTCCGTACGTAATAAGAAATTGCAATTTACGGCGCACAAAAATGCGCTAGTTTTCGAATGATTAACTTTATTTTTACAGACCTTCGGCTAACGCATCTTCGCTAGCCAAGGGTTTTCGGTCCACTTCGCTCCCCATAAACCCTTGGCAGATCTCATTACTTAACTCGGTGACAAGCTCAGTTTTATGATTGGCTGCAGCTGCGAGTAGCTGATCCAATCGCAGCGTTGTAAACAAGCGCTTGTAAATAAACGTGTGATCTTTGGTAAAACTTTCAGTGCTTTTCACAAGTTGAGGCACAAGTGCTCGAGAACAGTACCTCCACAAGGATGTTGGTCTAACCAGATCACTTTAAAAAAAATAACCGATATATTTTACTGGATTAAACAGAGATTTACAAACTTGTTAAAGGGGCATGGTCACGATTTTGGTCAAAAATTATTTTTCCGATTTTAACGTTTACAATGCTTAACTAAGGCATTTTAAATAGGCAACAACAATTTGAGTGTTATTCGTTGAGTTATAAGCGAGTTACAGAGCTTACAATTCTTTGCTATGTAAACAAAGCATTTGTTTACATTTTGAGTGTTGAAGTGAAAATTCCAATTTTAGACCTAAAATGAATGTGTTAAATGTTAGAAACTGTTAATTTATGCTTGAATAAGAAGATACACAAATCAGCTTGAGAAAGATTTTTTTACTGGTATATTAAACCTACGTAAACAAAAACAGGGCACGAGCCTTGTTTACATGACAAAGAATTGTGAGCTCTGTATCTTGCTTATAACTTAACGACTGACTCTCAAATTTCATTTGATCGTTAGAAACGCATTCCTAAAGCATTGTAAATAATAAAAACATAAAAATAAAATTTGACAAAAATCGTGACCATGCCCCTTTAAGGCTCGTGTGATCGTAGTATGGGAAGTAAACATGGCGAAAGAAGAAGTTGCATATCCCGTTAGTGTATACGTCCCTGCTTATGGTTATTGCCTTTAAAGGTCCAATGAGCTGTATTCTATTTTATTTCTTTTGTCCACAATAATTACTACAACGATACCTGGTTTAATGGCTTGAATGCATTCATATATAGCGACTTTTTCACTCCCGGTACAGGTCCCTACAAACACTATAAATAAAACATTCCTTGCTTTCTCTAAATTATATGTTCACTCCTATTCAATAGGATCGTTAATTATGTTTCTATTCTCGCTAGTCAACGTATTTTTAGTTGTTTTTATGCCGTAGCGTGTATACTAGTATTACCCGTTGTTTTATTCGATTAAAATGTAAATATACAAGGGGCGCAACTCAATTTGCTCGCTAGATAGCGCCACTGCATCACCGAGTTTTCGAAATGAGATCTGTCAAGGGTTTATATGGAACGGAGTGGACCGAAAACCCTTGGCTAGCGGAGATGCAGCTAACGTTACCCTGAATATTTAAATTTGCAATTATGTTTCCTTATATGAGCTTATAAAATAACGAAACCGTATAATTCTGTGTGAACTTGTTCATAACGTCACAATCATTACCACACGCGCTTATCGTTTAACGAATTGATTATTGTAACTATAGCAACACAGTAATTTTTATGATACTAAACAATTTGCCTTTTTTAAACGTAAATACAAGCTACAAAAAATGCGTTGTTTGAAAGTTCAACGGGATATAAACATAGTTTGTACGTGATCAAATCTTCTGAGAAGCCCTTCAGCCTTCCAAGGATTTGATCACGTGACCAACTAAGTTCATATTTTGGTGAACTTTTAACTTGCTGTTTAATTCGTATTTAAACAAAAGACTGAAGATTTATGATATCAAATTAAAAAAAATATTCGCCAAAATATGTATGTTGTTTTCATAAAATGATGTCTTTTTACAATACATTTATTTAAATTTTTTTTAACGGATAAATAATTTAAAAAGTTCAAGTAAGTTATTTCACAAGATGATAGCCTTTGAGATAATCAATAGGCAACTTCTGACGCATTTTGATAAGCTATGAAATTAAAATATGTTTACAATAATCAGTTAAAACTCCTGCGATCAAGATGTGTAAGAACCTTGTTGTTGTTGAAATTTAAATAAATATTAGAAACTTAGGTTTGGCTGGTCATTTGATGAGTATTTAGCCCCCCCCACCCTCTTTACCATCACATGAGCACGAATTTAATTAAGATAAGCCCTTTTTGCACAGGTTAAATGTGAACGATTGCAATAAAGTTTTCATGGTAAAGTTTTAGCAAACCGTGGTTTCCGTTGAGCTTGCGATGACTTGGTAGTCGTTCAGGAACAACTTGACGCCTGGCTCCTGATTATGAATCCACTGAAACATCTTCTCCGTGATGGCCGGGTCCATTGTGTGGCGCTCATACCAATCTCCGTGAAGATCCTCGTTGTTTACGTCCCAGTGCTCCAATCTTGTCATGCAAATTAACTCCGACTATAGCTTACTATTTCTCTACACACTGGTATTCTGACTGAATATACACGTCAATTTTTATTTTTATTTTCCTTTTTTAGTTTTTGTTTTTCATGTTAATATTATAGCAGGTTTGTAAATTTAAGAAATAATAAATATTTCAGTGCAAAAAGATTGCATGTAAATTGAAAAAATAATGAAAAAATGTCAGAACTTACTTTCCTGTTGTCTTAGAGATGACCTCATGTACATGTTTTTTCATTGATGTTAATAATTCAGAGCTTGATTTTGCTTTCAGCCACTGAGGAACAAACTGGTCAACGCCCCAAAACATATTGTGTCCGCGGACTTTGATTCTTAAAAACAGAGGGAATACAACCCTTTGTATGAGTTCAGGACCTTTGTTGGAGGAGGTAATTAAGTACGGTCGAGAGTGATCAAATCCAATAAAGCCCGATGGGCTTTAGAATAGATTAGATCACGTCTCCGACCGTATTTGACATCTCATAATACTCAAAGAATGATTCCTTATAACTTATATTTATATTATGTTTACCAATTGTACGATCAAATATTGAAATACTCATTGATGAAATGTATCGGCCAATACATTACAAAATCGATTTGTAGTGTTATCACACACAATGACACTGATGTAAATGTAAATCTATTAGTATACCTTACCCATGAGATCGCAATGCGGATATAGCGTTCAATGGCAGATCAAAGTTGATATGGTTCTAAAGAAGATAAAAACTCACTTTCAAAACTAATGACGTGTTTAGTTTTTATGGCGTCCTGAAGAGATATTGCAGGCGAATGTTCACTGGAAGACGTTTTAAGGGTACCAGAATATATGTACATTTGCATAAATTACAGGTGTTAGACCAATTAATATACATTAACCCGAACCTCTGTCCATTCCATTTGTCTCCATTTGAGTGCGTTTACCAACACAGCCCATTCAAAATTATTGTAAACAAATTCTTGATACGTCCTCTGTGATGGGTCCGTCATATATGAAGCATAAACAGCCGTCCCTAACGCGAAAGCTCGCTTTTGTTGAACAAGCTACGTGCAACATGAAACAACATTAAATTACAAGTATCATAACAATATAGCTCCTTCCTTTTGCTTAATTTTACTTTTTTTAAACGATATTGATCATGGAACGCGGTTTTATCATTGGCAACTAATTGACAATAGACAAATTACGTTAGATTCTAACCTCAATGGATATTCCATGGACATTTACTCCTTCTTGAAGTCTTGGTTCGATATAAAAATCATAAATCAAATATAACTCCTATAACGTTTTTTTTCTAAATGCTCAGCATCTTACTTTTATTACAGCTTATGTAACTAAATATATTTATGTTCAAATTAAACTTTAAATTACATTGTACATCATATGTTAAGTATTGCAAAAAACAAGATTAATCAATATGCAACAGTTATTAAAAAATAGATGAATTCAAACTTAAACCCACTTAAATGAGACGGGGGCCTTCCGAAGAGTGTTGATTCTGTTAGTGGCATCGGAAAGCCAGTGGGGATTGTGTGGGAGTTCCACAGCACTAGCAGCGTCTAACAGGAAGTTGACCTCCGTGTCTGGTATCTCAATATAAACTCCGGCGGTGGTAGCCCCTTTGAATAGTTTACATTGTCAAATAAATTATTTAGTCTGTGTTTTTATATCTTAAATTTTTCAAATCAATAACATGTCCAGTTTTTAATCATTTAGTTAAGTATCGAATTCTTCTTGTAAGAAAAAAACCAACATAATCGTTCGTTTGGGTTTTTTCTTAAATGTTTCAGAAACATACCATTTGGAGCATGAAAATCGCCACTTATCTCGGTCCAACCATACTTCAACTGTTGCAATGGCATGTTGGCTATGACAGGGTACTGATGATGTCCTGTAATAAAAAGAAATATATCAAGGGTGCATAGCATACTCTATGGCATGCCAAATTCACAAAAATGAGCAAGACAGTGTTTCATACTCAGTAAACTAGGTGAATCAGCAGCAAATTGCAGTTTAAAGACAAAAAACTATAGTTAGCGATGTGGATCTATATATCACATCTGTAAATCATAATTTAACCGATCATCATTGTTTCAGAAGTACCGGTATAAAACTATAACTATCACAAAAAGCAACAATATGCATTTGCAAAACATAGTTTGATAAATATAATTTCACAATTGTAAAACTATACTTTGCAATTGATTATAGTTAATGAATGTAATTTATAGATTTACAGATTCGAGTCAATATTTATCAGCAAAATCCATAGTTAACGCTTACATTCAATCAGAAAAACTTAGATTTGTATTTGTAAACTATTGTTTACGACCGTTGGATATTTTTACAGATGAAAACAATAGTTGTGATTAGTAAACTACATGTATAGTAAACAGTCGATAAACCGAGTTTATTAACTGTGAAACTATGTTGAGCTCATTTTGGTGAATTTTGCGTGCCATATAATACCAACGTAATAGAGAATTAAAAAACACTATAATAAGCTACAGCAAAATCACGCGAATATCTTCATCTATTAGAATTTGCTACACAATACGCTAAATGATCTATATGTAACGAACGTTTGTTTGTTTGTTTAAATGTTGAGTTGTAAATACAAGTACCGTTCACAGTGAGATCCAGCATCATAGAAACCTTTGTGTACGCATGTCCGGTAGGAAGGTTTAGAACCTTGAACTGCATGCTGACCACGTAGTTCTTCCCGGGACTGACAGCAAAGGTTTGTCGGGGGGACGACCAAGAGTGATGTCTGCAAAAAGATAGGTGTATCGGAATGAATTGAATAGTTTTCAGTAATACACAAAATTGTTTGTATGCTCTTTTCTTCTGTGTTTATTTAATTGACTGTGTCTGTTGTGCTGGAAAGTTGGTGCTATGGTGCAATTTCTTATGTTGTCCGTAAATGTGTACGTATGTCCGTCTGTATGTCTACATTTGATACATTACATATCATGAGTAAAGGAATTATCTTAATAAAATATTGTATTTAACCTATTAAAAGAACTGTAAGTATGCTTATTTTGATAAGGCTACTGATTAATATTAATACTATTTATCTATTAACAAGTGGTTTACAACAAAAATTTTATATTTAATAATTACTACATATATAGTTTCTGTAATTATTTCGTACTGAAGGCAACAAACGTTATCATAATGTCAAATCTAATTAAAGTACTTTAGTACTATAAGCCGGGCTTATTTAATGTGTAATCATGCATAATGTGTAGTAAAGACTGGCAATATATATCTCTCTCATTTTCTCTCTCTCTCTCTCTCTCTCTCTCTCTCTCTCTCTCTCTCTCTCTCTCTCTCTCGTATGCTTTTAATGTCGACAAAGCGTCAACGAGCGACTAAATTGTAAGCGTTTATTAACAAAATGATGACTAATACAAAAAACATCAGTGCATTAAATTTTGAAAGGAGCTTTATTAAACATCTTCCATTTCTTCCATCTGTAGCAAAATACCGATACTTTGTAGGTATAGGCCTCATGAAACTTATATGTATAAAACTTGTGCACGATTAGTATTATTGTTTAATGGTGCAAAATATTGTTAGTGATAGAAGGAAAAGTACAAAAGAGAAACAGAAAGAGTTCTTCCCTGTTAGAGACCATAACACTACGACTTCCATGGTAAGTGTCGTCTGTCCGTGACGTCAGCGTGCAGTCAATTGGAACCCAGATACCGGAAAAAGAGGTGCTCTCAAAATCAGCATTTTGGAATAACTCGGTCGCAGCAATCGTCTTTTTAGCTAAAACAAGAAACAAAACTATGCTGAAGAGGCACCGCATTTTCAAGCAGTGTGATAGTCCTATTAACGTGTCCTTGTATGACTTCAAGCCTCTAGATAAGACAAATATGACCTTAAAAGACAGAGACCTGGAGTTTAAGAAAACACTGATTATACAAATTGCTATAATAAAGGAGGTTCGTAGTACTTAGGGTTTTAGATTTAAAATAAAGATAGATATGCAAATTTAATACCCCACGTTTAAGAATGATTTAAATAGGTAAATTAACAATGTTATAAAAAAATCAAATTTGATTTTCATCTTTCGTTAATTTTTTTTTCGGTGGTGGGGGGGGTATAACATTTTTTAAAAAGACAGAGGAAATCAAAATGTTTTCTCCTTTTCTTCTTTGCCTTAAAAAAATATGTAGCATAACGCATATGTTATAATTAAGGTAACTCCAGTGTTTTAGAAATCTGTGTCAAACCAAACATTTATTTAATTTTAATAGTTAAAACAACTAATAAACTTACTATAAAGACCAAAATATTTATACATTTGCACGTTTGTTTTCCTACAGTGAGCTTCAGCTCACAAGATCCAAAATTTCAACAGCCAAAATTTAACACCATGATGCATGATCTCATAATTTATTAAATTATGCACCAAAATACATCATGTTAGGTTGTAATTTAAGCAAATCAATTGATTATCATTAAATCATAAAAATGTTATTGATTTTCTGCAGAAAATATAAAAAATATTACATTTTTTCTTGCCACGACCTTACCCCCAAAAAATAGTCTCTTGAACATGTGTACCCCCATATCGAAAATGTGAATTTTACTAGTTGTTTTTTGCAAACTTTGGAGGGGGAAAAATGAAATGTACGTACCAAAATGACACATTCTTACAGTCACTTAAAATGATATACTCAATGAAACTGTATTATACATATCAAATTAAGGTCGAAACTGCCAAAAAAAACTCATAGTTGAGTGCAGTAGTACCCCCTTCCCCTTTCTGTCAAATACTTTCTATCCCAGTTTTTTAACATATATATATGTAGATTAAACACCAATCGGTGTTATGTAGTTTTAATTACACAAGTACTTACTTATCTTCTTTTTGTCCCGGAGGTCGTCAAGCTACATAAACGCAGTGTAATTGTTGCAGGAGAATGCATACAATACGTACAATTATATTACACACTCATTTATCTTTTAACATTTCGCTGCTTTCCTTGCTTTCTCCGATCCCTCTAAACGACGGAGATGCTATATTTTAACAAATTTTCCACTTTTTGACCAAACCATAATTATTTTAAAACACTTGTTGTGTGCCAAAATTATAACCGGAAATTTAGCACGCCGTGTAAAAAAAGAACCGGATCCGAAAGACACTGGAGTTACCTTAAGTTGCTTTTTTATTTGACTGCCGTCATGAGAAAAGGGTCCTTATCTTTTGACGTCACAATGCTTAGAAAACGACGTCATAGTAGCGGCATTGTAAACGCAGTTTTTTTTTATTTTCTATTTCTCTGTTTTTTCTGTGCTGTGTTTTTTGAATAATTAGAGTATGACCTTGTTTAAATACCGATAATAATAATTGATAACTAATTATAATTTATAAAAAAATAATTAAAAAATAAATATTCATAATAAATAATAATAAAATAATAATAGACGTTCGTGACGTCGTGTCGTTTTCGACCAGGTACGTCAAAGTCGTGGTAACATGTCTTACTATAATTGTCATAAAATGCTTAAAACACACAAGATCTTGGATATCTTTGTATATTTGTATTCAGAAAGAGTTGACTAATCGGAATTGAGAAAAAAGTGAGTTTGTGAAATTTTTACCTTAAGGGCCCTTTTCTCGTGACGGCAGTCATTTTATTCATCAAATTTTTCTTTATCTTCATCATATTGATTTTGTATTTACTTAAATATACATGTATACTCTTTGCGCTAAATGTCTATGTGCCAATCTACAATACATCAAAATGACGAAATGAATGTACAGCCCAAACTATTTGTCTAATTCTGATATCTGAATTTTTTTTTTAAATCAATGACTTGCTGTATTTTTGTTACAGAAATGTTTATAAAAGAGGTTTTGTTTTTAAACCGACTTACAGTGACATGTACTTTATGAAAAATTGGAATTCCTTGGTGTAGTTTGTAGGACCAGCTGGAGAGGGGGTGTCTTGGAAGAAAAGTCTGTACAGAAAAATCGTATCCGATGTTGTTCCTACAACAAGCACTGGCTATGACCAATTTTTCTGATATAGTTTGTGGAACTCATACAACTTGTACTTACCACCAAATTCAAACTTACAAGGTTCGCTTCACTCATTTAGTGAAGGACCAATCACATAATGACCAAGAGTAGTGAGGCTCCTGAATATTGATATTTAATAAAATATTTTTTTTAATCAATTGATGGATGGAAATCTCCACTTATTTTTGTCCAACCAAATATCGGCTACTGCATCGACTGCTCGACAAGTTTCTGATAGACTGTTTTACCCGAATATGGTCATTTTTTATTTAATCTGTTGATAAAAATGTAGAAACAGGATTGAAAATATTCAAATAATAGTTCAGTGCTTATTTACAATTTGTTCGAAGTTGACTCGAAAAATTTACAGAAGTGCATAGGCTTCCTGGTTAATTGTTAAGTTTGAAATATGCTTTCACGATGTACATGAGTTCAGTTCTGGCGAAATCGAAACCTTTTTGGTAAGTAATAATAGCAAAGAGTTTACAAACTGTGTTATCTGATATTGATTGATTTTAATAGAGAAGACGAATCAGGTTTAATATCAAGTCCAAAATGTTTGTGTGATGATTAGATTTTACATTGTGAAACATTTCATTTTGTGATTAAATATAATTCGATTAGTTTTGAGTCCACTTTATCTGTTAGTTATTTTGATTAGGCGAGTCCCTAATAAATATCGTTGATGTAGCTTGTAATACTGCAGTCTCTATTGAACCAGTTTCCATTAGAAGACAAACTTTCAAATTCACTGTTTTGTAGCACTTTGTTCTGAGCAATAGTAAAACGTATTAGAATTATTCTCTTTATACCTGGATGTTCATGTAACTTTGTGTTTTATTTTAAGGAATACACGATATAATAATCATATATCGTACATCAGAAACACAATCAATATAGATAAGGCAATTTGGTATTACATGAATACACTTATGGGCCAATGTAAAACTTGTCCTTCCCTTTCCATGTCATGTTCCATAAAAACCGGGTGAATTCATCATGTTATAGCAGGGTGATCCAACAAATTCTTTTTTCAATACGTGTTGTAGATGTAATATAATTTTCATTTAAATAAAACAGATACTTACTTTAATTATTATTTCTACTTCTTTTACTATATTCAGAATAAAAGCTCATAAATATAAAAATGATATTTAATTTAAAAACCATCATATTGATGGATTTTAAATAAAAGCTTAAAGGGAATATACGCCAGATGTCAGGTCCATGAGATTTGTTTGATCTCAAACACTTACATTTGATGATGTTTGTTTCTTCCTCAGTTTGCAGTTATAAAGAGGTTTCTGTAATCTATACAAGACTTGCTAATATTTTTAATGAAACTACCATTTAAAATCATTAATATGGTTAATTTTTGGTAAAATTTTTAATAGAATTTGAATTGCCACAAATTTCTATTTATATATGTAGAGGATTTATCTACTCGAACCACAAAACAAAAATCATTCCATAGTAAAGGTATGTTACATTGTGTATATTGTTTCTTGGTTCTATATGAAAAATGCACAAATTGTCGATCAAGTATCTCATCTGAGCATTAAAGATATATACTTCAGTATATTTGCACATCATTTACAACAGTAGAAGAACAGAAAATGATTAAGTTGATAAATTATTTGATAAATTATTCATTCCATAAAATGATATCTTTTAATTTATTATATATTCCACACATTCAATTTTATATTCAAGTCCATATTGATGTTGAATGCAGTTTTCTTTTAACCAAATGAAATATGGGATACATCTTGATGATCGTCTGAAAATGAAGTTGTGGAAAAAATGTATCAACAAACAAAATGAACAGAGAATAATTTTCACAATATATCAACTGTATAATTTTACATGACAAGCGGTAACTCTTACTAGTAAGATTAATGATGATATCCTTCCCTGGACTATCCAAACTTAAGTGTTCCTGGTGTATAAGATGGCCATTTTTCTTAACGTTCAGAAGATAGTCGCCCTTAAAGGCGTTTGTGTGTGTGGTGTGGCCGGGTTGAATGTTGTGAGTGAAGAATGTTTTCCACGTTTTGTGGTAGAGATCGAGATATTTCTGTCCAGCAGCATTTGCCTAATACAACATAAAACTTGCATGTAATAGAGCAATAAAATACTGATTATCATTTTTGGAATGCATTGAAATTATGCGATATACATGTATGACTAAACTGTAATATTTATTCCTGTAAATAGAGCGTCATCTTTGTGCCAAATCCTTCCGTCCCAGAATCCCCAGAACAGGATGCCTTCTACCGCAGGATGACTGAACAACATGGTCATGACCTTCTCGAGGTTTGCCGCCTTCCTGTTGTTGTCTGTGTCACTGAAAGTTAGCTCTGTAATCCACAATTTTAATCCAGACTCGGCAATTTTATCCAGACGGTACTGCAAATTGAATAAAAATGAGGATCCGAAAATCTGGTCAATATATCGACGATCCATTTGAAATGGTGCCTGTGGAATCTTCAACTCAAAAAAATTATTCAAGTGCGTTCTTGTGGGTGTAGGTGTCTACAAAATTCACGAAATTTTAGCCACTAAATTTAATGAAGATCTATTACCTTAAGGACATCAATGTCGATATTGTGTGAGGAGAAATGTCCCTGAAGCCCAAGTCCATATACAGGTACTCCGTCATTTTTTAAACGCAGAGCTTGGGTTTTCAGAGCCTTGTAAGAAAATCGAGAGCTTAGAGCTCGAGGATAATGAACATTAACCCTGATTAGGTTAACAAAACATTTACCATACAATTTAACATGTTGCTTTCATAAAATGTCTTTTTGCAATGCATTAAATTTATGAAAATTTGATTTAAAATATATATAGATTATATGAGATAAAGGTATAAAAATGCACGAATTCGGGTAACTTATTCTTAAGATTCTATTTAACGATAGTCTGTTAAGATAATCCACATGCAATGTATAATACATTTGTTTCGATTGACAACAAAATGAATAAATGATTGTTTAAAATTTTTCAGTTAACAAATCAGATTTTGATTCAAAAGAAGACGGTATTTTATAATAATCAGTTTACACTTCTACGATAAAAGTACATTTAAACTTTCTTGTTGTTGAAATTTGAATGAATATAAGAACTTAAGGTTTGACTGTTCATTTGAGGTGTAACAATCACCCCCTTACTACCACAACACGAGCACGAATTAAATTTAAAAAGTAAACAAGTTGCAAAAAAATTTCATTGCTAAAGTTTCAGCAAACCGTGGTATCCGTTGAGCTTGCGATGACTTGGTAGTCGTTCAAGAACAACTTGACGCCTGGCTCCTGGTTATGAATCCACTGAAACATCTTCTCCGTGATGGCCGGGTCCATTGTGTGGCGCTCATACCAATCCCCGTGAAGATTCTCATTGTTAACGTCCCAGTGCTCCAATCTTTTCATGAAAATAACTCTAAACGACTTTAACTTACTATTTCTTTATACACTGGTGTTTTGACTGAATGTACACGTCCATTTAAAAATATCATGGTTGGATTGCTAATTGAAGACATGATACATTTCTGTGAAGAGTAGTTGTAAATTGGAGAAATGATAACTGTGGTTGTCAATACTTACTTTCCTGTTGTCCTTGAGATGACCTCATGTACGTGATTTTTCATTGATGCTAATAATTCAGAGCTTGATTTTGCTTTCAGCCACTGAGGAACAAACTGGTCAACGCCCCAGAACATGTTGTGTCCGCGGACTTTGATTCTTTAAAACAGAAGGAGTCCTAAAGTTTGTATTCATTTGAAACGTTTGTTCAACGTAATTCATGTGTATACTAACTTACCCATGAGACTGCAATGCAGCTATAGCATTCATTGGCCGATCATAGTTAATATTGTTCTAAAATAGATAACAAAAATTACTTTCAAAGTTCATGACCTGTTTTGTTTTTGTTACGTCCCGACGAGATAACTGGGTGAATGTTCACTAACTGCGTAAATGAACATTTTCTTAAGTCATACGTGGGGTTTTTATTGTAGATTCCTAATTAATTCGCCGAGGAATTAATATCCGCGTAAAATCGAAAGAACCACTTCCCCGCGGATTTTTAAATCTCGCTTTTATTATTCAAACAGATAAAAACTGAATGAAACTATAAAAAAAATTCAACTTTTGCAATTTTATGTTATCGCAATTTGATGCAAAACGTTTGAATCGCGGTATTAAGTACTTGTGTAAAATAAGGAATCTACATGCAGTATCAAGACCAATGAATAAACGAACCTCTGTCCATTCCATTTGCCTCCATTTCAGTGCGTTTTCCAACACAGCCCATTCAAAATTATTGTAAACAAAGTCTTGATACGTCTTCTGTAATTGGTCCGTCATATATGAAGCCGATACAGCCGTCCCAAAAGCAAAAGCCCTCTTCTTTTGAACCAGCTACATACAACAGAAACAAACTTTAAACTATAAGAAATTCAGCCATATAGCCCCTATCCTCTTGCTTAATGTCATTTACATTGTAAAAGAAGGTTGATAGCCATATAGCTCCTATCCTCTTGCTTAATGTCATTTACATTGTAAAAGAAGGTATATAGCCATGTAGCTCCTATCCTCTTGCTTAATGTCATTTACATTGTAAAAGAAGGTTGATAGCCATATAGCTCCTATCCTCTTGCTTAATGTCATTTACATTGTAAAAGAAGGTTGATAGCCATATAGTTCCTATTCTCTTGCTTAATATCATTTACATTGTAAAAGAAGGTTGATAGCCATATAGCTTCTATCCTCTTGCTTAATGTCATTTACATTGTAAAAGATGGTTGATAGCCATATAGATCCTATCCTCTTGCATAATGTCATTTACATTGTAAAAGAAGGTTGATAGTCATGTAGCTCCTATCCTCTTGCTTAATGTCATTTACATTGTAAAAGAAGGTTGATATCGGATCCGTAGTTACATCATTGACATCTAATTAACAATAGACGAATTACGGTAGAGCCTAACCTCAATGGATATTCCGTGTACGTTTACCCCTTGTGGAAGTCTGGATTCAAAGTAAAAATCACACATACAATATAAATGATAACTTTTTTCCAAATGCCGAGCATCGTACTTCTATTAAGCTCATGTAACAATATGTTCAATTCAAACATTGAATTACATTAAATGTAACATAGTAGAAAAGTCAAAGATAATAAGCAACAGTATAAAAAATGAAGGTGGGCTTAAAACAGTTATTCCATAATGCGTTTGACCCACTTGAATGAGACGGGGGCCTTCCGGAGAGTGTTGATTCTGTGGGTGGCATCTGAGAGCCAGTGGGGATTGTGTGGGAGTTCCACAGCACTAGCAGCGTCTAACAGGAAGTTGACCTCCGTGTCTTGTATCTGTATATACACCCCTGCAGTGGTTGCCCCTTCAAATAATTTACACATCCAGTTGCAAATTATTTAAACATCCTTTTTTTCATTACAAACCTCCGAATTATCTTCTGGGGGTTTTTTGGGGGGCGGGGTGGTAACAATGTTTTATTTTTAACTTACCATTTTGGGCATGAAAATCTCCACTTATCTCGGTCCAGCCATACTTCAACTGTTGCAATGGCATGTTGGCTAAAACGTGGTACTGCGGATGCCCTGTTGTAAAATACATATAACGATGTATAGTATACGCACGTTAAAATATTAATGGACTTTATAATTAGCAACGGAAAACATGCTCTTCATTCATTCTTCAAAGTTCTTCATCCATTGGAATTTGCTATTCCTTACACAAAATGACCAAATATAACGAACGTTGAACGTTTGGTTGTAATGGTGAGTTAAAAAAGTGAGTACCATTCACAGTGAGGGCCAGCATCATAGACACCATTGTGTACGCATGTCCGGTAGGAAGGTTTAGGAGCTTGAACTGCATGCTGACCACGTAGTTCTTCCCGGGACTGACAGAAAATGTTTGGCGAGGGGACGACCAGGCATGGTGTCTGCAAAAAAGATAGATGTATCAGAATGAATTGAATAGGTTTCAGTAATGCACAATATTTTGTGTATGGTCTTTCTTCTGTGTTTATTTAAATGTGTTTGTTTTGCTAGAAAGTTTGTGATATGTTGTTTGAGATTGTCTGTAAATGTGTACATATGTCCGTCTGTATGTCTACATTGGATATATTAAATGAGAAAAAAGAAGAAATTATTGTAATTAGCCATTAAAAAAACCCTGTATGTAGTGTTATTGTGACAGATCTACCGAATAATATTTTAATAATTCATATGATGTTTTACATAAAAGAAATTACATATTTTAAAAAATAACTACATATATGATTATTATTATACTTAAATCTATAAACGTTTTCATAATGTTAAATCTAAAAACCTTGTAAATTTAAATTCATATTTATTGAACATGTACACGATTAGTTACATTTTTCAATAGTACAAAATGTTGTTAGTGATAGAAGGAAAAGTACAACAGAAGAACAGAAACAGCTCTCGCCTGTTAGTAACCATGACGCTTCGACTTCCATGGTAAGTGTCGTCAGTCCGTGACGTCAGCGTGCAGTCAATTGCAACCCAGTTACCGGAAAAAGAGGTGCTCTCAAAATCAGCATTTTGGAATAACTCGGTCGCAGCATTGGTCTTTTTAACCAAAATGGGAAGCACAACTATGCTGAAGAGCCACCACATTGTCAGTGTGATATGTCCCAAGAATATTGTCTTATATAATACATGTATATAGCCTATAGATAAAATATGACCTCAAAAGCCAGGGGTCACCAGTAGATGGCAGCACTAATTATGCAAGTGAAACGTGGTTATTGTAAAGAAGGATATTAGTAAAGTCAAGTTGAAAGGGGCATGGTGACGATTTTGGTCAAATTTTATTTTTCTATTTTTAGTGTTGCTAATGCTTTAGAAATGCATTTCTAAAGACCAACCAAAATTTGAGAGTCATTCGTAGAGAGATAAGCAAAATACAGAGGCCATCATTCTTTGTTGTGTAAAAAAGGATCTGAACGACTTTCCTTTTGGAAATCATGTTTTTCATTGTTTTGACTTTTTTTTTTGCTGCAGAAGATGTCAATGATTCCTGCAATGATGCCATGAAAAGTCCCGTTCCCGATTTGGTGCGATCACAAGGTCTGTATTTATTTGAAGTAAATTATAATTGGCCGTCCAATTTGTCAAGCTGTTAGTGTATAATAGTGTCATATTGTAGATTTTGAATTTACTGGGTGGGTGTTAATGTACAATATGACACAAATGCTTTGTGTAATGAGATATTTCATACACTGAAACTTAATGCAAGCTCAATCTACGGGCCCTGTTCCTGTTGCTCATAGAAGTGTGTCATATTTATTTCTAAGGTGGAATGCTACACAAAACTTTTATTTTAGTATCATTTCTAAAACATGATTTCGTTGTTCAAAGAAGGATAAATGATTTTTATTATTTTATACGTGTATTCTTCATTATGAAAATTAAAAAATCTGTTTTGGTTGCAAGTAATACACTGAAGAGATAAAAAATTGGTGTGGATAAATGCATGATATCAGTATCTAATAAATAATGTCCAGTTAAGTCAATAAGACATTTTGATTTTTTTTTATACAAAAATATTGAAGAAAATATTTTTAAAAAACCAACTTCTTCTGTTCAAATTTTTAAACCTATGAATAAAATCTTTTAAAGAGATGTCTCTTACACAAAAGAAATATAATACACTCATTTGAAAAAAAAGGAAATTGAATCAAATTGGCGAATTTTTTTTTAGAAATAGTGCTAATTTTCATAATTTGACCGATCCTGATTAAAACCAAACTTACGAGGGTTGTCCGTAAAGTTAGTTGACAACCTTGATAACAACTGACAAACATGCATGAAATGTGTAAAACTTTATTTTCGTTAAATTCATATTTTATTTAATTAATGTGCGTATTTTTTTTTTTATCACAAACAAAGCATAAATAGTGATAATTTCATCAAATGCAAAAAAATACTGAATTATAGCCAGGCCACCAAATCGATATTGACGATGCTACCCAACGTCAAACACTAAATAAAAGTCGTTTCGTAAACAAGTGTTTAACTTGACACATTTCTTGTCAACCAGTCATTACCCAGTCATCATATATGAGCAAAAAACTGTTAATGTAAATAACATTAATAACGTCCAGTCTCAGTTCTTGCAAATTCTTAAATATCTAGATCTGCTCGCACAAAAATGACTTGATCTAGGGGAAAACGGCAAAGTCCACGGGGGCAAAGTCCGGGCTGTATGGAGGATACTGAAGGCACTCGAACCCCAGTAAATCGATCTCTAACTGTGTTGTCTGAGATATATGGGCGGGAGCATTATCTTGGTGAAGTAAAACTTGATCCAAACGAGCCGCTAGGAATGGCCGCTCTTTTCTAAGCGTCTGTACCAAATCCCTCTTCAGAACCTAACAAAAAAAATATTGTAAATACGACAACAACACTTTAAATAACATTTAATATTTCTAGAATGCAAATTAATGCAATGTTAGTAGTTAGTATAGATTTATTTATAGTGAAACATTTTATTTGTTATTCAAATAAATAGTAACAATAATTATTAAATTTTATTTCAAAAGTTTAAATTATCTTGAATAGTACTAGGAATTTCCTGTCAGACCATTGGGTACTGCGTGTATAACTCCCTTACGGTCTATAAAAAGAACGAACCTATTATTTTCAATAGATTTTGTAACTTTCGCTTTTTTCGGTGGGGAGAGTTCGTATTTTGCCATTGGCTGGACTGTTGTTTTTTTCGGGATCATAGTAGTAGAACCAACTTTCATCAGTTGTAACAGTCCTGTCCAAACAAACTTATGAAACGTCTGTCAGTTTCTTTTAAAATAAATTGTAAATAAACTGCAATTCTACTCTCTTTTCCATATACTAGTCAAATGTCTTGGAACCCATCGTGCACAGACACGACTCTTATTTAAATCTTGAGATAAAATGTAATATACCGTAGTCTTTGAAAATCCGCATTTTTTTCTGCAACTTCACGCACTGTAAGTCACCGATCACCGTCAATAACGTCACGAATTTCTCACTTCCGTCTGAAATTTTTTGGTGCCACTTGAATACTATAAGGAACGGCTCACTTTCTTATGTTTATTCTGTGAGTTTTGTGAAAAAATGTGAAATTTGTGAGTCTCTGTAGGAGTTTTTTTCCGATGCCCTTTTCCGAAAACATATTCTTTCTTAGCAATGACGGTCCAGACTTTATAGATTTAAACATGACCGTTCAAATTTTGCAGATATGATGTAAAAATCACCGCCAACATCAAAATGTACAAATCATCACAATATTTGTGGAAATTTACGGAATACAAAGGGAATGTTTTAAATGATAAGTAAATATTTTATTATAAATTACGCATTATTCTGTGTCAGCGTCCGAAGTCCAATAACGAAGTCGTATTTTTAATTATACATTTAAAATACTATTTTTAAAATTAATATTAATATTAAAGTACTTTACTGACAACCCTCGTATCCCGATCTAATTTACAATAACATAAAAATCAACAATGTTTCTTCATTTGCAGTTAAAAAATCAGGTGAATTTAACCCCCTTTTTTTTGTTTTTGTAGGAGACATGAAACCGTTAGCCTCGCCAAGAAGACCTTTTAGCTTGTCTTCGACAAGATCAGAGCGATGTCGCATGACCTTCACATGTAAGAGACACACGCATCAAACCTTAATACGAGGGTTAATCCAATAGTAATGTCACACATGCGATAAAATCGTTAAAAATCGGCATAAAGTAAATGCACATTGATAATAACTTATTTCAAAGAAGTTGGGGTAAGGATTTCGTTGCAAGCCGGCAACGTTATTTCTAGATTCTTTGGCGTTATGTTTACAATGCCAAAGTCATTAATCATTAAGTTCATGATTTAGTTCTTTACAAATATGTCATATTGCTTTATGCCCTTCAGTTATCAAATTATTTGAATTAATTATTACTCTTTTTGCGTTCGATAAAATAGTAAATTGGGTTATTAACTTAATCAAAGGCTCTACAAAAAGTCATGAACTTAAACGTATAGTATCGTTGATGTCGTACAAACCTAGCTTTAATTAATTTGGTTATATGTTCTTATAACTATCTAACTTATTATTAACGATGCACAGGCTTTCATAAAACATAGAAACCACATAACGCTAACCGTATTCATTTCTCTCCCACAAGAGTCATCCACAACTTTTAGAACACTTCCCGATTTATATATTTCTTAAGGGCCCAGGATCATGAAGCAATTTTAGACTTAAGTCTAATGCTTGTGGGTTAACAATTTTATATGCATCGACAATAAATTCAATCTTTTTTTCTGAATAGTATAAAAATGGAATAATGTTTTTAAAAGATTTTATTAACAATGATGGCAATTTCTTAACTTTATATGAGTTTTGTGAAAAATTTAAAATTAAACACTATTTTCTTCAATACAACAGTCTCCTTTCCTCTATCCCAAATAATTGGAAAACATGTCAAAGACAAAACACCCCCCCCCTCCCCCATAGCGAAGGAAATATAACGCACTCCTTGTCTGTTCAAGGAAAACTTCTACCATTTAGTGAGTTTTAATTTGAAAAAATGTAAAGATGCATATTGGATTTTAATTAACAGTTGCAAGGAAATAACTCTCTGTATCCAAAAATGGTCAGAAATATTTGAAGTAGAAATTCCAGTCTCTGATTATAAAAAGATATTTGTTTTACCTTTTCAGTATTGCACACAAACTAACGCACAATCTCTTCAGCTCAAAATATTACACAGAATCATAGTACATAACTAGTCGCTTTTTAATATGAAATTGATTCCAAGTCCGAAATGTAACACAGACAACTGTGATGAAATTGACACTATACATCATAGATATTTCCAGTGTAGAAGAATACACATTTTCTGGAAAGATCTAATATATTGGTGGCAACAACATATAGAAAATGTCAATCACTTAACCATGCAAGATGTCATATTTGGTATCTACAAAGTAAAAAATGTTCCACTACATTATTGCATGCTTTATACATCTAATTCATTCAAAATCTCCTGGCAAACAAATTGAGTTCATTGCTTTTAAACATTTTATAAGAAACAAGCTTCATGCGAAAGAAACTTATCTCTGTTCGAAGAACCAAATGCACTTCTTTATGAATTATGGCAGCCAATATTAGCTAACTTGTAAACTGTGGTCTTTGAGTATTATATTGATTGTCTGAAGTTTGCTGTTAAATGCTTTCTACTATGTTAAAAATAAGATGCATATATTTTAGCTCCACGTCAATATATTAGCTCCATGTCCAAGGTACTCATATATTGATCTGTCTCAATGCCATTTATTCTATTGTGAAACGTTTTGAATTGTGTTCTAAAAAATATATGTACCATAGTTGTTGAGCCAATAAAATATTCACCACCAAAAAAAAAAAAATAATAAAATAAAAAAATTTAGACTTCAGTCAAAAATTGTACACTGTCTTAATGTCTCTTAATTGAAAACAAAATTGAAATGCTATTGACCGTTTCTTGATATAACGTTGTTAATTACAATCGTCATTTTAGGATAAACAATCATTTTATGACTGACTGAAATTTTGACTTGTGTCTAAAATTGCTTCATAAGCCCGAGGCCTGATATGGAATTGTACAACCACTCATCTACGATACATTTTACAATTTAATCAGAATTAAATATCATGATTGAGCTTTTGATACATCATTTTCTATAGAAACACACCAATGAGAAGAGCGATGCAATTGTAATACTGGTACTTACTGGTGTTACTTTTGAATCACCAGTTGTACATGAAACAGAGGTCTAGTTTGCTCTTGGCTTCTCTCATTCATAAATTTTGTCATTGACAGGTCCTCCTTTTCACCTGGATGAATCGACTCTACACAAGAACTGCTTTATATCTGGATGCAAGAGGATTATTTCTAACACACCTACCGCTCTCTCACAGTATCACACGACACTCACAAACAAGGGAAGCGTTTACAATGGTGCTGCAGGGTCAGTTAGTTTCTTTTCTCCGTGTGCGGCGTACTTTGAGGTGGAGATTAAGTATGACATCTGGAAAGATCTCTGTTTGAATGATGTCATATGTGACGTCATCATTACTAACGAAGACTTGTCCGAGTTTACTACCACCCAGCGGCACCAAAAGTTTGGGTGGAGCTTTTGTGTTGTTTTCTGTGAAAAATGCCACCAGGTGTGTATTGAGAGCTGGGACCACGCAGTCCTGATTGGTCATCTACCTGTTGGCCTGGTAACCAGAAACGCATCCTTGCACAAGGTCATTGGGATATTTCTGGACGACACAAACGCTTGCATATCTTTAGTTGACTGTACTGAAGCTGACCTCATCGCACAGTTTAATGACGTCATGTTTGATAAACCTCTATGGCCAGCATTTTGTGTTAAGCCTTCGGAAAAGATTACCGTTGAGTTAAAGATAAAAACTGGTCAAGAAATAAACTATATGCCTGTTCATCTTTTACCTATGTGAAAAAGACGAGCATGATTGTTTCTCATTACTTTTATCAACATTTTGTATGCATATGCATAACATTTCAATCTTGAAAATAAATTTATAACCAATTTACATTAATTTTTAAATGAAAAAAACTTAGCATTATGAAGAAAAGTTTTTCCTATCTTCACTAGTAACGGTATAATATTAACTCGTGTTTAAAAAACAAACACACTCAACACATGTGCCGTAAGCCAGGCTAGCTTATTGGGAGCAGTTGACGTTTATTTATATTAAATCGGCTTGTACATTATACAATTACATGTGACATGACAAACATGAACAATAAATTACTGCAAACTCGAAAATTAACATTAACATGGTTTTATTTTAGAAATACTAAAATTCAACGCAGAATTCAAACTTAACCCAGAGAGTATGCCTTTAAAAACAAAGAGGAATGAAAAAACATGTATAAAGACATAGCTTATATCATGCTGAAAAATAAAATATAAAAATGCATTAAAACATTTCCATTGTCGAACATATATTAATGATTAACCTTAATTCCCAATACAAAAATGACCGAAAAATATGAACTTTTTTTGTTAAGTTAATCCAACAGCAGTTATCAAATTTCATTATAATTATCATATTCCAAAAAGGATGTAAAATCGGATGAAAAGGAAACTACATTTTGTATTTTTGATCGATCCATCTACAGAGAAAAACAGTTGTCGTCCAATAATGGGCAGTGAATTTTGAAAATTCCTACAAGACGAGAAGAATAATGTTTTTGTGCGGAAAAAATATCAAGATTTACTCGATAAACATATAAATCAAATACCGGTATATGAATACCTTACTCCTCAATATAGAAACTTCAAAAGTGATATTGAATGAAATAAACGAACACTTACACTCGACGGCATTACATAACATTATATACGAGGGTTGATCCAATAGTTATGGTGGCATATCTCTGCCTCTGTGTGCAAGTTATTTTTCTATTAACTATGTCGACATGCAAGATAAATATGTTGACATGCAAGATAGTTATGTCAACATGCAACATATATATGTTGACATGCATGAAAACTGCAATCAAATAAGAATTATAAAAAATCAAAACAAAATCTCAAATATCGCCAACATGTGACATCCAAGATGCTAGATGCTACCTATTTATGTCTACATGCAACTTATTTATGTTAACATGCAAAATAGATATGTTGACATGCAACATATTTATGTCGACATGCAACTTATTTATGTTAACATGCAACTTCTTTATGTCGATATGCAACTTATTTTTGTCGACATGCAACTTAATTTTGTTAACATGCAAGATAAATATGTTGACATGCAACATATTTAAGTCGACATGCAACTTAGTTATGTTGACATACAACTTATAAGTTGCATGTCAACATATTTATTTCGCATGTAAACATAACTAAGTTGCATGTCAACATATTTATCTGGCATGTCAACATAAGTAAGTTGCATGTTGACATAAATAAGTTGCATGTCGACATAGAGAAGTTGCATGTTGACATAAATAAGTTGCATGTCGGCATAGAGAATTTGCATGTTGACATAAATAAGTTGCATGTCAGCACACTTATTTTGCATGTTTACATAAATAAGTTGAATGTCGACATAAATAGGTAGCATCTAGCATCTTGGATGTCACATGTAGGTGATATTTGAGATTTTTGGAGATTTTTTATAATTCTAATTTCATTTTAATTTTCTTGCATATCACCATAGTTATGTTGCATGTTGACATAATTATCTTGGATGTCAACATATTTATCTTGCATGTTGACATATTTGATAAAAAAATAACTTGCACACAAGGGGCAGAGATATGCCACCATAAAAAATAATGTCAAAGATGCGATACAACTGTAAAAAAAAAAAATCGACGGTAAGTATACAAAATTCGAACTTTGCAATATCAACCCATGAAAATTTTAATGCAGTATAATAACTATTTCTAAAGATAATATATCTTATAGAGCGAGATGGGAGGATAGTCGCCGCACGCTGGCGACGTCATTTCTGGATTCTTTGAGTTACGTTGTTTCATAATTTTGTCCTTTTAACAAAGAATTAGTCATGATGCTTTATTCAAATTTTCTATATCTTTTTTTTCTTACATTGAATAAATTTTTACTCTGTGTTCAATAGATAGTGTTTTGGATTGTTTAATGTGCGATCAGATTTAGCGATGGCTCTTCCTCAAGGTATGCACGTAGCCTTATAATATGGGCGATGACTTAAACATTTAGCTTTAATTTTCCGTCTAAATCATTTATAAGATTGCATAGGCTTTTCTAAAACCTTGCAACCACATTGAGGGTACTTTTTTCACTTTCAATATCATTTCCTGCCCTTTTATTCCTTGATCTAGAGATGAAAAGCACCACCTAGTTAGCCCAAATGGACGTTAACGTTTCCTATTTTGTTAAAACAGTTGGAAAATTTTGATTTATCAATTTTATTGATACAGCGGTCATGAAAAGCGCTGTGCATTGTGTGAAATTGCTTTTGGATCAACCTTTGTATTTGCAAATATGACGTTTAAATTTGTGCGAACTTTTTGATGATTATCACACGCGCTTATCCTTTCACGGTTGCATTATTCTATATACATTATATACATAACTATTATGTTATACTATATATATACTATTATATTATAGATAAATACACGATGATGTAAATAATTCTGGACAATTTGCCTTTCTAAAATAAAACCATGTTAATGTTAATTTTCGAGTTTGCAGTAATTTATTGTTCATGTTTGTCATGTCACATGTAATTGTATAATGTACAAGCCGATTTAATATAAATAAACGTCAACTGCTCCCAATAAGCTAGCCTGGCTTACGGCACATGTGTTGAGTGTGTTTGTTTTTTAAACACGAGTTAATATTATACCGTTACTAGTGAAGATAGGAAAAACTTTTCTTCATAATGCTAAGTTTTTTTCATTTAAAAATTAATGTAAATTGGTTATAAATTTATTTTCAAGATTGAAATGTTATGCATATGCATACAAAATGTTGATAAAAGTAATGAGAAACAATCATGCTCGTCTTTTTCACATAGGTAAAAGATGAACAGGCATATAGTTTATTTCTTGACCAGTTTTTATCTTTAACTCAACGGTAATCTTTTCCGAAGGCTTAACACAAAATGCTGGCCATAGAGGTTTATCAAACATGACGTCATTAAACTGTGCGATGAGGTCAGCTTCAGTACAGTCAACTAAAGATATGCAAGCGTTTGTGTCGTCCAGAAATATCCCAATGACCTTGTGCAAGGATGCGTTTCTGGTTACCAGGCCAACAGGTAGATGACCAATCAGGACTGCGTGGTCCCAGCTCTCAATACACACCTGGTGGCATTTTTCACAGAAAACAACACAAAAGCTCCACCCAAACTTTTGGTGCCGCTGGGTGGTAGTAAACTCGGACAAGTCTTCGTTAGTAATGATGACGTCACATATGACATCATTCAAACAGAGATCTTTCCAGATGTCATACTTAATCTCCACCTCAAAGTACGCCGCACACGGAGAAAAGAAACTAACTGACCCTGCAGCACCATTGTAAACGCTTCCCTTGTTTGTGAGTGTCGTGTGATACTGTGAGAGAGCGGTAGGTGTGTTAGAAATAATCCTCTTGCATCCAGATATAAAGCAGTTCTTGTGTAGAGTCGATTCATCCAGGTGAAAAGGAGGACCTGTCAATGACAAAATTTATGAATGAGAGAAGCCAAGAGCAAACTAGACCTCTGTTTCATGTACAACTGGTGATTCAAAAGTAACACCAGTAAGTACCAGTATTACAATTGCATCGCTCTTCTCATTGGTGTGTTTCTATAGAAAATGATGTATCAAAAGCTCAATCATGATATTTAATTCTGATTAAATTGTAAAATGTATCGTAGATGAGTGGTTGTACAATTCCATATCAGGCCTCGGGCTTATGAAGCAATTTTAGACACAAGTCAAAATTTCAGTCAGTCATAAAATGATTGTTTATCCTAAAATGACGATTGTAATTAACAACGTTATATCAAGAAACGGTCAATAGCATTTCAATTTTGTTTTCAATTAAGAGACATTAAGACAGTGTACAATTTTTGACTGAAGTCTAAATTTTTTTATTTTATTATTTTTTTTTTTTTGGTGGTGAATATTTTATTGGCTCAACAACTATGGTACATATATTTTTTAGAACACAATTCAAAACGTTTCACAATAGAATAAATGGCATTGAGACAGATCAATATATGAGTACCTTGGACATGGAGCTAATATATTGACGTGGAGCTAAAATATATGCATCTTATTTTTAACATAGTAGAAAGCATTTAACAGCAAACTTCAGACAATCAATATAATACTCAAAGACCACAGTTTACAAGTTAGCTAATATTGGCTGCCATAATTCATAAAGAAGTGCATTTGGTTCTTCGAACAGAGATAAGTTTCTTTCGCATGAAGCTTGTTTCTTATAAAATGTTTAAAAGCAATGAACTCAATTTGTTTGCCAGGAGATTTTGAATGAATTAGATGTATAAAGCATGCAATAATGTAGTGGAACATTTTTTACTTTGTAGATACCAAATATGACATCTTGCATGGTTAAGTGATTGACATTTTCTATATGTTGTTGCCACCAATATATTAGATCTTTCCAGAAAATGTGTATTCTTCTACACTGGAAATATCTATGATGTATAGTGTCAATTTCATCACAGTTGTCTGTGTTACATTTCGGACTTGGAATCAATTTCATATTAAAAAGCGACTAGTTATGTACTATGATTCTGTGTAATATTTTGAGCTGAAGAGATTGTGCGTTAGTTTGTGTGCAATACTGAAAAGGTAAAACAAATATCTTTTTATAATCAGAGACTGGAATTTCTACTTCAAATATTTCTGACCATTTTTGGATACAGAGAGTTATTTCCTTGCAACTGTTAATTAAAATCCAATATGCATCTTTACATTTTTTCAAATTAAAACTCACTAAATGGTAGAAGTTTTCCTTGAACAGACAAGGAGTGCGTTATATTTCCTTCGCTATGGGGGAGGGGGGGGGGGTGTTTTGTCTTTGACATGTTTTCCAATTATTTGGGATAGAGGAAAGGAGACTGTTGTATTGAAGAAAATAGTGTTTAATTTTAAATTTTTCACAAAACTCATATAAAGTTAAGAAATTGCCATCATTGTTAATAAAATCTTTTAAAAACATTATTCCATTTTTATACTATTCAGAAAAAAAGATTGAATTTATTGTCGATGCATATAAAATTGTTAACCCACAAGCATTAGACTTAAGTCTAAAATTGCTTCATGATCCTGGGCCCTTAAGAAATATATAAATCGGGAAGTGTTCTAAAAGTTGTGGATGACTCTTGTGGGAGAGAAATGAATACGGTTAGCGTTATGTGGTTTCTATGTTTTATGAAAGCCTGTGCATCGTTAATAATAAGTTAGATAGTTATAAGAACATATAACCAAATTAATTAAAGCTAGGTTTGTACGACATCAACGATACTATACGTTTAAGTTCATGACTTTTTGTAGAGCCTTTGATTAAGTTAATAACCCAATTTACTATTTTATCGAACGCAAAAAGAGTAATAATTAATTCAAATAATTTGATAACTGAAGGGCATAAAGCAATATGACATATTTGTAAAGAACTAAATCATGAACTTAATGATTAATGACTTTGGCATTGTAAACATAACGCCAAAGAATCTAGAAATAACGTTGCCGGCTTGCAACGAAATCCTTACCCCAACTTCTTTGAAATAAGTTATTATCAATGTGCATTTACTTTATGACGATTTTTAACGATTTTATCGCATGTGTGACATTACTTTTGTATTAACCCTCGTATTAAGGTTTGATGCGTGTGTCTCTTACATGTAAAGGTCATGCGACATCGCTCTGATCTTGTCGAAGACAAGCTAAAAGGTCTTCTTGGCGAGGCTAACGGTTTCATGTCTCCTACAAAAACAAAAAAAGGGGGTTAAATTCACCTGATTTTTTAACTGCAAATGAAGAAACATTGTTGATTTTTATGTTATTGTAAATTAGATCGGGATACGAGGGTTGTCAGTAAAGTACTTTAATATTAATATTAATTTTAAAAATAGTATTTTAAATGTATAATTAAAAATACGACTTCGTTATTGGACTTCGGACGCTGACACAGAATAATGCGTAATTTATAATAAAATATTTACTTATCATTTAAAACATTCCCTTTGTATTCCGTAAATTTCCACAAATATTGTGATGATTTGTACATTTTGATGTTGGCGGTGATTTTTACATCATATCTGCAAAATTTGAACGGTCATGTTTAAATCTATAAAGTCTGGACCGTCATTGCTAAGAAAGAATATGTTTTCGGAAAAGGGCATCGGAAAAAAACTCCTACAGAGACTCACAAATTTCACATTTTTTCACAAAACTCACAGAATAAACATAAGAAAGTGAGCCGTTCCTTATAGTATTCAAGTGGCACCAAAAAATTTCAGACGGAAGTGAGAAATTCGTGACGTTATTGACGGTGATCGGTGACTTACAGTGCGTGAAGTTGCAGAAAAAAATGCGGATTTTCAAAGACTACGGTATATTACATTTTATCTCAAGATTTAAATAAGAGTCGTGTCTGTGCACGATGGGTTCCAAGACATTTGACTAGTATATGGAAAAGAGAGTAGAATTGCAGTTTATTTACAATTTATTTTAAAAGAAACTGACAGACGTTTCATAAGTTTGTTTGGACAGGACTGTTACAACTGATGAAAGTTGGTTCTACTACTATGATCCCGAAAAAAACAACAGTCCAGCCAATGGCAAAATACGAACTCTCCCCACCGAAAAAAGCGAAAGTTACAAAATCTATTGAAAATAATAGGTTCGTTCTTTTTATAGACCGTAAGGGAGTTATACACGCAGTACCCAATGGTCTGACAGGAAATTCCTAGTACTATTCAAGATAATTTAAACTTTTGAAATAAAATTTAATAATTATTGTTACTATTTATTTGAATAACAAATAAAATGTTTCACTATAAATAAATCTATACTAACTACTAACATTGCATTAATTTGCATTCTAGAAATATTAAATGTTATTTAAAGTGTTGTTGTCGTATTTACAATATTTTTTTTGTTAGGTTCTGAAGAGGGATTTGGTACAGACGCTTAGAAAAGAGCGGCCATTCCTAGCGGCTCGTTTGGATCAAGTTTTACCTCACCAAGATAATGCTCCCGCCCATATATCTCAGACAACACAGTTAGAGATCGATTTACTGGGGTTCGAGTGCCTTCAGTATCCTCCATACAGCCCGGACTTTGCCCCCGTGGACTTTGCCGTTTTCCCCTAGATCAAGTCATTTTTGTGCGAGCAGATCTAGATATTTAAGAATTTGCAAGAACTGAGACTGGACGTTATTAATGTTATTTACATTAACAGTTTTTTGCTCATATATGATGACTGGGTAATGACTGGTTGACAAGAAATGTGTCAAGTTAAACACTTGTTTACGAAACGACTTTTATTTAGTGTTTGACGTTGGGTAGCATCGTCAATATCGATTTGGTGGCCTGGCTATAATTCAGTATTTTTTTGCATTTGATGAAATTATCACTATTTATGCTTTGTTTGTGATAAAAAAAAAAATACGCACATTAATTAAATAAAATATGAATTTAACGAAAATAAAGTTTTACACATTTCATGCATGTTTGTCAGTTGTTATCAAGGTTGTCAACTAACTTTACGGACAACCCTCGTAAGTTTGGTTTTAATCAGGATCGGTCAAATTATGAAAATTAGCAATATTTCTAAAAAAAAATTCGCCAATTTGATTCAATTTCCTTTTTTTTCAAATGAGTGTATTATATTTCTTTTGTGTAAGAGACATCTCTTTAAAAGATTTTATTCATAGGTTTAAAAATTTGAACAGAAGAAGTTGGTTTTTTAAAAATATTTTCTTCAATATTTTTGTATAAAAAAAAATCAAAATGTCTTATTGACTTAACTGGACATTATTTATTAGATACTGATATCATGCATTTATCCACACCAATTTTTTATCTCTTCAGTGTATTACTTGCAACCAAAACAGATTTTTTAATTTTCATAATGAAGAATACACGTATAAAATAATAAAAATCATTTATCCTTCTTTGAACAACGAAATCATGTTTTAGAAATGATACTAAAATAAAAGTTTTGTGTAGCATTCCACCTTAGAAATAAATATGACACACTTCTATGAGCAACAGGAACAGGGCCCGTAGATTGAGCTTGCATTAAGTTTCAGTGTATGAAATATCTCATTACACAAAGCATTTGTGTCATATTGTACATTAACACCCACCCAGTAAATTCAAAATCTACAATATGACACTATTATACACTAACAGCTTGACAAATTGGACGGCCAATTATAATTTACTTCAAATAAATACAGACCTTGTGATCGCACCAAATCGGGAACGGGACTTTTCATGGCATCATTGCAGGAATCATTGACATCTTCTGCAGCAAAAAAAAAAGTCAAAACAATGAAAAACATGATTCCAAAAGGAAAGTCGTTCAGATTGTAGCGACATTTAATTTTTAAATGGTATAGCAACCTGAAGTGTAGTGGAATCTCTCCATGATTTCCAGATGTTGGTTGTGAATATAGAACGGTCGTCCAAGAATGAAAACCTCCACATTGTAGATCCCAACCAACTCAACGCGGAAACCTGTCCTCAAGCTGCCGTCCTCCTCCAGTTGGCAAGGGTAGAGAGACCGGGTTAACTTCTCGGTGGGATCGACCAGACAAATTTGGACATCAATGGCTTCTTCTTGGGTGAGTTCATGATGAGGATTTAACAGTTGTAGTCGAATTTCAAAAGTCTCATCAACGTAACTTAGGTTTGGAACGGTCATTTTTGTAAAAGGTGCGAACGCATTTGAAAACACGATTAAACCGAGATCGTTTATTAGTTCTTCGAAATCTTCAATCATATTTTGAGACGAAAATCGAATGGTTGGGTTGGTGCACGGAAGGCAGTGATGGTCCTCATTCAATAGTTTTAAAAACTGTTTGCGAATGAGAGGTTCGAGACAAAGAAATTCGGGCTTATTTCCACTTTCTAATAAACTTTTCAGATAATATTTGCCATCTTCTATTACATTTTTACGCATCTGAAAGCCCTTTTCCTGTTTTTTAAGGAGCTCTCTTTTATCTTTCTGAACTGACTTAATGAAGTTTTGGACATCTGACTTCCTTTTCTCCAGCAGCTTAATCAAAAAGTCATACGTCCTTTCGGCATCCTTTATAGCATCATTAGCCATTTTGTCAACACCTAAAGTTTGTTCTTCAATCAATCTTATTGTTTCATCAACTCTCTCCTTTTGCTGCTGCAGATCTGTTTCAATCGTTTTAATGTTTTTTAAACGTAAGTCAAAAACGGTATCAATTTTTAGCACTCTATGGCTATGTTCTATGTGGGAAATTACGCAAGAAGGACAGAGGCAAAGCTCGCAATTCTTGTCTGTGCAGTAGAATTTAATTTGTTCATTGGTGTGGCCGGGGACGTTGCATTTAATGGTGCTATTCACGTGATATTGTAGCTTTGCATACTCTTCAATAGAAAGGACAATATGTTCCTTGTATTTCTTGTACTTTCTGTGGATTTGCAGGCAATCTGAGCAAAGGTTATCCAGGCACTCCGTACAGCGGTGTGTGGCGCTGGACTCCTCGTCGCAGAAATCACAGCAGACATCCGACATAGTTTCCGGATTTTGCAAAACCCGCCCCAGCTTCACTGGATCTGTGTGGAAAGTAGTGACGTCATTATCCGGGGTTTTGTGAGCCGTTTTACACTCTGGACATGTAAGAGATTCATCGAACACGAGCTCGCACAGACAGTCTAAGCAGACGTCATGTAGGCATGGTAACAGACGTGGCTGGTGATCCTCGTCATTATACACGTGATTACAGCGCCGACAGGTGACTGAGAAAACCTGTGATTCTAAATTCTTTATCGCATTTTCTGCTGACATATCTGTAATGTATTTCACGGAAAATTAGGATATTAACATTAACAAGATTTTCGAGGACGTCATTAACATATTTTTGATAAATTTAAGCGATTTATTGGTGAAATCTTTTACTTACTTGTTCAACAAATTATCCTCTAGATAAAAGTACGTCCACTCCAAGTTTATAAGAACAGACAAACAGTAATTTTACCAATGACAACGAGTACAATTGTGTGTTGTTTTAAATGATATACATGACAATGGGTCCTATATCTTTATTTAATTCTCTATAAAGCAATTATCGGCCGCGGTATCGCATTCATTACATCTATTATTCATAGGTGTAGCTGGGCAGTGTATTACTGATACGGACGGTATTTAAATATACTCGTTCTGGAATACAGGAGCGGATCCGGAGACTTATCCCGACTCTTTAACCAGGAAGCGGTTGTCATTCCTTAGTTTATCTACGCATCGAGCAATCTTCATTTTTCTTAAGGAGTGCATGCATAAAGAGACGACATTTTTCTTTTACTCGCGGGGAAAGAACAGCGTTTATTTAATTGGAAGGAAGTTAAATTTAGTCTAATGTGAACTCTGGCCGTGGACCCTGTATCGTGGGGAAAGCCCAGCCACCTGAAAGATAAAAAAGTTTATCAATGAACACTGCGATCTTCAAAGGCCCAGTTATATACTTCCTGGATTTTAGAGATTTTACATACACTTATCTATTTTGAGGTTCTTGGCTGTTGGCTTTTTTTTAATGCGGTCGTGTTGTTTTTAGGGGCGTGTGCCGGACGTGCATTTCACGTGTAATTGAATTTAAGGGGGGAGTTTAAACATGACGAGAACAACCCAGTATGTCGATGCTTTTTGGGTGAGTGTTGAAACTGGTTTTCTTTTTGTTCTTTTTAAAACCTGAAATGTTTTTAAAAAGCAGACGGTGCGATATAAAAATATCTCGATGAATGGTGAAGTCTGTGTGTACAGGTATGCATAGCGGAATGATAAATGGCTGGTTTCACTTTAATTTTCTTTATGTAGAAGAGTGTGATATTAGGCGCGTTCAATTATTCAGAACACTATTTAGTATATTATTTTATGTAATGTGTACTTTTGTGTACGATATTTTATCAAAGAAATGTGTACAAAGTACACTTGAACTTTTACACTTAAATTCCGTGAAAACGCTGTCCCCCGTTGTTTTGTAGGAGCCCGATTTCACCAATACCAAGGGCTTAGATATATTGACCAAGAGAAACAAAGATATCAGAAAAGTGTCCAAAGAGCTAGAAGAGTACTACAAGGAAAGGTGAGAGACTTCTCGCTGGCTAAATGGCACATACACGTACAACGGGGTCAGGGATGTCCGTGTTAAACAACGCGATTAGAGTTTCTCTGTTTTAATTAACTCACTAGAGGTGACATATGCATGAACGCGTTCTTGTTCAGATATGTTGTGTGTGGATTTTTTTTTTTTTTTTTTTTTGCAAGCCATGTCATTTGAGCGAGAACATGACATTGTCCCGTTCAACGTTTTGATGCAATAACATTTCAGGGCTAAAGCCGAGCAGGTCTATAGCAAAGCAATACAGGCCCTGGTCCGGAAACTCGAGGGAAAGGAAGAAATCGGGTAAGGTATAAAGAAGGACACGGTATATCTTAGAAAAACACCAAAGAAATCACTCTACTGACACAGGCAAAAAATCTTGTGGGGACAACGAATATGAGTTGCAACATTAGAACTCAAAGTGAAATAAATATATGCAACTTTATGAACTTGTAAGGTTATTTGTAATTATATTTTACGAATAAAATCAAAATTCATGAATATTAAAAAAACATTTAATTATATAATTGTGTTACACCTTTCATTTGTTTTTAGAGACCTTGGTAAGGCACTAAGAGAACTGAAAATACAAACAGAGCGGATAGCACGATCCCATGAGGAGGCGGGCAACAGTTTCCAAGTGTTGTACAATGAACTTAACAAGTACAACGACGAACAGAAGGTCATCAAGCAGCAGGTGCTCGTTATGTAGTGTAACTGTCCACGTAGTGTAACTGCCCATGTATTGTAACAGTCCTTGTTAAATTGTTCCAAGTTCTGTTTTGCAACTGTCTATTTTAAGTTGTTCTTAGTTATGTAGTGTGACTGTCCGTGTTGAATAGTTTCGAGTTCTGTAGTGTGACTGTCCATGTTGAAAAGTTTCGAGTTCTCAAGTGTAACTGTCGATGTTGAATAATTTCGAGTTATGTAGTGTTACTGTCCATGTTGAATAGTTTCGAGTTCTCTAGTGTAACTGTCCATGTTGAATAATTTCGAGTTATGTAGTGTGAATGCCCATATTGAATAGTTTCGAGTTATGTAGTGTGACTTTTCATGTTGAATAGTTTCGAGTTATGTGGTGTTACTGTTGAAATGTTCTGAGTTCTGTAGTGTAACTGTCTATTTTGAGTTGTCTTGAGTTCTATTGTATGACTTTCCATGTTGAATAGTTTCGAGTTCTCTGGTGTAGCTGTCCATTTAGAATTATTCCGAGTTCTGTTGTGTAACTATCCATGTTGAATTCTTTCGAATTTCGTGTGTAATTATCCATGTTGAGTTTTAGTGTAACTGTCCCAGTTTCGAGTCCATCTGAATCCGTTCACTGTTATATTAGCTCACCCCATTAAGGCGTATTCCAGGATACTACATTTGACTCGCTACTTCCGCAAACAGGTTGCATCGCATCTTATTATTAAGATTTTTAGCAAAATGACAAAATTTCAGTTCGTTCTTGTTTCGAAGGAGTGGCCTTGTGTAACATTCTTTGTAATTAATTGCATCAATAAAATGTGTTTATTTCGGTTTAATTTAAGCTAACATCAAGATTATCGTATAGTTATGAAGATGTCAAATCTATCATTCATTTTTAATATTATTTTTCATCATGTGTCAAGATGTAAATTTTGAATTTACTGGGTGGGTGTAAACACTAAACTTACAACACCCAGATTATTCAAAATTTACATTAGACACATGCATCAAACAATAATTGTTGGAAGAAATCAAAATGATTCCCTATGTACTTTGAAATAACAATGTCACACTGTAGAATCATATCTCGTAGAAAATGTCGCTGTATTTGTGTCAGTTTTCTAGGAAATGGTGTTTTAAAAAAGTTCCTGATGATAATTAGTTTGTTTGTTGGTCATGTGTCCCCGTGACATTGTTTTATTTTAAAGGAAATTAAAAGGCTCTTTGGTGTTGGGCTGATAGTCATAAAGGCGTTATTCCGGTATTGGTGGTCAAAAAATGCTAGGATTTTTTTTTATTTAAAAGTATTGGACACTTTAACAGCATCATATTTTTCTGCCATAAAGAGAAGGCTCATTATGATGAAATTTTACAAATTTCTTTATCAGAAAAAAATTTATTTCAACAAGGTATATTGCTTAGAAGTACTTTATTTTATTTTAACTTAAGGGGATTTAACTTTAGTAAAACAAAAATAATGAAGGGATATGTGTAAGGCCAGTTTTAATAGCAATGAAATAGTAAATACGCATGAAATAAAACTGTTTCAACAGCACACGTCTCTTAATTTGGAGAGGCCAGCTATAGGTGGAAACAAGAACTTGAGTACTACAATTACAGCCATTGATGTGGATGGACACTTAAATTCATAAGTGCAGTGCACTTACATTTGTATTTATGTGCTTGAGTCTGCAGTCGGTACTTGAAGTTTAGAAATGCATTTCATGATTGTAATTATCTTCAAAACAAGGCAAAAACAGGGGCTGTATAAAAGGGATTCTTGTTGATGTTATCTTCTAGTTGGGGTTATGTGATAATGATTATGTTTCTTTCTGCCTATATTAACATTTATCATTAGTACTAGCGATAATGTTGATAACATCTATTGTTTTCAGATCGAGGATAGGACTAAGTCTAGCCAAAATGACAAAATACAGAAATACAAAACATGCATGTCGGTAAGTGAGCGAGTTATTTAGGCTCTCGGTTTGAATAGAATTTATTTTTCCTCTTACTTTGTATGATTTAAAAAAAGGATCACACAGTCTTGAATAGAGAAACACTTGAAACTTATAAAAAGAATAAAACTTAAGTTTACGGTAAACAAGCCAACTATTTCCCGTTTATTTACATGAATTATGGACAATTTAATTTTATTCAACTTAAAAACGGATGTACATTTCATTGCATCAGAATTAGACACACAGAAGGTGTTGCTCTCTGATTTGTGTATAAATAAAGACAAGGAGACAACAGCTGGCCTATCTTGCGCAAATCTATGAAAATTTTATGAGAACGCGGTAGTAGAATAAGATGCTTAAATCCTAAATTTTATAAATTCACAAAGTTATATACTTGCTAGTAACTACAATCCTTGCCAATGTCCTTTATGATCTTTTAATTCAGTTTTTCTATTTCATTTTATTTTTTAGCTATAGAAGTGAGTTTTATTCTATCTAAAAACATGCAAAACAGATTTTTTTAAACATTCATTTTAAGCTCTTTCATTGGGAACACACATATTTATATAGTTATATACTAGTAATGCGCGTTCTAAATTTTCTTCAACAAACGTGTTTAAAGACTGTTTTAAAATTCGTTATTCAGAAATGTAAAAATATATTGTCATCGGGCGTTGCGATATACTTTTAATTTGCAAAGATTTTGAATATAAAGTTATTTCATCATTTCAACTCAAATCATCTGTTACATGTACTTTATACATTGTTTATGGTGCTCGGGATAGTTCTAATCTATGAAATATAACAGCCCCTGCACCATAAATGTAACCAACCAAGAAAACAAGAACTGCATCCTTGGTGCAAAGTGAATGACTTGCTGCATTGTTTTCCTCTAGTGTAAAGAGAAATACATAAGCAAGTGTAAAGAGAAAGAGGCGGCAGAAGAAGCGTTTAACCAGGCACGTCAAAGTGTCCAGATCACCTCCAAGGACCTCAGCAAGGTGCGTGCCACCCAGTATATTATTATACCTCATTATAATAATTTTATCTAACGCGTTTTCTGATTGGTTCTAGACAATCACGTGCCAGGGCATAAAACGGTCATCGTCATTTTTTCATTATATCCCGTTAATGATTTACAATAGTTGGAAAACGATTAGAACCCGGTGTATTATGAATTATCCCTGTCGTTCGGTATAATAAACAATTTATTGTATGAACGTTTGGGAGATATGAAGATTTAGATCGTTGCCCTCGGGAAATATGATTTTCACGGATCGTTGCCCTCGGGAAATATGATTTTCACGGGGGAACAAATCTTTATATTTCCCTCACAATCATGCAATAAATGTATTATGTTCCATCACTGAATTACTATAGATATGTTATCAGTATGAATCTCTAAGATTTCATAATTTTTTTTCTATTTCTTGTTTGCATATGATAGGCAAGTAAGGCGAAAGAGAAGGCAGACGATGCCCAACAACAAGCAGGTATCTGTTTTTTAATGTCAATATTGATATGTTTTGCATTCTCAACCTTTTTGAAATGGCATATATGTTTGTATCATAAACTCTTGTGTCATCTCCTAACATGACCAGGCCGGAAGTGTTAAAACGATTCGAAGAAAAAGATCAAAATCATTATTATTTACATTTGCACATTAAATTTTACTCATGATAACTCGATATCACAACAACCAATTGTCTAAAGAAGACCTCTTTTGATATTGAGGTCACAAACTTAAGGTCATGAGTGAATACGGTCTGTTTGTGTTTAATTAACACTTTCGTTTCCGGATTGATATTTTAAAAAGCCATTCTATGCAATTAAGTTTTATACTTTAACTCACTTTTATTAACAGAAAACTCCTTTTGATTTTGAGATCCAATGGTCAAGGTTAGAAAACTTAATGCATTGCATAATATTGTTTCCATGTGAAAACTATCTTATTATTTTAGCTTTAGTAAAAAAAAAACCCTTGATTTACTATATTTTGAAATTCATTTTAACTTATTGTAATTTATTTTGAGGCTAAAAGGTTAAAGGCTTAGGTCGATTGACTATATTTCTTTTTCTGGTTTCTCATCCTTCTCTCTTTCCATAACGCGAGGTGGGGGGGGCACAAATATCTAAATTGAAGTTGTATATGAATTTGTTTTTTCATCGTACTTTCAACTCAAATTTTAAAACTTTGATGAATGTGATAGCATTGTTGTCAAATAAGTGATTTATGGCTGGGTATTTATTTGAAGTGATTATCCCATGGACTTAAAATGATTTGTCAGTGTTTTTAAAACTATATGATCGGGATTAAAATGTAAGTTTGTTATATTCAATTGCAATTCATCAACAGGGATGTTGGATATAAGTACCATACTATACATTGTGAAGTTGGGTTTGTGAACATATATTGTGTTAATTTATTGATGGATATATACTTGCATCATCACTTTTGTTTTAGCGAAAAACAGCCTCAGGCTTTGATCGCTTATCTCACCTGACCCGATGATTTAAGTGAGCATTGTCTTTTATCTTTAACGGTTTTCTGGATAAGAAGATGGACAGATTTTAGGCAAACTCGTTACAAAGTAATCGTGTAAGGGTGTAAAGAGGACTCAAGTCCAAAACTGTTTAAAACGTTTCTGTCATTTAAATTTCATTATACAAGAACTCATGTTTACCAAAGTACAACTGTATAATGTTATTTTTCAATACAACTTCCTGTTATTATGAATATATATTTCCAGGTATAATATCAAAATGCAATCTCTCCCAATGAGTGCTTATTTTGCGATAACATTGAAAACATTTAGCAACGGAGGTCCTATTTTTCCTACACTTTCGTTGATTAACAATGAAGCCAAAAAAAAAAATTAAACAAAAGACAAATATTTACAAAAGTTGGACCTAATATAAACTACAACATACAAATAAACTTTTTAAAATAATACAGTAGATGAATATGATACATGTAAACGCAATATTAATTGCTGGGGTTGTAAATATCACAGTTGTTACAATCGATTCGGCTGTGATACGGTGTATAATACCAGTATCATTGCTGTCCTTTCTGATGTCAGTTACCAACAGTTATTGCAGTTCTTCTGATGTATCCGATACTAGTACTAAATTGTGTGTTTAATTGTTTCTGATTTCAAAAACTAACCATTTTTGTTGTGTTTGAAGTGTGGGAAACCAACTAGTTTTCTAAATTCAGATACAAATTATGATTGTCTTATTTGAGATGCAAACAATCGTATTTTTTCTGAAGTAAAATACAACTGTAATTGTTATTTTTTCTAATGTTAGCCATAAATTATTATTGTTGTCGTTAATTATGAAAGATACAAAATCTCTTATATTTTTTTTACTTATATAAACAATTATCATTATTGCTTCTACTGTTTTCTATAAATAATTATCGTTATTGCTTCTATTGTCAGATACAAACTGTTATCGTTATTGCCTCTACTGTCAGATACAACCAGTTATCGTTATTGCCTCTACTGTCAGATACAACCAGTTATCGTTATTGCTTCTACTGTCAGATACAAACTGTCATCGTTATCGCTTCTACTGTCAGATACAAATTGTCATCGTTATTGCTTCTTCTGTCAGATACAAACCATTATCATTATTGCTTCTACTGTCAGATGCAGACCATTATCATTATTGCCTCTACTGTCAGTTACAAACTGTCATCGTTATAGCTGCAATAATGTAGCCCTCTCCGATTTTTTATATCTGATGTTTACTGGAGAGGGCTACAATTCCATAGGATCTCCGTAATGGTGCAAAATAAATTTTTTAATGCGTCTGACTTCGGTCTGAAAAGATCGTTTTAATAATTGACTTCCTTTAGATAAAATGATTTTTTAATTCAGGTTGAACAAACTAACCGTATATAAATCAAAACCAGATAAAACACATCAGCATGTTTACCAGTCGTCCTTTTCAGCAGCCATGACAGTTCTCGCGTGATTTTGTGGGATTTACGCTTGGAGTTTTATTGGGCTTGATAAAGTGAAATTCAGTGTAAATAAGCGATCTTACCTCGTTCTATCACTAAAACACCATTTAAGGAAATGGTATATAATGAAAAATTCATATTTACCGCGTTAATTATGTTTAAAATAGGGGAATTCCTATATTCAGTTCAAGATCCGCTCCTGAATTCTCATTGGCTGTCCCAAAATAAAACCGGTCAAGGTCAGTAAACATGGCGTACAAATTCAACTTGCGCTGTTGACATACACGGAAAATAGCCGGTATATGGACTATACTTGATATTTTTGGATTAATTTATGCCACACACATCTACAATGTTTGAGTTCAGGTAAGAAATGCAAATGTTATTGTCATTCATATACGATTTGAGACGAAATCATTGCGGGAGTGAATCACTCCCGCACTTGCACCATTACGGAGATCCTATGGAGTTGTAGCCCTCTCCCAAAAAAAAAAAAAAAAAAATCGGGAGAGGGCTACATTATTGCAGCTATCATCGTTATTGCCTCTTCTGTCAGATACAAACCATTATCATTATTGCTTCTACTGTCAGAAATAAACTATTATCGTTATTGCCTCTACTGTCAGATACAACCAGTTATCGTTATTGCTTCTTCTGTCAGATACAAACCATTATCATTATTGCTTCTACTGTCAGATACAAACTATTATAGTTATTGCCTCTACTCTCAGATACAAACTATTATCGTTATTGCCTCTACTCTCAGATACAACCAGTTATCGTTATTGCCTCTTCTGTCAGATACAACCAGTTATCATTATTGCCTCTTCTGTCAGATACAAACAGTTATCGTTATTGCCTCTACTGTCAGATACAAACTGTTATCTCTATTGCATCTACTTTTAGATACAAACAGTTATCGTTATTGCCTCTACTGTCAGATACAACCAGTTATCGTTATTGCCTCTACTGTCAGATACAACCAGTTATCATATTTCCTTCTACTGTCAGATACAAACTATTATCGTTATTGCCTCTACTGTCAGATACAAACTGTTATCGTTATTGCCTCTACTGTCAGATACAACCAGTTATCGTTATTGCCTCTTCTGTCAGATACAAACTATTATCGTTATTGCTTCTACTGTCAGATACAGACCATTATCATTATTGCTTCTACGGTCAGATACAAACTGTCATCGTTATTGCTTCTTCTGTCAGATACAGACCATTATCATTATTGCTTCTACTGTCAGATACAAACTATTATAGTTATTGTTTCTACTATCAGATACAAACTACAAGAGTTCGGTGCAGGCCTTGGAAATTTCCAGGAAGTCATGGGAGAAGGAGATGGAGGACGCCTGCAATGTAAGTAGTTCGTTTTATAAGTGGCTCTGTCTATTTATAGGGCGGTTAAAGACGCTTGCAGTCAACTCGTTTTGTGTAAGATTTTTTTAAAAAGGTTACATATTCGAGCCGGAAGAAAATAACGATTTTATGTTCATATAACACGCAAAGAAATTAATCCATTTGACAGATTTATTAAAAAATAATTTGAAGATTATTTAGGTATGCCAGACTGACTTATGACTTATGAAGTTTTGTACCATCACAGGGTAACTTTTAGACTGTATTTATAATATCGATATTCAGATAAGACTTAACATGTTTTAATTGATAAAATAAGTTTTTTAATCTCTCATCCCCGCCCCCCCCCTTCCCAAAAATAAAAAATATTAATTTAAACTAAATATGATAACTAATTTTTCACATAAGTGTTGTCTATTGATGAACTACTCTTGCTTTTGAAAATCAAACAGAATTTCCAGCACCTCGAGGAGCAGAGAATTGACTTCTTTAGGGACAGTGTTTGGAAGTGTACTAATGTGGACTCCAAAGCCTGCGTAGACCAGGACGAGGTGATGCCATGGTGACGTCATACACGTCACCGCTACTGTATTAAAGATGATAATCAAATAAAGATATATATATATATATATATATATATATATATATATATATATATATATGTGGCAAATGGCATTAGAGGTGGTAGCAGGGGGAGGGGGCTGCCCCCTTCCCCCACTCTTTCTCACAAAATATACACACACGCACAGTTATTGCAATTATATATATATATATACGTGTGAAATTTATATATATATATAATATTAGATACATGTACAGTAAAATGAAACGCGCGTTGATGTCAACATATCATTGCAGTGCGCTGAAGCTGTCCGCAATGTGTTGCAATATTGTGATATTTCCAAAGACCTACAAGAATTTATTGATAACAACAAATTATCCGGAAAACGGCCAGGTCTGTATACAGAGAAAATTCTCAAAGTAACTTTACGTGTGAAATTTTCAATTTCTGGGTGATGGAGTTAGATTCCATTTTAAAGCTGTCATATTGTAAATTTCGCATTAACATCTCCGTAGAACACCCTTTCAAAGCATCTGTCAGTATACGTAGATGGGGTATTTGTTAACATAAGTTTTTATACATTATTAAGAGCAAATACTGTACGAGGACTATGACAGACGATCGAACCAAGGGCCACTCTCTCGAACTCAGTCACTGCGCCCCCCGCAACCAATCCCTCCGGTGCAACATCCCAGAATCCCCCCGCCAAGACCCGCAGAGGGGCCGCTTATATCATTCGACGAAGGTATAATAAGTGTTAAAGGTTGCATATAGTCTACAATCTATTTGTTTATTTAAAGGGTACATGTATATCATTCCTTTGTATCGTTTAGCAAGAAGCACGGGTGCTTGAGGACAAGACCGTCCCCTCCCTCCTTTCATTCCCCTCTATAGAGGGTCTGAATTTTTTTTCAAATGTTTCTTTTTAGCAATGAATGTATATAAATTAGATTAGAAATACCGGTATGTCATAAAAAGATAATTTAAGGGGGGAAAAAGAGCAAAGATCTGGGGGTCTATACTTGGGTGTGGGGAATGGAAGGGGGATCGGTCCTGTCTTCAAGCACCTGTGGCAAGAAGAACAAATTAAGCATTAGTTTGGTATGCTTTTACTAACAGACTATTAACAATTTTGCCTTTTTTTATTCCCGTGCACGACCATGTAGCTGATGAAAATTACGCGCTGGCAAGAGCAATTCCCAACGACGAGTATTCCTATGCTCGTGTGTTCCCAGGTAAAAATGGTGATGCACCGCTAACAGTGCTTATTTTCCTGAGCTTCACGCTTATCTAAAATCTACTAACTCTTTTATTTTTTTGATAATTAACGAAAGCCTATTGCTGTTAATTTAATGTTCAATTTAGGACGGGTCTGGGTTTTTACAGTAAAATAGACTTTCGTAAAAACCGTTATAAATATGCTTAATATAGTTTTGTTTCAGCAATATTGAGGTAAATCAAATTTCGGGGAGGAAATCTGATTATTTCATCACTATATACATTTTAAATGCACTTGAATACTTGTTTTTTCTATATATTAACTCTATGCATGGTTATAAACAAAATTCAGCTGCTGTGTTCTTTCATGTTTCCTGAACTTCGTCAGTTTTTCTACCATCTGATGCATGCTGTCTTTTTCCGGTCACCTATCTAAATAGAGCCTAAGCCTTTCGGACCGGGCCTAACCATCGGATCCCAAGTTAATGTTCTCAAGTCCTACCATGCCAAGGTAATAATAATGAGTCTGTTTCCCTTGGCACATAGAATAGTGAACATGCAATGGACGATTCTGGTTGTTCCATTTCTTTTCACATATGAGATATTATTTTCTTTTCAAAACTATTTTGCCTTCAATTTTCTTTTTTTAACGCAGAGTAGCTGAATTTTACATTATTTCTACTAAGCGCACTATGCAATGTTTTTTGCATAAACAAAAAATTCACTTAACAAAATTGTGGAAGGTGGAAGTTATTTCGTTTTTATGGAGGGTTTGGGATTTTGTTTTGTTTGCTATTTGTTTTATTTATTACTTTAATTTTTTTGAATTATTTTTTGGCTTTGTTTTGATTTTTTTGTGTGGGTGGGGGGTGTTCTGTTTTTGTTTTTTTGGGGGGGGGGCGGCGTTGATTTTTTTGGGGGGTGGGGGTTTATTTTGTTTGGGTTTTATGGGGAGATGCTTTCTACAAGCTGTATTTTACGCTACAACGTGGAGTTACTTATATTTTACTATAATTATCACGCGAAGAAGCTTATATACCACTTCCTTAGCTGAAAAGCTGAATTAAATAGTGTTGGTTTTACAGTGTACCTTCTACAAAAAAAACTTTGTCATTTATAGTATTCATAGGACAAATTTAGCATCACGAAGCCACTTGTAGAAACAACAAGGAAATGCAGTATTTAAGTTCTGTCAATTATATGTAACACATTTTTTGTTGTTGTTTATATCTGTTGTTTATTGCATAAACTCTTTAATAATATATGGGGTAGTTTACTTATATGAATGGATAACAGATAAGGTAGCATTATAAATAAATATACATGTATATATAAAAGAAGAAATAATTAACAATGTTGTATTTTATTTTATTAAAGGTTATTGATTCGGACTTGAATAGAATTTGTGTGAAATAAATTAAGATTCATACAACTTCGATGTGGTTCCCTTTCAGGGTCCGTCTGAGCTGACGGTGGAGACTGGACAGAAAGTGGAGTATATGAGGGAGATGAAGGGAGGGATGACCCAGGTCAAAGTGGGTGAGAGGTGTGGCCTGATTCCCACGGCCTGTATACGGATGGGGACCACCACCTACCTGTAATCCACCTGTGGGTTACCTGTAACCTAATTGTAGATTACCTGTAACCACTCGGATTGCAATCCTCTTGTTACTTTCTTTTAATTGTTAAGTGCACATTTATGTGATGCATGTTGTGATATACAAGAGAGAGAGAGAGAGAGAGAGAGAGAGAGAGAGAGAGAGAGAGAGAGAGAGAGAGAGAGAGAAAATCAGTCTAATACAAGCATGAACTGAATATTTAAAAAAATTTATACAACGTCTTCCGTGCCCAAAAATTGCAATAGTTTTGGTGCTTTACAGTGTATACAAATTACAGAGTCAATGATCGTTTTCTGTTGACTTGGTACTGTCTGATTTGTATTTTATTCGTTAGTGTTTTTGTATGCCTAGTTACTTTTATTTACGTGTCTCTTCAAGAGGAAGTTTGGTTATCTTCTGGGTTTCCACGCTATCTCAACTGTATAAATGTATGATGTGCACACTCGGTTTTATACTGTACATAATTATGATGACCTAAGATACCGATATAAGCACAGTTGGTTTTTTTTAATTGTTGCTATTTATGTTTAAAATTATAGTTTTTAGAATACATGTATTGCACTGCAGATGCTTGTTATTTTATTTCCTTGTTTGTTTGTGTACAAACTGTCCGTCTTTGTTAACAGGGTAGACGGTTAGAAAACTTAAATGATATTATTTTAATTGTATTTGAAATGCATTAAATATTACACAACGCCACTCTGTGTTATTTCTTTGTTGTATTTACCAAGGTGTTAATTGGAGACCCTGCTGTGTTTCAGTGACCGGCTGTGGGTCGGGGATTATCCCCCGTTTATGTACCCTGTATCCTGACCGGAGACAGTCTAGACCACAGTGTTCCTTATCTTGCTGGGAAGGATTCATTCAATAATCAAACGGACGAAGTGCATGTATACGTTGGATCAAATTATTTTTTCCTCTTTATGGGGTGTAAGGTTCTACGGCTTTGCGACTGCTGTTAGCATGGTTAGTGGCTGCTAGCTTCAGCCTGGTCTAAGAGTTTGCAATTTTACAGATGTAATTTTGAAATACTGTGGCATAAGATTCGCAGAAGAAGTAATACATTTCAATAGTTTTATTCAATTACAATTAAATTTCATTATGCCATGATGGCTTTAAAATGCATCTACTATTAATAATCAAATTTTTATGCTTTTTAACTTTTAAAAATTCTAATTAAAGCAATTGCATTTATATGATAAACAGTGAAATGGGTTTGCAAATATTGATAGATAATTAAAGTAATCAGTAAAATCTTCATCATACTTGAGGCTTTCAACAATACATTTTTTTTTTCAAAGTAAAAGAAAGGTTATCTAATGGAAATAGAACGGTAAATATATGAAAATTGTAGATTTATAACTTTTTTGTTCAGCATACTTGGAGATGAACCCAATTCTTCTCACATCAAGAATAGTTAATCATGATGATAAAATTTGGTCAAATCCAAAGTGCAATACAAAGAATAATAAATGTTTACATTAAAAACAAGTCTTTGATATGAACAAATAATAGTTGGATATCTTTTAATAAAAGCACTGTATATTTCCTTAATGGCAGTCTCTGTTAAGTTGCTCTTTTCACCAACAATTATAAAACACACTAATAAGAATTTGGCCTTTTTTGATCAGGGGGAAAGTTTGATAATTTTTGTATCTTAAAAAACTTTGAAGAACAGAAGGCCTATACTGTTTATATTTCTTTATTGAGTCCATCTCATTATAACAAGTAAACAGAGATTATTCTAATACTAAGCATACTGATCACGCACCTACACACACATACATCGTTTGTTGATTTACACATACAATGACCCACAAAGTGCACTCTAAAAAACACACAAATGTAAAACTCGAGAATTCTGGAACTCCGTACTGCATTAAATAAATTAAACAAAAAATAAGTAAAAGTTTACAAATAACAAAATAAATACAAATGAAAACCAATGGATTAAAGCACTATCCCTGCCACTCCCATTACTATCTAAAAAAAAATTATTACACATTTTTGTTACATTTTACTTGTTCAACACATGTACTATCTCTTTATAATCAATACAGTTTTTTGTTTTGCTAAAAAGGGGACCTTTTTTGAGTCTGCAGCACATTTGGCTTAAATAGCATTTTACAAATTCAAACATATAAATAATTTCTCCTTCATTCATACTAAGTTTTATCCCTTACATTCATTTAATACAAAAATGCTATGAATCATGATCCAGTTAGCAGGTGTGAGTGAGTTATGTCCCCTGGCCAGGGACATCAGGGGAGGCGGGAGCTGCCCCCTCACTGGCTCCCAGTCCGACCACCACCTGTGCCTTTGTTGGCATCAGTGGCTCTGGAAGAAGCGGCGTAGGAAGATTTGTCATGTTCTCTGTATCTGCGTCAATGTCTATTTTCATTTTCCGCGGCCTTATCGCCCAGGGATTCTTCTCCAGAACAACCTGGACTTCCTGCCTGAAGCTGTCTTTAAACTCTATCATGTCCTGCTGGAGCTGCAGCGTGTCTGCCATCACTTTCTCCTGTCGTTGTCGGAGCTCGGACAGAGTTCGTAGGTTCTCCCACATGATGCGCAGACCCTCACACGTATTGTCTTGTCCGGCCTGGGGAGGAATGGCCTCCCCTGACATGTAGCGATCGTACTCCTGTTGTGTCAGATTTAAAGACTCTGCATTGATTCCCTCAATGAAAGATACAGCACAGCACTGTTCGAAAGATAAAAAGCTTCATGTCAATCATGATATATAAATGCTTTTTTGTGGGGGTTTTCCTCAATAATACATAAAAATGAATCTGCTTGATGAATTTTCTCTTTTTTTTGAAAGAAAACTATTTCTGAAAAATTCAAATATTTTTCCTAGGCATAAAAAATAAAAGATATAGGCTTTTTGAGCTTACCAAGTTTGTGAAGTAGTATCCTGCCTCTCCACTCATCAACCGACTTGGATTGGCAAACCTTGTAATATACTGAATGTTTGACTGAAGCAAAGGTGGGTTGGCCTTCAGAACAATAAAGATTAATGCTGGTAGGAAGTCGTCTGCATTTGCTGGTCCAGTTTTGGAATGACGGAGGATTTCAAATATATTCTTACAACATCGGGTGACACAGTCCAACTTGTCTGGGGGAGACTTCTTTGAGTTCATCTCAATTATTTCTGAAATATGAAATTCACAATGTAAAATTCTATATATACCGGTACATGTTTGCAGACACTTAACTACAGGTTCATGTATATCCTATATAAACTCTACTAAAAAATTTCTTGGCAAATGTCATAATTCTGCTACAAGATTGTGTTCTGATGCCGACTATACAAAGACCTTGTATTACATAAGCTTGTGATTGGATGTACAATGTAGCTACCTGTGATGGCCCGGTCAACGAGCTGCCGCACCTCATCCTCGTTGTCGTTGATGGGTGTGTCCAACTGCTGGGCTGTGACCCAGTGAAGCCCGCGAATCCGGTCCTGGATCTGGAGGTCCTTCTGCTCATCCTCGTTACTCTGACAGAACACCATGGAGTAGACACGCACCATCACATACTTCTCTATGTAATCTAACAGCTTCTCTGACATCTCCGGGCTCTGACCTACAAAGTGGGTATCGAAGGTCAACATCTCATACACAATGACATACTATATTGACTTTAACTAATTTTCTATTAATTAAAACAACTTATGTAGGAGGTTGGAGATTCCTTAAGTCATGTGTCTAAGTAAATTCCCAGTGACATACTTCAATGATTTTATAGTCTTATAGGTTATAGTAGATTATTCATCATTCTATAAGCTATGGAAACCTCAAATATATCATTCTCTCACCAGAGGTCATGCTACACAAGCTTCGCTTACACCTCTGTCAACGCCGGAAAAATAGTCTGTCACATGATCAAAACAAGCATGGCGGGCACATGGCATTGTTGATTTGTTTCCTCTGTACGATCAGCTTGAAGGAAAGTCATTGATGGGCGAAGACTTTGAGGACACGTTTAAAAACATCACAGATGACATTGCTGCTGATTTATGTAAAATTATTGATGAATCGGTAGTGTACAGAAACTAATTTTTCAAAACATCTGTCAAACTAGATCATGTGATCATATTTTAATTTTCACCTCCGCAAAATAGTTCTCCCAGTACCGTTGAAATAATAATAAATAAAGGCGTTAAAGATTTAAATTTAATTATTTATATTATAAATAATTATAAATTATAATCATATTCATAAATAAAAGGAATGACTACTGGTACATAGATTTTAATTACATGTTGACCATCGTTTAAGTTTGTACAAGAATCTTGTACATCGGGCGTTGACAGAGGTGTAAGCGAAGCTTGTGTAGCACGACCTCTGGTGAGAAAATGCAAATATATATGTTATGAGCACACACTAACCTTTGTAAGTATTGTGTGAATTCATCCTATCAGACATGTTCTGGTAGAAGTCCTGAATCATCTCTGACAATTCCTCCACGGAAGCGTCCGCATACTGACTCAGTTTGTCCACTATGGCTTTGGTGTGCTTGGATACATCAACAGCCACGTTTTTGCGAAGAGACTTCAGATAGTCTGCAAACTCTGTTCCAAGCTGCTGGGTTTCCAAGCTGACACGTTTGATTTCTTTACGAGGGGGTGTGTTCTCCTGAATGGGGGAATCTGGAATTCATAGAAACGCTATTAGTCTTACAGTTTGTTATGGAAAATATCAGAAAACTTTCATAACCCAATTCTGTCTAAAGTATACAAAACTTTAATAAAACAAAATTTAATGGGAAAGTATTTAGTGATAAGATTAAAATTCTACTTCTCCAAAAGGAACTCGTTATACTTGTATCAGTTTGTATTTTCCTGGACCTTTCAATTACATATTTGATTTTTCATACATCAGTACCAGTAATTGCAGTCACTTAATCACCACCTCTATGGCTGAAGCTTTTAAGTCCTAAAATTAATTAGTTCTCAAAAGACTTCCGAAATAATAAAAAGATGGCATAATTACTCCATTTCATAAAGAAGATTTGAAAAGAAAAAGAATTGATTACAACAATAGTTTTTTTTCCAATTAATCTTTGCCCCTGGCAATACAGTGCACAGTAATGCTTGATTGTGTCACACAGATTAATGATGCCCTAAACTGAGTAAAACATGCTATTGATCTCTGGACAGTTTGGAGTGGGGGATTATCTGATTACAAGTTTTATTTTTTAATCAGTTTGATCAGGTTTAGACCTAACGAGTAGAGTCAACACCTGTAAAACTTGGTGCATATGGCACTCTCTACTTGTAACAGGTCAATTAATACTCAAACTTTACTCAAACGGTTAGATCACAAAAATGTTTATCTCTTTAAATTACAAAAATGTTTATCTCTCAAACAAGCATTGTGTTTATATTTTTTTTTAAATTATCTAACAATAATGGGAACTAACAAATACTGTATGTATACAGTACATGGTATATGTGTTTAAAGGTCAGTACATCTGGACTGTGACATAGATGATCAGTACATGCGGACAGTCTGTGACATAGATAAGTCACATAGGAATGCAGGTAACCCACTGATCACTCAGATAAACAATACACAGACACATTAACCCAGTTCTCTCCCTTCATTAAGTGTTGTATAATTCTGGCCTTAGGTGTTCAAGTCTTGCAGAATTTTTGACAATGCCAGTAAAAGAAAGATTGCATCACCTAACACGGCAATTTTATGTACCAAAGCTGTATAAAAGGAAGTCGTAAACTTACACAATGTGGGAAAGCCCATAAAAATCATGTAACTTTATAAACAAATATTTAATATGAGTAATGTAATTTAGAGATTTGCAATAATAAATAAGACAAATTATGACACAAGTAAAATTTTAAAAAAAAATCCTTCTCCAGTTTACCCGAATAAGTACTTTTAATATGAGAAACATTTTAAATAAATGTAGCTTAAAAATTGTTGATGAATGAATATTTTCCTTCTAAAAAGATGAATCAAGTAAATATCTGATCCATTAATAATATATTTTGAAACCAGCATTTCAACTTACCCCTGTAGCAAACTTTCCCATTCACTGTCTTCACATCAATAACCACAAATTCATCATCAAAATCATCATGTATTCTCATCACAAAGTTCTCTTTCAATTTCACATTGAGTTGTGTAAATACATTTTCCAAAGGCATGGCTACACATTGGCACTGGTAAAATATCTAATACCACTGGCCCCAATATCCACTATCAATTCATCAATAATGTCCAATCAATAATGACCACTCTCAAAACTGACTAGACACTAGCCACTCTCAGTTTTGTAACAAAGGAAATAATTATTTTCAAATTTCCTGTAAAATAGTGTAATTATCACTAATAGGAGTAAACAGCCAACCACAGAGTACCGTGATGATGCAACCACTGCTGGCTTGGGCAGGTGACACAAAACTCTGGGCATGTGCTGGGTCATGTGACTTTGTTTGTAAACACTGAGGTTGTTACTAAACATCTAATTTTGACAGAAGAACAAAGGAAGACAACCCCTGAATGCAATCTGTCACCACTTCACTTCACAGGTGAATGACTAACTATCAAATTAGGTAAATTATGCCTGATATCAAAGTTTTAGCATCTGAGGGGCCTTGCTATATATATATTTTATGTTGTGAAGTTTAATCTGAATATTGATTTTTTTTAAATGATCTAATATCCATTACTGGTAACTTACTTCACTGAAAAATATTCATTGATAAAGACTTTATATTCAGTTCTGTATTATTGATCTAACCAACCTTGAAACATTAAAAGTGAGTGATCTAACAAAACAATCTTAATCAAAGTGATATTTCCAGTGCTTTTGTAATAAATCTTGTTTTTGTTTGATGTGAAAAAATGGTGTTCTGGTTTTCTTAAGCTTTCAAAAATAACATCAAAATCATACTTTGAATTTAATTCATAGTTTCCCATACTGACCTTTTGTTGGAGTTTTCCTGAATATGGATTTGACAGTGTGAGATCTTTTATTGAACTGCAGCGATTTCTTCTCGGTGAACTTGGAGAAGAGGGGGGTACTGGACTCTTCTGTCTCCCCCATCGGCCTGTCAACAACAAAATTACAGTCAAAATTATTCAGCATCAAGTCATTTTTGTCAGATAGGACACAAAGATATAGTTATGAATTTTGTAACAATTTCTCAAAATTGTTTAAATATCTGTAATTTGTTTTAGTCATTTACAAATCTAGCTGGGATCTCAAATTATTGTATAATTTGTAAAGAAGAGTTTTCAGATTCTATACAGCATAAAGCTTGCAACTTTATATACACTCTGAATGGTCTTACCTTTAAGAAAATAAGATACTTCGATCAATATACTCTTGTTTTATTAATGATGATAAACTGAACTCATTTAAAACTTTGATACACTATAGTCTACTGTATTTTAAAAATACCTCCATACTCTATTTTCTTTAACTGCTCCCCCTAAAAAGAACGTGTCAACATGAGCTGATGTGCTCATGCAATCAATACTATGTTGCAAACTTGAATTTCAGGACAAGTGAAATATCAATCCCCTCCACAGTACAAAGATCTCTGATTAATCTCACTTACTCCTCGATTACTCATCCTACTGACCCTGTAATGTATAAGTCATGGTACTTCAGGAGGGTCAATTTCTTTAGAGTTGATTGTATATTCTTTGCTGACTAATCGTTTAACTGGTCCAATTGACTTACCAAGCTTATAGACATGGAGGTGGACATGGTAACTTAACACCATCTGATGATGACAGCAGTATACTTATTTCAGCAACCTTTCTCCCTGCTGATTTGAATTTTTTCAGAAGCAGTTGTATTTTTTATATCAAGATAGTTTTAAATGGGGCCTAAATTTTATCCTTTTTTTGCACATGTAAATTACTTATGCATAGGATTCAATAGCTAGACTAAACCTATTACTGATGATAATTTAATACACTTGTGCATTGGTGCTTTAAAATCAAACAGATTATGTTATCATTATAATACCTTTTGAAATGACACTGACTTTTTATTAAAAGCTTGCTCATAATCTAAACAATTCCTATCCAAAAAGTAGCTATATATAAACTAACTTAGTAAAGTCATAGTGTTTATCTGTAAGTTAGAATAGGTTTTCAATGAGTGACAATGACTGGATTTTATCACACCTAAAGAATAAGAATGTTGGAGAAGAGCAATAAACATTTTCATTTGCAAACCCCCAAAACATGCAAGTATATTCAAGATATTGATATCATAAAGATAATAATTAGATATAGTTAATGGATCTCCTTGTCCTTCTCAGTGTTTTCCCAATAAAGCACTGCGTACCACTTCCTGAGTCACCCCTGAACCAGCTGTCTCCCTGCATCCCTCTACATAACATGTCTTATATTGATTTGACACCTTTATTCTAAACTTTGTCCTACCTGACTCACAACATTCATGTCTAATTATAGATGCTGACTTCTAAAGCCTTCTAACATTGATCTCACTACTTCGTATCAATCATGATTCACGAAAACTCAACCCCTGAGTCTTTGTATCTACCAGGGTAAATGCATATAACCAACTCTGGAACCATAATCTTGGTGGAGTGAATGAACATTACATTCTTCCAAATCAAGAAGAGCCTATGAGGAAGTGGGTAAAATAAAATCCAAGAGTATTTATAAAGCAAAAGAGGATATCTTGGAACAGAGTATAGACAAGTGTTGCTAATCAGACCATGCCAGAGTGTTGTTCATGACTTGCATGTATAACTTTGCCATTTTCTCACCTGCACGCATGTACACCTTTGCTGTTTTCTCACCTGTGTTGTTGTTCATCATGCTGAGCTTGGGCCTGCTTAGCCGCCTGGTAAACCTCTCTGTAACACTTAGAACAAAAACCCTGCCATGCTGGGTTACCATAGAAACCACAGCCATTCTTACACAAAAGGTCAGACTCGTCCACATGAAAGTGATGGCTGCCCTTCTTGGCAGATTTCTTGTTCGTACTCATTCTAGGAGTTACTCTGTAAAACAAAATAATGTCATAGAAAGTCAAATTAACAACCTTTCCTTAATTACTGCCCTTATATCTATTTATTTTTAAAATATTTTAAACTAGTCCATCACTGACCCAGCATGCACTGATAATTTGGTTTTCAATTATCATGTCTGAATAGTTGTTACAGATCAATATCAGACTAAATTTTGTCATCTTTTATAAGTTGAAAATTGACATGCGAATGTCTAAACATTCAGACTTTTGTATGAAAGATGAGTTGTGCTAAAACAATCCTAAAATGAAACTTGTTTTGTGCTTGAACGTTTCACTGTCAATTTTTATCAAAAAATATATAATCTAATTTCATTTGAATTTAAATGTTGTATATTGGTAGTATATATATATATATTATATATATATATATATATATATATATATATATATATATATATATATATATATATATATATATATAAAGCACAGAGAAATTCACCTTATTGGAGCTAATTTCTCTGTGCTTTATGTATATCTATATCATTCACTATGGGCAGGTATATGTCAATTTGAGAGTTATTGCAATGTTTGTGCTTATTATATATATATATATATATATAATTATATATATATATATATATATATATATATATATATATATATATATATATATATATATATATATACACACACACAAATTGACTTCATACAATCATATTTTTAAAATATTCTTGTAGTCCTTATTTACACAATTGGAATGTACTTTCTGTAAATCCTATTAAATTCTTGAAATTCATACACTGGTTGATGTTTTTTAATCTATTTAAATGGGTATAAGCTAATGTGGACACTCTACGGTAATTATTCATGTCTTGTTTATAATATTATTAAAAAGAGGAAAAATATGGCCAAGGCATTAATCATGAGAACTTAATTGAAGTTACCAAAGGAAATTTCACACCATCTTGCTCATTAGTGAATTAAATTAAAATAATTTTATTCTGGTTGTAACGCACTTTCTGATTGGCTAAAAAAAAAATATCATAGCAAGACTAACATCAAAAAACGTATCAATCCACCTGACACTATGTTTGAATTTTGTACAATTTGATGTCATTTTAAAGGTCAAATGACCGTTTGAATAGCAAGAAATTAAATCATAAGCAATGAATTCAAATATTTATTAGTTTTATACGATTTAAAATGGTTTGGAAGAGAACTGCCCCAAAACATTTTATATCGTATAAAACTAATAAATATTCAATTCATTCCTTAAATAAAGTTATAATACTGGCGTGTGACCAGTTTTTGCTGAGTACCATTTCTTGCCATTGCATTGTTACATCATTTTTCATATGTAACTTTTTGTGTTGATAAAATGACATAAAAATGCACGGGCGAGAAATGGTCCTTGGTGAGAACTGGTCAGAAATACAGACATGTCAGCCCAACGACACCTCGGCCCTACGACACCTCGGTCCCAGGACACTTCGGCCAAGACGGGTCGGCCCAAGATTTGAGACACCTCGGCTCACGTAAAAGACATCTCGGCTCAAGCAAAATTGAAATAAAATTAAAATGATTTTTATGTTTTTATTTTATTTTGTTACACACACACACATATAATTTTTATATATAGTTTTGTAATTAAATATGTTGGAATTATTAAAATATTACATATCAAATACTTGTATAAGAAATTGAATTATTAGCAGAAACAAGGCCATTAAGTGCTAATTGTTAAGCAAACAAGAAATTAAAAATTATGAAAATGACGACAATTAAGTGCTAATAGTAAAACAAACAAGAGGATGTGGCAGTCTCCTTTGGAGTCTCAAACGCGTGTCAGGGATGACAATGAGGATTTAATTACGAGCAGTTAATTATGAGACGATAACCAATCAATGGAACATAGACGATGTTTCTTTGTATATGTTTTTGTTTTCTATGCATACATTTTGTTTTCTATTTATTTTTCAATATTTATTATGATCAATAAAAAAAGTAATCCTATTTCTTTTCCTTTTTTTTTTTGCTGAATTAATACGGTCTTAATGCGTACAAGAACATAGGTTTGACTGTCTATCAAAAGATTAAAGAATCATTGTTGATATAAGGGACATATACCCTGGTGGATATTGAACAACCCAGTTTTCCAATATAAGAGAAAAGTATTTCTTAATGAACTATATATTATTCTTATATTACATTGATCAGAAATATTTAGCTAAATTGAAATTGAAAGACACAAACCGTAGTTACGCACCTGTGGTCAGCTCAGCACGTCAGCTACTGTGTAACGTTAACCGTAGATTTAGTACTATTTATGTCTCTGTTTTTAAGTAGCATGAAATTAAAGAATGTTCATACGAAATGAAAATTGATGAAGCTGCATTATTATAACCACATAAATGAATAGATACAGTAATTATCTGCCAATATTTTTTTTAAATTTAAACATTTTTAATCGAAATTTTCATTGGGCCGAGGTGTCTTTTACATGGGCCGAGGTGTCAATAGATTTGGGCCGACCCGTCTGGGCCGAGGTGTCAACCGCCCTTGGCCGAGGTGTCGTTGGGCCGAGACGTCTGTACCCCACTGGTCACATGCCAGTAGAGTACACAGAAAATGAAGAACTAAAGAGTAGATTTTTCAATGAACATTTTTACTAGCCTTACTTTTAAAAAATATTCCTATGGTATCTTTGGGGACATTTGACACTGATCATCAACATAAAATAGGTTGTTTGGGGTGAAATTTCCCGTATTCTGTACACTACAGCCTGTACAGGTTTGTCATATATTTCAGACTTGCATAACAATTAAATCTGATTTACAGTGCCTAAAAGGCACTGGAAAAAATATTACAGACCATTACTTAAAACAATGGCTTATTCAAAACCAACAAGAAAAACTAAAGCGATTAAAATCTAATTCACACTGAAAGTAAAAACACCATTTGATTCTGGATTGAAAATCAATTATTGAAGTCATATCCTGTCATTGACACTTATGCAAGATGTAAAGTATTACAGATAAATAAAACATGGTACCCGTTACAAGGGACGTGTATACTACAATATAGGTCTCTGAGATCAGCAAGTATTTATGTTAAATATCAATAACTTAAAGTAAACCAACTCTTCACCTGATCACGTACAGACCGTCCAAGTATGAAATGTGTCTGTTTGTCTGTCAGCTCACTGCTATAAAGGGGCGACACCAGTAATTGTTTTCATAAAAATCATATAACACACCATCTAAAAGAAATACTTTTATATACTTACACTTAGACAGGCAAAGAATCATAGCAATCAATGTGCAGTTGTGGTCATATGATCATGATGATCACTCCTGCCTGATTTCTTCTTTCTCCATTGTGAACTAATTAGTTTCGAATTTGAACCCGGACAATTTTTTTTTTCAGAACCATAAATATAACAAATTGCACCTTCATATAATCTTGTAATATTTTTTTATATCAAATAAATAATCAAGAATCCAATAAGCACGCCAGATATATCAAATTCAAATTTATACGAAACTAATGAAGCAGAATGTAAACAAAACGGGGGCGTGTCTTGTAAACAAACGCACGTTATCCGATATATACATGCAAGATGGTTTCGTTGTCTTCTTTGTTGCAGTCACCTGTACAAGCAATTCTCCGACCTGCAATGTGGCTCCCATTCATCAAAAATCTTCACAGCTACAAAGAAGCGTAGGTTTCTTACATAAAACCAGAGACATAAATATTTATGTATCTGATAAAACATGCTTGTCATGTGGGCGCCTATACTCCATCATAGTATAACATCAGGGACGTACATACTGATAGTATATTCGTCCCTCATAACATGTAATGATGTATTGTAAATCTCCAATTTTAGGTGGGTGCATGAGAAAGAGAATGCAGAAATCTTGAATGCCATAATCAACTCTCTAGAATTATTACAAAATGAAGACAAAAAAGGCACTGTCTATGATATTCACAAGGTTTGTTTGAAAATCATCTGCCATAATCAAACAACTTAATTGACGTGTGTTTTCTATTACCAAATCAAGTTGTGAGTTATGTATATTATTTTTAGAGAAGTGGACAGGATAAAAACGTGTTAAATAAAATTACATCCATCACAAAGTGCATGAAATTTTCTTCCATTTTTCACTATAGGTCTTTTATTAAGATTTGATATGTTTAACTAGAGTCCATGGTTTCACATGACATTACAGCTTTAATATCAGAACTTACTTTACAGGTAAGCCAAGACTCAACTTTTGTGAGGATCTTTGTCTTCACCTGGGCTGAGTGGTTAGATGTGATGGAATTCACAGTCCACAAGGACACAGTTAAAGTAAGACAATGGACTTCAGTAAAACCAAAATAACCAAAAAACAACCACTAAAAAACCCAGAATACCTGTACATGAACTACCAGAGTTCTTAATTTTATTCTGGCGCATTTTTTACTTTTGTTTACAGGCATGCTCCTTTTCATCTGGCCTGTTTCCACTTTTTATCCCTTTTGCTAGTATTGTTAATTGTGTAAGTACAATTTAAAATTTTAAGTTTATCAATACCGTGGCAGTAATTTAATTGCAATTACTCCTTTTTATATTCATTTTAAAATTTTGACAGGTTTTGTTTTGGGTACCCTTCCTGGATAACGGACTAAACAAAAACAGGATTACCTCTTTAAGGACACTACTAAAGACATATATAAAGGAGTTCAAAGTATCCTGATGTTTTCTTTTTAACAAACTGCATGAAACAAACTTGGGTTTTTAACTGATAAAACCATTTTACTTTGTGTCATGTTGTCTTTTGAAAGCTTTAGCATGTAACAGCTAAGTAACAGTCGATATACCATAGCTGCAGGTCTGTAGCTCCCGGTCTGAAAAAATTCGGATGGACATCCTGGGAGCTCCCAGGTCGTCCATCCGGGGAGCTACAGACATGCAGCTAGATATACCAATACATATCTGACATACACATATTCTCCTTACTAGTTTGTTAGCACCATTTGTTCATTTATGCATATCAATTGTCAAAGACGTGTAACAGTTTGGGAGAAATAAAGAAGGACCAGACTGGGATTTAAACTCAGGCCCCCTCAATTTCTACTTAGGTGCTCTACCCACTGAGCCATCTGGCACCATATTCAAACTGGTCTGACCATCACATTCTTCTTAAATGATCTTCACAGTCAAAATCACCATCTCCAGGATCTTTCCCCTGGCAGGAGTAAACCTGTCAGTTCCAGGCATCAAATGTAACGAGTTAGGAGAAATACAGATGAACCAGACTGGGGTTAGAACCCGGGCCCCCTGAATCTCTTGTAAAGTGCTCTCGCAACTGAGCTGTCTGGCACTGGTATTCGAACCAATCTGACCATCACAGATGAAATGTTTCTGGATCAGCGCAAGGGCAACACCCAATCTGATTAGAGAAAGCTTACAAAAACTTGAATAGAATGATTACCAGCCGGTAATAAGGTGTTTACACATACGGGGAGACCACAACAACAGTACTTTTTGTAGGTTCCTTTCTCTGTCCTAGATTTATAAAACAAACTCTGTAAATTTACAATTGTATTGCACAATGCACCTACAAAATACAACACATAAACTACTCTATGACATCATACAGAACACAGTAAAAGCCATGACTTAAACAAAAACTACATAGCATATTAGCATGCTGTACCTGTACATGTATCTGGTACCTTGTGGCAATCAAATTACCATTTCTATTTGGAAGTGAACAAAGAGATCACTTGAATTCCTGCAGAAATCCCCAATTTAATGCTTTTCACAAAAAATTATCTTTTCTCTATCCTTATTCGGAAAGGTTTACAGTTTGTCCCCTTTTTGTGAAATTCTTTGTTACATTTTATATCATGAATTCAAGTACAACACTGTGTATGAACTTTTACAGTAAAACAATTATAATTTTCTGGGTTTTCCAGAATATTTGACCTCAGTACAACTTCAGTACAGGTACTCAGTAGTCTGTACTATTACTGCAAACAGGGAAATATTTACCCCTGTTTTTTCCACCCCCTTCGCCCTCGTTGTTAGCAGGCGAAATTAAAGTATGAGCAAATTCAAAACAATTTTTAAATAACTGTGTTCATTAGAAAGAGTACCGGTACCTATTTCAAACTGTGTCTGGGCAAATTCAAGCCAGGACAAAACTGTTTCCAATTGTGAAAGGGTGAATAAAAACCTGGGGCGAAATAACCCTGTATACAGTAGTCATTTGGGCAAGTAGACATACGATATGTATACCACGATAAAGCTAACCATAAAAACAGTGTTATTTGGTACTGTAAGCTACACAGGAGGAAGACTGGGGTTTTTTTTTTAACAAATAGTGTTCATTGCATTTAACTTTAAATTTTTTTCACACCATAATAATCTCTGTATACATACATATATCTGCAATTTTTAACAGTTTATTGTAAATATTTAGCATACATTAAATGTACAATAATCAACATCACTCAATACCTTGTCTACCTGTTTGTTTATCAACATCTATTATAAATCAATAAATAAGCAATTTTAATGAAGACAGTATCCAAATCAAGTATAAAATATTCTAATATAAATGACTGGATTTCACAAATTCAAAATAAAATCTTTCTCACCTAAAATACTAAAATAAGCATCAACATTAAAAAAATATTAAATATAAAAAGACAAAACAACAAACAAGTAAAACATGGGACAGTATTACATTCTATCTGTAATCTCTTGGCTTGCTTCGAGCTGTTCATTGTTTAGAGTTTTCTCCTCTCCAATCAATGGCTGATTAATCTGGTTCTCCTTTTACTTGGTTTTCCTAGCCTCTCTTTCACTCTGGTCAATGACAGCGATGTTATTACAGGCAGCGACAAGCTGGAGGAGACTGATTCCTGCCTTGATGAAGGATAATGGAGCACTGACATAGAGAATGGCCTGGAAAAGCCCGACTCCTAGCACTGAAGAATAACACAGTATCAGAGCAATCAATGGTTTAGTATACATGCATTATTAAAATGAATCTATATTTTTCACACACAAAATAGAAAGGGATAAAAAATTAAAACCTTGTGATGTTTTATGTTACAAGTTTTGCACTTTACAAGGAGGTTTTTTTTATTAAACCAGAATTAACTTTTCTTCATTAATATGGCTCTGATGACAATGTTTCTCGTCAATTCAGTCAACAAAATAAATATACTGATGCATTTTCACAAAGTTTTGGTGAGGTCTTTATGTTTAAAACTTTATATACAGACCCTATTGAATACTGCTTGCTTTCCATGCATGGGAAATCTTCCGCAATATCAACCTGAATCGTAAGGTGTTGGTTTCCAGTTTTTGTTTTGTATAGTTATACATATGTTTTGTATAGTTATACCTATGTTTTGTATAGTTATACCTATGTTTTGTATAGTTATACCCATGTTTTGTAGAGTTATACCTATGTTTTGTATAGTTATACCTAATATGTATTGTACAGTTATACCTATGTTTTGTACAGTTATACCTATGTTTTGTACAGTTATACCTATGTTTTGTACAGTTATACCTATGTTTTGTATAGTTATACCTATGTTTTGTAGTTATACCTATGTTTTGTACAGTTATACCTATGTTTTATATAGTTATACCTATGTTCACTAAATCCATGTCTTACTGTTGTTCTTGACTTAGCCATACTTCATTTAAAGTTAACCATATAAACATACATGTATTAGACCCTTACATGCTGCTTTATGTCCACAAATCAATGTATGACCAAATCAATTTTAAATTTCGTTTACAAGCTTGAAAGTATGAATACGTTAAACAAATTTTACTTTGTTTATTTTTGTAAGTTTACAGTATATGTATTTAGATGTTCTTGGGTTTTGTCTGTAGTTTTTCATGTGTAAGAGTGGGGGGGGGGGGGGGGATGACAAATACTCACATGTGGGCCCTGGGGTAAAGTATGTCAGGTACAGCATACAGAAGAACAGCTCATTGGCAGAACACATAATGAAGAGGATTATCTGAAATCACATTGAAGTCACATGTAAACTCAGAATGCGAGGATCTAAGGAAGGGGGGAGGGCTGCGATTTAGATCTAAAGTTCTTAAAGATATCATCATATTAACTATTATGAGACCCATAAATAGTGAAGATTGTACCTTACAGATGTTTTTATTTGTTTTCAATTACATGTATTTGGTTTTAGAATACATGTAACCCTTGAAAGTTTGCAAGGTTGCCTCATCAATTCTTGAGTTATTGAAGCTGTTGTTTTCAGATGGGTTAGTTATCCTTTCACTTACTCTATTGTGGTAATAATGTCTAAGAATTGGATTGGCAGACAAGTCCAGTTTCTTGTGACTTTCTCCACCCTTCATCAGAGAGCTGTAAAAGCGAAAATGTACATAAATATATTTGCCAGGTACATGTATACAAATATGACTGGCATTTTACAAATTTTAAAATTCTACTGAATGAATTTCTTATCTAAAACATTCTCTCAATTCTAAATATTCCTCTTAATTACATTACATTACTTAATTAATACTGTGGCATGCATTTTTGGAATGATTACAAGTATCATAATATACATATGTCAAACACATAAAATTAAATGTCATTTCTACCTCTGAACATGAAACCAATGACTGGTGATGTCCAATGCCATACTGAACTGGAAGAACAACATGTACTTTGGGTAGAAGTGACACAGGGCGGCCATTAAACACATAGTGGCACAGCGGTCAATCAGCATATCCAACATGCCACCCAGTTTGCTGCCTGTCCAAAATACATGTTTCGCTATCAACATCATGAAAACTCTAATCATGTAAACCGTTAAAAAAGATTTTTATCATAAACATATCAAATCTTAGCCATAGCTTTCATGATAGACCTTTTACTTACAATTAAGCTAGTTAAAAATAATCTAAGGTAACGGCCACAGGAGATACATGATTAAGTTTAAATCATGGATACAAGTAAAAAAAATACAACGTAAACTGAATTTCGTACTTTGGTCCAACATCCTGGCAAGATGTCCATCAATGGCGTCTAGAAATCCACTCAGTAAGTACCAGAAAGAGGCACTCCACGGGTCTGTGGGCAGGTAGTAGAAGGAGACGAAAGCAGTGATCACTCGGAGATAATCTAAACAGTAAAATCAAAATGTCATAGAAAATGTTAATACATGTATCACTGGAGGCTGTTGCTTTATGCGGTATACAATGTATTATCTTTTAAGACTAAAATTTCATTAGAGATATTTTAGGGGTAAAAGTAGCTTAATCTCTAAATAAAATCATCAAATGTACATGTACATACCATTCTTTTGAAAATTTTAAGACAAAAATGACTTTAAAAAGCACTGTTATTATTGACAAGTATATATATCATACTTTTATTAAGTTGAAGGGTAAGAATTTTTGGACAGAAATGTCTCAGAGTTTTAACTATAACAGAATTAAGTATACATTTTAATATATGTGCACAGATATCTTTTAAAGGATGATATCCCTAAACATATGCCAACGGCCCCTTTTAATACGTTAAATTATCAAACAAAGGACTATATATGGTTTGAGCCTAAAATGGCCCCCTAAAATGAACATCATCATTTTACTGTAATTCTTTGTTTTCTTTGTACAGATATACATTTGAAGTTTATTCATAATTTTTATTTTGAATAAAGTGCCCACAATTTAAAAATATGACATCATAAAGTTTACTTTTTCCCGCCATTTTCGCATTTTTAGCGTAAAACGGCTGGTTTTCAAGCAGTTTTTCTTTAAGAAAACATAGAGCGATTGCTTGAACAAACAAAATATTTTCACCAAAGATATATCTAGTCAGTACTTATAAATGACAAAAATGTTGTTCTTGTTCAAAGCGTCGCTCTATATTTCCCATTCGAAAAAAGATAAGAAAAATGTCAAATAATGACTGATTTTGATTGAATTATAAAAATAGCGTCACTTCTGACGTCATATACTGCCAGTGTGTGCAAATTAATCAAATAAATAGGTGAAAAATATAGTTTATATCAACTCTTCTAAAAAATAACACAACAATTTAATGTACCTGAAACACTTTAAAAAATGGCAAATTATGAGGGCCAAATTCGACTAATATCATATATAGTTCTTTCCATGATTTTATATTTTTCAAATGAGTGGAAAAAGTGACACATCTTGTTTAGTGTGAATAGCTTTGATCGCTTTATATTTTAATAACTGATGCATTATCGATGATTTTGTAGACCCATTAACAGTGAATTTTGTTCTGGTTTTTAACCCTGTCCTTGCAATGAATATACCGGTACATGTAAATGAAACAAATGGGTGGGTCCTAGTACAATAAAGGATACGCATATGAAAAAACAAGCAGATTGGATAAGACCTGTTTACATATCATGTGACATGGTAGAACCATTTTAACAAGACCTTGGACTTTCAGTAGGGCGTAGCTATCTATTCCTTGCGTCAAAACAAGTTAAAAATGACGCGGTTTCAAGCTAAATATGCACCGATTGCGTAGTCTTAGCGCAAAAGCCAGACAAATCTTGTTGATTTCAAAGAGCAATATGGCTGAGTGGCTAGCAATGAAATAGACAGGTTTACGTCACATTGCTGTTTGACACAACTACCCAAAGTCCAAGCTCTCGTTAAAATGGTTCTATATCACCAAAATCTCACCAGTTAAGAGAAAATTTTGCGATCAGAAAAAATATCCGTTGAAAATAAAACTTACAAATAATGCATTCGTATTTATGCAGATAAATAGCATATAAAGTCACATTGAACATGCATACTGATATGACATGAGTAGTACAGACATGTAACATTATGAAAGATTAATCGAGTTCACACCAGGTAAACAACTTCAGTTCATAATGTTCATAATGAAGAAGGCCAACTGAGAGCATCGAGGCACATTTTTCTCCTTTCACATATTCAGGTAATATATTTAGATTTCGAAAAAATACACTGACCAGCTGAAGGAGAAAAAAAGTCACTCGGAATATCTCACACAATTTTTCAATGTTCTCATTTAGGCAGCTTCGCTAGCCAAGGGTTTTCGGTCCACTCTGCTCCCCATAAACCCTTGGCAGATCTCATTACGAAAACTCAGTAACAAGCCCAGTTTTTAGATTGGCTGCAGCTCCGAGTAGCTGATCCAATCGCAGCGTTTAAAACAGGCACTTGTAAATAAATTTTAGAAGAAACACACCTATGATCTTTGGTAAAACATTCGGTGCTTTTAACAAGTTAAGGCACAAGTGCTTAAGTACAGTGCCTCCCTAACAATGGTCTAACTGCATGGTCTAACTGGATCGCTTTAGAATGGGAAGTAAACATGGCAAATGTAGAAGTTGCCTATCCCATTATTATATACGTCCCTGATTATGGTTATCGCTTTTGAATGTTCAATGAGCAGTATTTTATTTAATTATTGTCCGCAATATTCACCACGACGATACCTGATTTTATGGCATGAAAGCTTCCATATATTAGCGACTTTTTCACTCCTGGTACAGGTCCCTACAGACACTATAAATAAAACATTCCTTGCTTTTTCTAGGTTATATCTTCATTCTTATTTAATAGCAAATTAATTATGTTCCGATTCTTGCTAGTCAACATATTTTCAAGTTGTATTTATGCTGTAGTGTGTATATAACCCGTTGTTTCATTCTATTTAAATGTAAATATGCAAGGGGCGCAACTCAAGTTGCTCGCTAGATAGCGCCACCGCATCACCGAGTTTTCCTAATGAGATCTGCCATGGGTTTATGGGGGGCGGATTGGACCGAAAACCCTTGGCTAGTGAAGATGTCATTAAGGTACTTCTATGTCTTTTGCAATGCAATTGATATACACAAAGATTTTTTTAGTTGTGTACATGTATATACTGGAGAAATCTGACAAGCTAGAGGGAACATTCCAAAGGAGAGATCTTGGTAATCTTTTATCCTACTGAGTGAACATCGTTTGACTCTGAGGTATTATAAATATCGAATAATTAAGCAAAATGTGCTGCATGAATATATTGGTAAAGAATATAGCAAGTTTTATTATTTTGTTCTATATTAATAACTACATAATTGAACAACCGATTTCCTGTGGATGGAGCTCGCATCAATTGACTTTCAAGATGTACACTACTTGATCTATGTCCCTGTGTACCCCGAGGCAATGAAATGACCAACAGATATCATCTTCATTATGATTATGTACATAAGAGAAAGTGGCAATTAAATGTTGCTCCATCTAAGTTCAGAACAAATTGTGGACATACCAACAATATTTGGAATGAATAAGAAGATATTCTCAGCCATCTTCCTGTTTTATCTTCTTTGGTTCAGCTATAGATTGTGAGGTTATTTATTTTTATCTGTGATACACCTCAGAAATCAGTTTGTTGTCAAAAATCCTACTCGGAACTCCTCTTTTCCGTAAATGATTTGAAGGAACAAATACGATCGGACAAAAACGGAAAGGAATTCAATTCCGGCCTCTGTCTGAAAGGTCCGATAACATACTATTTTGAGAGAGAGAGAGAGAGAGAGAGAGAGAACAAAGAGAGAGACAGAGAACAGACAGAGAGAGAAGAGATAAAGAGAGAATATAATAAATTATAAAATTTCTATTAAAGTTTTAAAAATTATTACAAAATATACAGACTTGCTTCCCCCTATAGAACCGTTCGATCTTTACTTTTGGAGGGAATTGATCAGTCTGTAAAATTAACTGATTTGTGTTAATTTGGTCAAAACGACAAATACAGTATTATTTTTCTATTGTACCTTGTTGTTATCTGACTTTTATTTTTTTTTCCTGGTTCTTATTATTTGCCCACTCATCAATATATTAATTAAATGGAATAAAATTAAGAAAAAAAATAGTCCGAATTTCCTCTGTTTGCGACAAGTCCGTTATATTTCCACGGTTTTTAAATCCTAAAACCCCAGGCAGTTTATACCTTAATCTTACAATATTTATACATATAGAAGTTAATTTAACGTCAGGCAATAATTAATTATGTCCTTTTTTTCAATGATATTTCTAAGGAAAAATGAACCATGCAGAGATTTTGACACAACCCATCAAAAAATCTAAGTCGATGACCTAGATTTTTTTTCTGTTCATCAGTAAGCTAATTGACTTCTTAATATTACAATTTAATTAGAGTAAAAAATCTATTGCAGAATTTTTAAAATTTCAGTTTTTATACCACACCCCAGAAAATCTATTATATCTGAGGATTTTCGTACCCAAATTTTGAAACACCACCAGTAAAATAAGGAAGTCGATGATAATGTAATTTTTTTTTATTGATTTTCACTCACCATTAACTGATTAACATTATATAAAAATTTGAATAAAAAATCTATTGTAGTCCGCCGTACTTAAAATTTACAAAATTCAAACGTAACATCAGGCGGATTGAAATGACGTTAGAATTACTGTGACGTAGGCAATATTAGTTATCCAGGTTCAATCAAGGGTGTACGAGGATTTACCCCGGGTTGTATTCCATACACCCTGAGGCCGCAGGCCGAAGGGTGTATTGAATACAACCCGGGGTAAATCCCCGTACACCCTTGATTTCCTGGATAACGAATTTATTTCCTATGTAAACCAAATAAATGTTTACAATGTCCAATCAAGGGTGTATTACACTTTCAAGATATGCAATTTACGCATTAAGTGCATTGTGACGTCACATTTAATGCATTGTGACTTCATGTTATTTATCCCCGGCTCAAGCCCAATCGGCAATCCTCGGCTGATTCCGCTACGCTCCATACAAATAATTATTGTCGAGTGCGCGAGACATCCGAGTAGTTCCGAGTGGCTCAAGCCAGATTGAAAATTTTTTTGGCGAGTTCAACAGAGCGAGCGCTCGCGATCGCTCGCCAACATTTGTGTCGCGGGTATAGGGAATGTTGGCGAGCGCTCGCTCGCGAGCGGTTTGTTGAACTCGTGTACGGAAATTTACACTCGGCTCACTAGCCAATCAAAGCTCGCGTTACAAGCGACATAGGAAATAATATTCTTTATACTCCTCTTGCGTTTATCCGACGTTCAGTTACATTGTGACGTCATCTTTCTTGCTTTGTTTACGCCTTGGCGTTATTGTTTCAAATGCAGATACAAAGCTCGTTTGAGGCGTAAAAGTGATACATGTATGAGCTTGCAGGATAAATATAAAATACATGGTTACTGTTTAAGAAATGAACTCAATGTCTACCCAAGTTATACTCGTATAACCTGGGTTGGGGCAGTTTACGCTTTATAATCCGCTAAGCGGATTATAAAAAGCGTAAATTGCTCCAACCCAGGTTATACGAGTATAACTTGGGTAGATATTGAGTTCATTCCTTATAATTTAATTTTCTGTAATTCACTGTACAAATTGAGTGCGTTTTACTTTTAAAAATGATATTAATCTGTTTAAAGGTATATGTGGCGTATTTGGAGTAAAATTTTTGACATGAGTTTGAGTAAAAATATACATTATGCTTCTTATAATTAGACGTTTCACAAACTCTAGGCCCATAAAACATGTTCTGTCTTTAGTTATTTGTCTCTAAACTTTGCTACACGTCTGATGAATATTAATGTTATTCGCCATTTATAACGCCACTGCGCATGAGTGCGGGAAAACCTAGCATTGAAAACACGATGGAAGAAGAGTTTGTTTACAAATTAGAATCACGTTTTTCATGTCTTAAGTTAGATAATTCTTATATCAGATGATACTCGAAGCATTATTATTCCGATATTCATTAATGTAGAACGATATAAATCGTTAATTACGTGTAATAAAGACGAAACACGATTTTAGCATCATCGACACTGTAAACGGAGTAAACACCCCTCTCCCTGAGGGATGCATGTACTGAGAGTGTTTATTTATTCTTTATTCAAAAATTCCTCTAAACGAAAATTCACTTGTGGTTTAAAACTTATAAAGTAAAGACACGGAACACATGGAGCACGAACCTGACTAGCAAAACCCCTACATGTACAACTTCATCATAGAAACTTAAGTTTAATTTGGCTTTAATTCCTGTCCCATCAATCTACATGGTCTCCGAAGACAATCTTCCCTTTGTTCCTATCCTTGTCAGTCTGTCTCTTTTTTCTTTCATTGCCAAATCTGTCAAACTTAACGGTATACCTATCATTCTCGTCGTCGCCATTCAAGTGGATGTCACGTGACCCATTTAAGGCGGGGTTATTCAAATCTTTTGTATTTTTTACCGTGCCGGTAAAAAATAAAAAATATTTTTTTGATTTCTTGTATCTTTGTTATGCGATTGACTTATAAAGCGTAATTTGTGTGAAAGTCCTATCTTTAAGTAAAGAAATGAAGCAAATAATCAGATCTTATTATTGTTATTCACTAAAAATACGCCACATATATCTTTAAAATTCAAACGTTACGTCAAGCGGATAAGTATGTATTTGACGTTGGTACATTATGACGTGTCTTGTGACGTGCAAACCATGTTATACAAATTTAACTAAATTTTTCTATCCAATCAAATGCTGCGTTACAACCAAAATTAAATTATTTTTAAATATCAGCGGCCATTGATATGGGCGGGAATTCATTTACAAATTGACGCGGACGTCTGGGAAAACGTTGGATTGCGGTCTTAACATGAGCTATGATTTGGGGAAAAATATTGTGATCCAATTCTAAGTGTGTTTTCAATCTTTTCTTGATACATTTGTACAAAACAGTTTATCTATATCAAATACTGAAATATATATATATATATATATTATGATGCTTCCTAGGTGGAGTGTCTTTTTTCAGCTTTACATATATATATCTCCATATAGTATAGTGTTAACATAGCATCTTCAAGTAATAATAGCGAACAATGATATACAAAAATAGCAAAGCAGAATGCAATTCAAAATAATTTCCGACAATACAGATTCTTTGTTTTGAAATGAAAAACATTTCAAGTACATATATTAAGTATTTTATGCCAACAATCAAAAAAGAAAATCTGAGTTTGATATGTGTGGCCAACAATGTAGCCATCTTATAAATATACCCCACGCAACGAAGTTACAAGGGGTATATTGTTTTTGACCCGTCGATCAGTCAGTCTGTCCATCATTTCTGTGTTTTGGGGGTTTTTTGTGTGCTATAGCAACTCCTCTTAAACTTCGCTGCACAGAATTTCGAAAAACTTTGTAGGTATTAAGATCAATTCTATGTAAGAATCAAAATTCGGTGGCCACGCATAGTCACGGATTTTCCTCATACTTTACAATTTGATAGACGTTGATGAGTAAAAATGCCTGACACCATTTATTTGTTGCTATGTGGTAACAGAGGGTAAAGATGTAAAAATGGCATTTTAATGCTTATTTGAGAACACATTGTGAGCAATGTGCACAACTTGGGGTTTCCAGAGTAGAATATATTATTAAAATAGTTGTCATTTTTCAAAAGAAAGAAAAACATTCATGGAGAAACGCATATTTTTAGAGCGTTTCCATGGTTACTAAACAGAAATTAAAAAATATTTTTTCTTCATTTAATTTGAATCAAAAGAGCAAATCTTGGATTTTTTTGTTAACGCTATTATGATTGTGCAATAAAGAATTTATATATGAATATTTAAAACCGTTGCTATGGTAACAACCTTAAAATTAAGCTAAATTATAATATTTTAAGGCATATTTGAGTGGATATTATTCACTTAAAATGAATAAATATATAAAATCAATTGGTGAGAAAAAATCAAGTATGTCCTAAACTTTAATGACATTCGGAAAAAAATCTGACATTTTCTAAAAATAAATGCCGTTGCTATGGACTTTTCAAAATGTAAGAATTTCTGTGTGATTTTTTACGCAACTTAATTTTCCATAGCAACAACACTTCTCTGTTGCATAACAAAGCTTTTTGTGGTATATAATAAAATTTTAGATATATTTTTACATGTTCAAACTAAAACAATTGCAAAAAAAATTCTAAAATCAGGAATTAAAGCATATCAAAATCATCTTTAATTTCTCAGTTTTTCCAATTTTTTGGCCTTGTTGCCATAGCAACGGATGTCAATTTTCATAACAAAATAAATATTGCATGGACATTGATTAGGATGTAAACATTTAATGATTTACAATTTCGGCTTTTTAAAAAACCGCAAAAAACTGATTTCAAAAATTTGTAACAGTTTCCATGGTAACATTTTAAAATTATTGCTTTCTCCATCAATTTTCTGATATAATTAAAGAATTGAAAATAGGACAAAGGCTGTTTTATGTCTTTGATAGTTTACAGCGCAAAACCTTCTAACATGGCTTCAATGTTGGTAAGTTTTTGCTATTTTTCCATCTTTAGCCTCGGTTACCATGACAACGGATACCCCCCGCAACCAACTTTCATTGTTTTTTTGCGTTTTACACCTAGGTGTGTCTATGTATGAAATATAAGGAAAACTGGTGACTATGCGTGGCCAGACCCTTTTATAAATCTTTGATTCCTACATAGAATTGATCTTAAAGACATAATGTGTAGATATGCATATCACCGGGAAATTCTGATTCCATATTTTTTTCTATGAATTTTGTCCCTTTTGAACTTATAATTTTGCTAATATAATGAAAATTGTAATCAACAGTTTGTAAGCACGATCGACTCCTCATAAACCGCTGCACAGAATTAAGTTAAACTCTGTAGGTATGTAGGACAGGATATGTAGATGTGCATATTTCCAGGAAACTCTTATACTATTAGTTTTTTGAGAATTTCAGCCCTTTTGAATTTAGAATTTGAAAAAGAAATAGATGTGCATATTTGCAGGAAGTTTTGATCAGATGATTTTTTGTGTGAGTTAGGTTATACAAATTTAACTAAATGTTTCTATTCAATGAAATGCCGCTTTACAACCAGAATTATATTATATACAAGTGAACACAAAAAGAGGCAAGGGTCACAATTAAGTACATGTATATGAAATAAATAGACTGAGTAGTACAATACAGTAGGTTGTATAGCTGGTGTTTTGGGTTTTTGGTTTTTTTTTTCAAGAAGAGCAGACTTTGAGAATTTTCTTCATAAATTTTGACAATGTAAACAAGAAGTCGACGCGAAAGCGTGGTCGACGGACATGATGCTGGTAGCAGGCGAACGCATTCGTAGACAAAAGACACAACAAAAATGTTGAGTCAAGGGGCTGCCAAAGGGGTAATACTGGCGTTCTGTTTAATTTATTCTCAGATTAGGTATGAATTAAAATGGTGGTCTATATGCTTATTGATAATATTTATTCTTTCGTAAAGAAAGATATAAAGGAATAATTTTTTTGTCAACGTCAAAAACGTATTTTTCATTATTTAAGGTAGGTCGCAGGTTTGCTTTCGTCATCAAGTTCTGTACGCAACTTTGACGACTCGAGTGGCGAAAACGTGCACATTCGTTTATTTAAGAAATAAATTTAAACAGCAAGTTTAAGAGCTTCTCAGGAAATTTGATCACAAACTAACCAAGTTCATATCCCGGTGAACTTTTTAACTTTTATCATTCATATAATAATATTATCTACGGTTTTAATACTAGTAGTATTTCATATTTATATTTCGTGTTCGAATCACAAGTAGGAAATGCAGTTGGAAGCAATACACAGATAATCAGTAAGAATTGGAGCGTTTATGTTCGGTCTATATTATGTGAAATTAATTTAAATGCCAGTGGTGTAGTCTCATAGTCTCAAACTTAGAGAGAGAGAGAGAGAGAGAGAGAGAGAGAGAGAGAGAGAGAGAGAGAGAGAGAGAGAGAGAGAGAGAGAGAGAGAGAGGCGTTTGTAAATAGTAAATAGTTTGGTCTTCCGCTTCGGCAATAAAATCTTTATGACAAGGAAAAATATTACAAGCATTTTTAAAATTAGTTATTGCATGTACATCATGTAACAAGTTTGACCCATAAACAGGGAGGAGCACAGTCGGGGAATTATATTCTTTAACTTAATTGTGAAGATCTTGATAAGCATAAGTCCAAAACAGGAATATCATCCGCTTTTAGATTCATTTTTTATTTGAGATTATTTACAGCAAATATATATTCCGACCAAGAAAATGTGGAAATAGAGACCAGAAAATCTTGCTCATACTTACATTGCAAAAACATGATATTTTCCTACGCCAACATTCCGCCAAAAATGTAGTCCTTGTTAGATTCTAAACTTTGATTGTTATTTCTATGTCAAGTTGTATGATAGTAAAAAGGAAAGAAAAATATGATATTTTGATTTTCTTTCATTTTGATTTAATGAAAGTTTCATCAAATTTACTTTTGGCAAGTCGAAAACCAGAAAAGACTTCTTCCTTAAATAGTTTAACTTTACATGCCGCATGAGTTGACAGTTATTGTTACATCAGTTAAGGAGAAGATCCAATAAGTTGCAAGAACTTGTATCTAATCCTTTTGAGTTTGTCTCAATAAAATATGTTAAAAAAATAGTTTACAGCCGATAAACCTAGTTTATCGACTGTGAAACTATGTTTAGCTCATTTTTGTGAATTTTGCGTGCCATAGATATTCACCAAATGATTCTATATCTTAGTTTACAACCATGGAATATGGTTTTACAGATAAAAACTATAGTAAACGAATCTTTAACAATAGTTTACAGTCAATAAACATAGTTTATCAACTGAGAAACTATATGCAGCTCATTTTTTTGTGAATTTGGCGTGTCATAACTGTCATCACCCCCACCCCCACCCATACATCCGCACATGAAAAACGATTACATAATAAATTTGATGTTTAATGCATTATTAACTAATGACATCAACAGATCAGATCTTGTATACACGTTAATTTTACAATAGCCCTCAATCATAACACGGTTCAAATCAATTTTGAATTTCGCGCGCACAAAACATTCTCGCGATTCTCGTGGTTTCTTCTTGGCGACAGAATATCCAAAATGGCTTCACGATAAAATGGATAACGACGCCGAAAATGTGGAGGAAAACGAAAAGTATTCATTTCTCCTTGCTTCGGCAATAAGAAACGAAGACCCGGAACAATTTTTCAGTATATACGATTCAATTTTGCCAAAAAATCTCCCTGACATACAGGTAAACAAGCACTTGTACACTTAATTTGCGGTGAAATTTTTATTTTCATATCGGTCTGAAGCACACATTTGTGTATGTAAGTCTATTGAGGTATTATAGTTCGTGAAACGATTTTCAGAAAAAGAATAAATGTGCAAATACATATTTTTTAAACTTTTCTTTGAAAACAAACGTCGGAGTGAGACGACATCGAGTAATCCCCCTTTTTATATGCTATTTGCAAACATTTGCGTGGGCCTGACCTGTGTGTACATATTCATTAGGTGTACATAGTCGAATGACAAATTGTAAACCTGAAACAGTTTATGACGTGTCTAAAGTACTTGTTTCGTCGAGAAACATGTTCATAGAAACAAAACACAGTTTAAAATGACTCCAAATTTGTTGAAACAGTAAGTGTATTTGATGCAGAGCAAGTAGGGCACAATTTTCAAGGTAGGCGGCAGTCTATCCAACATGTCTGCACCCATGTTGTAAGCTCTCAAATATGGAGACGACAAAATTCTAACCTCCTGTACATATACAACGTCACATTGCAAGCAGTGTGTATGTCAGGATTGATTTCATTATGTTCACCTTCTTCTATAAAGAGATAAAGAGAATGCAAGAAAAATATTTAAAATTATGGATTCAAGTAAACGGACTTGAAGTTGAAAAATGGCATGTACTGTACAAATTGTAAAACAAGTGAGTAAGTAAGTAAAGTGAGCTGTCAGATTTTGGAATACTTTATTGAGACATCATTCAGTCATGGGATATTTTATTAAACACTGTTAAAATGCTGAACATTATGAAAGAATTATAATCATTTTTGATTATATATATATGTTGAACAACCATTACTCAATGTGTACAAATGTTCATGGTTTAATTTATAGTATATTTGTCAGTGGAATTGATCTGAAATAGTTAGTATCAAACATTTTGTGATTGCTTTTATCATAATGTGTGTGTGTGTCTATGTTTTCTTTAAGTTTAGTACCATAAACATATAATAAGTCGGGAAAAAAGTATTGTATTGATGGAGGAAATTCTGGCCAATACTTGGTATCACCAATCAGCGTAACTATTCAAGTAAATAAAGTCAGATTTATTCTTAGAATGTTTTTTTTTTGGTGAGCCATAAACATGCATTTGATAAAGATTTCTGTTATGAATTATTAGAAATGGCTTCACTGGCTCAGTGAATTTACTATGACCTGGTATGTTAATCTGTCACTAGTCTGCTATAGTCTGAAATATCTGCTGTTTTCCTTGCTTTTTTTGAAGGAATAATGAATAATTCTTTGGGTATTATGAGGTGATAATTTCAGTCGGGGTGTGATCAAATCCAATAAAGCCCGAAGGACTTTATGATAGATTTGACAGAAATTATTTACCTCATAATATTCAAAGAATGATTCCTTATTACTTATATTTATATAATTTTCAGCAGTTGTGCTATTAAAAGTTGAATATTAAGTATGCAAACCCTGCTTGCACCCAAGCAATACATCATTTGAAATTATTGGACTGTATAGTACAAAAACGATTCGTATAGTGTTATCACAGACAAAGACACTGGAATATGTAAATATATGAGTTTGATACTTGATGTGACAGGAAAAGGTTTTCCTGGCATGTGAAATTTCAAAATTGTTAAAAAAGCTGAAAACAGCAGATATTTCAGACTAGGCAAAATCGTTAAAAAAGCTAGGAAAATGGCAAATATTTTTGACTAATCTGTCACTTGAGCCCCAGTATCAAGTCCAAGGACAGCTCTGATGAAGTATTCCAAATGATAGCTTCACAACTGTAGCTCTCTAACATGCATAAAATAACTGGTGTAGATTTTATATTAATTTCCTTATTTAAAAACTGTATAATGCTCACTAAAATATAAAGATTTTTCTGTCATATCCGGACCTCGATTTTACACTTACCCGTCAAAAGCATGCTATGAAAGACATTTTACTAAACATTTGTTTCATCAATTGCTTCAACGCACAAGTTGTATCTTCATCTTCCCAATAGCAACATGGTCGACATATAAATATGGCTCCAATGGCCCGATGCTCGAGATCTATAAATATAATATTCATTGTTTAATTATTATCAATCAATTTCCTGATTTCTCAAATCACTCAACACTCAACAAGTTTGCAATGATTACACCACTTACATAGGGTTAATCTAAAATATAAAATAAATGATAAAGGTGCATGATTCAATGTCAGATTCTATTTCACTGATTTATTTAATACTTAAAGTTCCTTTTTTTTTTTTTTTAAGTCACCAGGTAACTGATTTCGCTAAATTTTTTTTTACTTCATTGTGATAAAATGTTATTGCGTATTGCTGTGCAGCCTTTTTACTAGTATGCTGTTACGCTACTAGTATCAATTTAATCAAAACCTTTCGCATATATATATTCAATATATATTCATTTACCTGGTTATGTGATGTCCACCATTCTTTGTCGAACCAGTATATTGAAACATGACTTTAAAACTGGTTTGAGTTGAGGGTTGATAAATGTAATAATGTAATACACTGTACAGCTTTTTCTATCAGAATTTCTTAGTTTGTGTGATGTATGTAGAGACTCCTATGAAAGTTCTAATTTATCATGCATGTATTAAAAAAGAAGTCTTGAAAATGTTAAAACTTGAAGTGTATAAAACATGTCAGTGATTCTTAAGTGGAAATCGTTTAGCATGAACACAAAAAGTAGGTCTGGAACGAAACACAATTTTTCTGTATTCATATGTTTATTAACGATATTTGTGTCAGGATACAATTCATATCAGGGTAGTTTCATTTGATTTTTAAAAAATTCTATGAAAAATCATAACATTTCCTCTCAACTGAAAACAATATATTTATGCAAGTTACATTTTATTACATAGTATTGATGTAATCTGTAAGTATTTTCAATTCTAAGATCGTATCCTTAACTTTGATATGAAGTTAAATTTAGTTTAGGCAATCATTTCATTTCTAAATATAATGTATTAAACATTTGGCTGAATCATGCATGTGATCCTGAGCTGCAAAATTGAAGCTGGATGTATGTACTGTTATCCCGATTTTACAACAAGTGACAAAAGTATGAGCCAGTTCTCATACTTGAATTTTGAAGAAATGTTCCAAGATTCCATAAGTGAAGGCAATGGTTCAAATCATAAGCAAAACCGAATCTCGGCTGATATTAAATACACAAATTTGGCATGTGAGTGACTGTCCTAACTGACATTTTACAATAGGATCAAACATTGTTTTAGAACCGTTTTAACAAGAGCTTGGACTTTCGGTGGGATGTTACTATCTAGTTTACTCATCAAAACAAGCTTTCAAATATTGACCTCCTTTCTTCTAATTCGCTAAGAGAAGCTCATTAATATTCATAGACTGTCAAAACCGGAAAGTTGTTTGCCAAGATCTGCTCTGCTGTGTGAAATTGACGCTGTTTCAGCGAAATATACATCCCTGGATTAGGTCGGACGAGTGTCACTGCGTTCAATGTATTCATATCTATTAGCCAATGACTGGACAGTAAACAACGACTAGACCCCGCCTTCATCAAATCCGAGTTTGTCACGTACTACCCAAAGTCCAAGCTCTTGTTAAAACGGTTCTATATTGTATATACAGTTTGACCCATGTTGAATAATTTTTAGACACTGATGATGACTTCAGACCTCATAAAGCCTAAAAATAAAAGCAACTTTGAACAGCCTGTGATGTGATCCCCATTTTGAATACACTGTAGTCTGACTAAATTGCAAGCTCTCATGACTTATCTCTAACCTTTTTTGATTTTTTTTAAATTTTGTATTTTTTCCATCATTTATGTAACATAACAGAGGGTATTACCTGCACAGAGGCTTTTGTGCAACATACAATCCGAATCTATATCTATATTTCTTGTTAAAAAAATTGTGTAGTGAAAATTTTGATGTAAAATTTTGAAACCAAAATTTTGTAATCTCTTACCTTTATACAGTGTATATAATTTATAATATATAGAGTAAAAAGGCAGGAATTTTGTTCTCCAGTAATATACAAGCAGGAATTGATCTACATTATTATAAATAGTCGATAGCTTTTATTAAAATTACAATGTATCATCTCAGCCCTACAAGTTTAACTGTATAAATATTGTTTAAATGTACTGAAGTGAAAGGACTACAATTTAATGCACCAGACATACACTGATGTTTCCAAAATATTATATTTGATTGACTTGTTACCATATATCTATAAATTAAAAATTCTGGATTCCTTTTCTAATTTTTTTTATTCTTTTTTCTAGGTAGAGTTGATAAAGAACAGGGCCAGAGAGATAGCGGATTTTCCAGAAGACGAATTCAGTGCTTTGGTGTTGCGAGCCCGCAACTTTAGCTTGGCAAAAAACAGAAACAAGATGTCCTATGATGTGACTGCCACAGGAATGTACAAAACTGAGGACAAACTGTCCAGTGAGGACAATGATGATGACTTGGACGGGGTACAACTGCGGCCGCATGGTGGTTGTTGTCCCATGACGTACCAGTCGTCGCCTTTCAGCAGGCACCAAGAGTCTTGTATAATTGACATGGAGCAGGTTGATAAACGCACAGACAATGATTCTGGTATCTGTAATTCTAGTAAGGCCACCACCAGCATTGGCAGTTACTCTGATCGGGACAGTGATGGAGACGATCGGGGCTGTTTTGATTACTACCCCTCGTCAACTGTCAAAATAACCACACCCACAACAACATATCATCTAGATTATGATGAGGCTCACGAGGTGGATTCGGATAGGAATGATATCGAGTCACCTCGGAGCGGTAAGGGAAGTGATAGTGAACCAACATTTCAGGGAGTTCAGATGAAAACTTACTCTCGTCGAACTGTGCCCAATCATGATGATGACTTTGAAACAGATGACGACAGTGATAATGATTCTAGAAACCTGCATCAGCGGTTGTATGGAAGGGAGAGAAAAAGAAATATTAACTACTATACACCAATGACACATGAGAGATATGAAGAATATGATAATACTAGTACATCCACTTTCTCTTTTGAAAAGAGTCAGATGGCACTCAAAGATCGATCAGGGTCATCTTTACGCGATGTGGACGAACCAATCAACTTTCCCATGTACAGCAGACATTCCAATTACCGTGGCAGCACTAGTAGTGACCGCGTAAGAATTGAGAAAAACAGTTATCGGCGAGATGGATATGGAAATGATCCGCCATTTGGCCAAGGATTGGACCAGCTGAATAAGGTTGGAAGTTCTATTGGTGAGCTGATTTCTAGCACCAAGCACACAGTCGATGGAATGCCAGAAGGCAGACCCATTTCACAGAGTCTGGATCTTGCTGCTGAGGATGGGAAGAAAAAGAAGAAAAAGAAAAGAGGGTCGAAAGGTATCAAATTTTTATTCAAAAGTGGTTTGTTTTGAGAGTTGCGGTATACTGGGTTATTTTCGCCCCGTGTTATTTTCGCCCTGTTACACTTGCAAACGGTTTCGCCCGGTCTTGAATTTGTCCAGATGCAGTTGTGTTAACAGAGATATTATTTGCAACATGAATCGACCAGTCTTAAATTCGCCCTCTGACAATGAGGGCGAAAGGGGCAAAATAAACGGGGGCAAATATTTCCCTGTATACAGTATCAAATCAGTCTTTGTTTATCTAAAAGACAGCAAATTTAGTATAATAAGAAACATAAGCTCTTTCAGACTTGCAGCATTCTTGTTCTTGCTTCTGTGAGTTTTAATTACATATTCTGATTTCAGCTTTAACTATCACTAATTTTGGTTTTAAGCAATGGAAGAAGTATTTATTTGAATGAATAGATCCTGAAGAACATTTTATGGATTATAAAACTGAAGTTTAGCCACAACTGATTTAGTCCCAGTAATTTCGATGGCGGCCACATCATTCCCTGACAGTTAAAACTTAAAGCAAATTTTAGTTGTTGAAATTTTTTGAGCTAGTACGAAACTGCTGTATTAAGCTAAAATTAGCACCCTGCAGAAAAAGGAAACAATTTAATATCACCTTATAAATAATTTCTGTTAATATATTTAAGGAACTTTGAGTATTATGAGGTGATAATTATGGTCGGGGCGTGATCAAATCCAATAAAGCCCGAAGGGCTTTATGATAGATTTGATCACACCTTGACTGAAATTATTACCTCATTATATTCAAAGAATGATTCCTTATTTCTTATATTTATATAATTTTCAGCAATTGTGCGAATAAATATTTGAATATAAATAAGCAAAGACTGCTTGCACCCCAATTGAACGTCATTTGAATTTATTGGACTGTATAATACAATCGATACATAGTGTTATCACAGGCAAAGACAATGAAAAAAAATATATATATATTGGTCCATTCTTGTTATAAATGCTGGTGATTTTGCATACATTAGTGTTGTTAGACCTTTGCAGATACCTCATACATGGAAGCAGTGTTTTGTAGAGTTTTGTCTGCACCTGGCAATTTAAATTACTGCCTTTAGGAAAAATTTTGTTGGCTTTGAGATTTTTCAAAATTTCCTATGAACTGGAGATACTACTTTATGTGTAACAACATTGCAAAGTTTTACAAAGTATGATCAACATGATCAAGATTGACATGTAAAGATATTAACTTATTCTCTATGTGGGTCATCTGTGTATATATGCACTTAAGATCCCCACATACATACAGAAGTAAATCAAAATGAAATTAAAATTTATAGACCACTCGTAGGTTTGCTACAAAATCAAGAAGGCCTGCAACTCATAACAATTGATCTATTTGATTTCAACCTGAAGAAGTCGGACATTTTATTTCTATTAAAACAATTGATCATCATGGATTTCTCAAAATTTAATGTAAAAGAGTAACTTTTACTCATCTTCATGGCAGTCGTCTCCCTTTGCTTGCTGCACTGGTATTTGTCTGGTAACCTGGGGAAAAACCATACTGTGAAGTATTTTACCTCTGTACAGAATATTTGCTCCAAGATTGTCTGAATTCGTTTTTGTTGAAATGAACTGAAGGCTCTTGCAGGAATTTCAGATTTTAAGAAATAGAGGCTAAGAAGTTTGAATATATACATGCCTATACTCTCTGTAACAGAAGAATTAAATCTGGTTTCTTGCAATAAGAACGGAAGGAGGTTTACTCAGGGAAGAGTCTAGGGTAAACTCTAACAGATATATCACTGATCACAATATGTGACACTTACATGTAAGCAGCAATGGCGATTCTTGTTCCCAATTTCTGATTGGCTGGCCACAGTGAAGCAGGGTTTCCTTGATTCGGAAATCAGAGTTTGTTTTTATAAATTGAGTTCATTTTTGCTCATTTTTTTCCGCCTTTTTTAAATACCAATCAGGAAATCATGTTTTGCCTCTTCCTCTGCTTAAGTTGTGATGATTCCATCTAAATTGGGAAATTTGTTATACATGCATGTATGAGTTTATTTTAAATCTATCAGATGTGTATGACAATGTGTTATCAAGTTTCCTTGAATTGTAGACCAAGATTTTATAAAGGAAATTTTAAAAAGAAATTATTTCCTTTTGATCTATTATGAAGATTGAAGACTTGAAAAAATAAAAGTATTCAAGTATCAATGTGTAAACTATGTCAGCTTTTGTCATAAACCAGTCATTTAAGTAAAAAGTGCAACACGAAACATTTGTACATATATAAAATTTTCAATAATAATCTTAGAAGCCATACTCCGGTAGGTCATCCTACAATCAAATTTTATTTTTCTATTTTTCTTGTTTACAATCAATGTTTACCGTAATGTCTTTTGTATAGCAAGCACCTGTGTATAATACACACCCCTTAAAGTTGGGTGTAAAATGCTGGAAAAATATCGCTGTTCCTAACTTCCTGTGTATAATATGCACCAAAAAAGGAAGAAATTTTTAATCAAGATTTTTGAAAAGTCATAAATGTGCGTGGGTTGGTAATGTAATCAAAGTGCTTAAAAGTAATAATGTTTGTGGATCTAAACTAGAATAACAACAAAAATAATGATTAAATTGATATTTAGTTCAATTTGTTGATAGTTGTTAAATAAACATTGCGTGTTGGTATGTCATTTATCGTCATTATCAAGTCATACAAATGATCAATCTATTTTTGATAGTGTCTTTGTAAATTAAACAATAACAGCATAATTGGACACAAAGTAAATAAGTTTTAAATCAAATAATAATGAGACATATTGCTAATCTTCCTGCATTTTAATAAACTGTGAAGTCCGACACGAGACAGGTGCATCCTTCATCGAAAATTATTAAACATGGCCTTATATGTACTTGTTATAAAACAAATGGTTGATCGTAAAAATTGAAATGAATATAAATGCATGAATAACCACGTGCGACATGGGCAAAATCTCGTTTGATTAAACAAGTTTCTGACAGGATTTACTGAGAATATATCGCGATGTTTTGTGCATTATACGATCATCACACCATACTCAAACACTAATGCAACATTGCAATATACGCATGTAAAACTTTTCCAATCAGCTAAATTATAGTGCACAATAATTCTACCAGAGTTGTCTGTACTTGTTTCTCTTCCTGTTTTAGCTCATGAAATTTCTCAAAGAAATGTGATGAATAACATGCACACAATATTTAATTTAATTTAACTTTTTATTCTCAATTATTCATAAACATCTTTATTAATAATTTATGAACGACGTTTTCATGGATGCATGATCGGCGCCACGTGATTTTGACAGACTACATGTGAGCAGCGCTTTTGGTGTGGTACATAAACCAAGTACGCGTAAAATTTTAATTCATATCTTTTAATATTTCTTTTGATTATAGTGCTAATTGATGGTGGTTTATTGTCTCGGTAAGCATCAAAAGACAAAAGTTAATTGCACCATCGTCGCGAGCGCTAGACAAGGTATACACAGGACGAGTAAACGAATGTCAATCATTTTCTAACATCTAATCAGGGGCCTCAATTTAGTTGATTGACAGGGGTACACTGACCAGGTAAATTTGAAGACAGTGCTTATTTTCTTGGTCTTTAAACTTTTTTTTCAAAATGATGAATTGTTGAAGGTTTTTTTAAACCATTTGTCAGTTAGAAATTTAGAATTATTTTCTTTGAAGGAAGTTTTGAAGGTCTGAAAAGTGTAATATTTTAGTTATAAGGAAGGAACGATAGATGACCGTGTCCTGCAGTGAACTCTCCGTTATTGTTTCATTTCTCTTGTCAGCGTCTATATTGATATTGAATTACATACGGTTTGGATATAAACATTCATTCTTACTTGATCTTTGTAATGATGGGGTTTTTGTCTGTGATTTGACCATGTGCATTATTAACAATGCTTATGTTGCTGATAGCTTTAGCATAATGTAAAACCTTTAGCAAAAGTAGTAAATCATAGCTTTAACATATTAATGTAAAACCTTTAGCAAAAGTAGTAAATCATAGCTTTAACATATTAATGTAAAACCTTTAGCAAAAGTAGTAAATCATAGCTTTACTATAATTTAAAACCTTTAAAACAAAGGGAAAAACATAGCTATACTATAGTATAATGTAACACTTTAACTAAAAGTTGTAAAACAATTAGCTATTCCATAATGTAAACCTCTAACAAAAGTGGTAAAGATTAGCTATACCATATAATGTAAAACCTTTAACAAAAGTGGTACATGTATAACATAGCTTTACCATAATGTAAAACTTTAAGTGGTAAAACATAGCTATACCATACTGTAAAACTTTTAACTAAAATGGTAAATCATGTATGGAATAAAAAGATCTACTGATATTCTCCATAACATTTTTGGTACTACAACAGTCAAAAGGCAGGTACTGGTATTCTGTAGTGAGGATTTTTTTTTCGGTATTCTGTAGTGAGGATATTTTTCGGTATTCTTTAGTGAGGATTTTTTTCGGTATTCTGTAGTGAGGATATTTTTCGGTATTCTTTAGTGAGGATTTTTTTCGTATTCTGTAGTGAGGATATTTTTTGGTATTCTGTAGTAAGGATATTTTTCGGTATTTTGTAGTAAGGATTTTTTCCGGTATTTTGTAGTGAGGATTTTTTTCGGTATTCTGTAGTGAGGATATTTTTCAGTATTCTGTAGTGAGGATTTTTTCGGTATTCTGTAGTGAGGATTTTTTTTGGTATTCTGTAGTGAGGATTTTTTTGATATTCTGTAGTGAGGATTTTTTTTGGCATTCTGTTGTGAGGATTTTTTTTTCGGTATTCTGTAGTGAGGATATTTTTCGGTATTCTGTAGTGAGGATTTTTTTCGGTATTCTGTAGTGAGGATATTTCACAATTTGATGATTGACAAGATATCCCTTTTTTAAAACAAAAATAAATAGTAAGGGGGTGGGGGGGGCAATGGCAAATTAAAAGGTAAATTGGGTTAATAAGATTATTTGTACTACATTTATGAAATATGAAATGCAAGCAGTAAAGGAAATCAAACTCATGGAATTCAATAAAGCTGAACACCGCTGGTAAATAGGCACCGTCCCACAGGTACCTGGTATATAAACCCTTCGATTTCGTTACACCCGATTGCATACTGAACCTCGTGGCCGATGTGTAGTATTCCTTTCATGGTCTTTGGATTTTATGCCTTTATTTGGTTATCCTATGTGCATATTCTGTTTGTAAATAATGCATTGACCAATTTATTTGATGTTAGTATTCTTCTGGCTTGAAAAAATGCTTAAAATTTTATTATTTCATCGCAACCGAGTAACAAGAGAAGATGTACGTCCACACAGGTGAGACCTCTACAGCAAAGTACTTCGTACTGTTTAGAGGTCAGTGGCTTATATAGGTGTTGTAGGGACAGCAGTGATGAAAGAGAAATATGGCGGACAGTGCCTATTTAAGAGAGGTTTTCAGTATTAAGTTCTACTTATTTCTTTATTAAGATGTGATGAAAATGACATGTATAAATGATAGGATGAAAATCTAGCAATGGTTAAAAGTAAGGATTTTTCTTGCAATAAGAATATTTATGATTCATGTAGGTATAAAAACTACAACAATTAGGCCACACAAAATTGATATTTAGATTCTCATCTTGATTTGCAAAAAATATGGGGCGGGTGGGTGGATTTTATTTTTTATTTTTCTACAAATATTTATTTCACCGTTCATGTTCTTGATATAATAACTGCTGTATATTTTTTTTGAAATTGTTAATACTAATGTGAGTACTTAAAACCTATTTGTAATCTTTTAATTCCATTTTTATATCAACTTTAAATGCATGTAGATATTTGTATCCTTGTTATAACAAACATGATTGGAATCAAAGTTAAAAATGATATTCCGTATGTCAAGCAGCCATTAAGTTGTTCTGACAGTATACTGAGCTCAATATTTATTCTCCACAATTTTTTTTTTCAAAATTGGGGTGGGCCACTTTCAGAGGGGCGGCCGGGGATGAAATTCAATAAATTAATTTTATGTGGCCTTATTAATACATGTATAAGAATAATTTAGGTGTTCTTAAGTTATGTGCCTTTATACAGACATTTTCTAATTCACATGTGAAATACTGGGTATAAATACAGACAGTCCTTATTTTTATGTAGTGTTATATATGCCATCTGTTAGATATATAAAGTACCTTATTTTAAGGAGGTTGAATACATTGTCTAAAAACATAAACAGGAAGATGTTTTTATAAACATGTTAATGTAGGGGTTTTTCTGTTATGCATGTGTAGGTGTCATACTCAACATGGCAACACAGGAAGAAAAACAATTTAAGCCTAAAGTTACAAAAAATGATCTCCAATAAGTAACTCAGGCTAAACATTGCTCCAGACCTCTCCTGATCTATTTATAGACCATATTCTGGGCTGGATATATTTGTGATCCCGGATTAAGAGAGGCTATATCCATTGAGCATTGTGTTACGCATAAGAAGGAAGTCGAGTGATCCGGGTCTAATTCTGTGTGTTTGCCTGAGCCACAGCGTATGTCTGTACATTGTAGTCTGTATGTATTGACTGTGGTAGAGAGGTATTTCCTGGGTGAAGTCAGAGAGGATACAACTTAATGTCAGAAAGATTTGGATTTTATACCATTACATGTAGATAGACAAAAAATGTGGAGGCAACTTTGTTGAAAGTTGGATTGTTTGTTGAGTTTGTGCCAATTCAGCATTCCTACATGATGTGGTGCTGGCGTTGAGAATTGCGTCTGGTGACAGAAAAGAGGCGAGGGGAGTCAGGATGAAGTTAAAAACTTGCCAGACATCAGAGGAAGAGATGGACATTGATGGTAAGGTTCTGACCCATCTGTGGCATGGAATACATTTTGTGGACAGGTAACATGAATAGAAGATGCAGGTGTAGCTGATAGCATCAGGGGGATAAGTCAAGATACTGAGTGACCAGTGTGTTCACTTAGTTCACTGTGTTCAGTGCTAAAATGGAGAGCAATACATGCATCCACAATCTTGATAGGTCATTGTATTTTGAATGCCATCACTTCTTTACATGTTAAACATTTTTCAGAGTAGTTTATGTTACTGGTATGTAGCATGATATGGGTGAATTAATCGTCTTATAAGTGGCTTGTTTTTATGGCTTATTTTCATGGAGTACAGGTTATTATACTGAGTTTATAGAACAAAAATAAGATTAAGTTCAACAACCTAAACTCTATCCTCTCTCGGATGACATTGGCATTTAAGTTCTCAATAAAGGGGAAAATCTGCGCAAATAAATTACTTTCTTTGGTTTTCTAGATTGATTGGCTTTATAGGATTCAGTTGTTTGTGCCAAGTGCACTGGGAGTGTATCATACAGAAACTTGGCATCAGACTAGGTAAAATAGAGAGGAGCTCTACAATTGGTGCATGCAGCATTGTGTGATGTGGCAGGGCATTGTGTATACTGTCCTTGAACATTGTGAAACATGGACACCGATCCTTCACCATCACAATTGTAGCTGTCTTAATGTATTTTACATGTATTATCATGTTTTCACACGCTCAATTTTACTTAGTCAGCAAGTAGAGCTGTTGAATTAAGCTATTTAACCAGTAAAGATGAACCTGTTGACAAAAAAAGCAAGTGTTGGATATAGAAACCTCCGATGAAGTAGGTGTGAATGTCATTGTGATGTTAATATGAAAACCAGGAAGACTATCGACCTACTCTAGCTTTTAAATACAGATTACTCTAGCTTACTGGTTTAAATTCCTTGAAATCTCTCAATACTAGTACTGTCAAAGCAATATTATTCAAAGTGAATGTCCATGAATATTAAACACCAGTTTTTATCATTGAATCTATGAAATATTATTCATATAATAACAATACATCACTATAAAGACATCCATTGTTTGACACTGTATTATGATCAATGAGGTCAGCAACAATACCCAGGATACTACATAATTAATGTATCTTTATGTCTCTTTTCATTTGATATATTGTTGTTATTTTCTGCCATGAAAGTTTAACACCAAATGAACCGCACAATTCAAACCTTTTTACTAATTGATCTAGTTTTGCTCAATCATCATAAAAATATTTTGTTATGAGAATGACATCATGTAAAACATTAAATAATTTCTGGAAAAAAAAAGAAAAAAAGGGACAATAGATATCTATTGTTAATACTCTGTCCCAAGATGTTTATTATGTTTATGCAGCACAATTTCCAAAATTATTTAATTTTAATAAATACATGTACCTCAGAGTTTTGAACAACCCACATTTCTCCTTTGAAATGTCCCCTCTATCTTGTTGGGTTGAAGAATGCAGCTAAAAAGAAGAAAAAATTGGAGAACTTGCCTTGCCAAAGACATGCAAGTACCCTTTTCTGATTCGTTCTTGTTAATACATGTAGTAAAATGGGATGACATTTCAATGGAGAAATCTTCTTACTTTTATGTTAATTTCAGTTGTACTTCTTTGACAGGTATTTGTGTTTTTGTTTATGACATATAGTAAGAGTTATCAAACTTTGCTGATTGGTGAACATGTTTGATGATTTAAAAAAAAATCCAGTTTATAGTGAGCATGTATAATTCGGTATTACTACTTGAAATATCCAATATTTTTAATACAACTTGGAGGAAGGGACATAATTATGGTTGCCTTAACTGCTCTGTGCATGTGTACCACTCAATGGTGTTGTGTCAGTATTTGATTAAAGAAGGTCGAGACTTGGATGTGCATGTCAATGTTTTGCCAGAGGCCTACTGAGGTCCCTTGCTGAGACTGGCAACTGTGATCAGTACAGCTGATCAGAAGGTGCTGATCAACCAATACCTACCGATTCATTATTTCTTACAGCCAGTATTAAAAGACAGGGTTTTGATTGAAGGAAAAAAGGTACTTAAACACTTCATCATTGAAATCAAATCTCTCTGTTGTCAAAATTGTGTTTTGAAAATCAGTTGGGGACAGGTAAGTAGACAATAACACCCAAGTTGATATTTTTAATAGCAAGATTTAATGTGGCATATTGAATCAGATTTTGAAGAAATGAATACCCTTTTTGTTCAAACCAAATCATGTTTTCATAGATATGAAAACTAAAACTGAAAAATCAAATGTTTACTGGATGGTTTAAGGTTAATAAATCATTACTGACAAATGTTACTAAAAAAATTTATTTGAGACATGGGGGAGAGAGGTATAACAAGTCCTTTCTGACAGTCAGACAGCCTCTCTGCCCACAGACCCAATCTCTGCAGCAGAAGCAGCAGCAGTGCTGTAATGCTATGCAGGTGATATTGACTGATTTTCTGTGTATATATTATCAATGTAGTAATGGCTGCCTACCAAACACACTAGTATACAGCCATGTTTCTCAGACAGTGGCTAAGGCTTCCTTCCAGCTGTCCAGAGGTGTTGATTTGTGGAGTTGTTTGATTCTCTTCCCTCCAGTTTAGAGGACCATTGACTGTTAGTAGTGTTTCAAGAAGACGCCTCTCTCTTGTTTTGCTGAGAACTGATGTTGATATGTGTAATGTGTTGAGAACTAATGTTGATAGTTTTGTCATTTAGTAGGCGTTTGGATATTACATGAAATCCAAAGGTAAAGACACTTGTTCTACTCATTTCTGTGATCACTGATTGATTTTACACTAAATCTATTAAGATATTATAAGATGTAACAAAATTGGAAATTTGTGTTTTCAAACACTGTTGGAAAGAAAATCTATAGAAAAGGTATTAGGACTCAGAATTTTTGCAAGACAATCAATCCTGTTATATTGAGGCAGATTTGGAATGACTATAGGTATAGAGTGAAAAATTTTGTCCCTGCAGCTTAAACTTAGATCTTATAGAATTACTGCGCGAAAGATAGGGCTTGTTAGGCTCACATTAGTACATGTATTAATGGATTATATTAGTTAACTACTCTAAATGAGCCAGACTTAATTATCAAAATGCTTGCTGGGCTGAATTAATTCTAGTGCACTCCTGGGAAAAGAAAAAAAAACAAAATTCAGCACAACTGCTATGTGAATAGTTTCCTTTAAAAGTACATGCACAACTTGGTGGTACTAGTAGTGTATATATGAAGAATGCCTTGGCGGTTGTTCCAAGTGAGTGATGTTTTGGTGAAGTCAGTAGTCCATATTAATTCATATGTCAACTAGGAGTTAAACATAAAATACTGTACACAAATACCAATGTCTTCTGGAAGTCTTCATTTAATATGTGAATCTAATGATTGAACAGTTCTGGGCCTGCAGAGCTTGTGAGTGTGTTGTTGCTAGTGGGATATACAGAACATCTTGATTAGCTCTCTGTTGACATATCTGTTTAGAATTCTTTTCCTCTGAGACAACAAAGTGGGGGATTTCTGCAGTGGTATAATGTGTTGCTGGGGTTGTATTTTAAGTGCTGATATTACTATCTCTGAGATATGCATAACTCTGGGATTTATGGACATCTTGCAAGTATTGATCCAAACAGCAGCTGAAAAAGATCAATGTGAATAGCATGCATAATGTTAGCAAACAAGTGGAGGAGAGATGGCCATGCAGACACAATACATAGGAACTGTAAAAATGTCCCTGTTATCAGGCAATGGTTGACTTTGTAAAGGGTTAGATGGTGGACTAGAACTTTATAAATAGAGCAGGTCATTTAGTAGGTACGTATGTGCTAAATACATTGCCATGCAGTGTCATGTCTCTGGTGATAATTTGAATGTAACCTGATGTTGAGGGACGCAGAGCCCAATATCCTCATCCCAAATAGGCCCCAGGTAGAGAGGATTTTCGTGTTTCTTAGGTAGCTTCAAAATATGACGTGGCCCTGTATAATCTCCTGAAGACTGGCTGTGCACTTTGATCTACAAGGCAGTGTTATCTTTTAGGAGATGAATCTTTGTAGGATTGTGTCTTAAATAGTGTGTAATACAGGTGTAGACTTGATGTGGATCTTGAGTATTGTCGAATGGATTAATGATGCATTGTTCAGGGGGAGGGATAAAACATGTATCTCCACTACCCTCGTGCTACAAGACTGGCTAATCAATTACGCTTGTGTGACCTCTATTTCCCCCATGCAGTATCTGGCACAGGTAAGTGAATGGGCCTGGTTTAATGGGATATGGCTGAGCTAGCAGTCCCAAGCAAAAGGATATTGCAGTTACAAACTTTACGTATTCTCACTCAAAATTTTATGTGAGGATAAGACTCCATTTAGGGGTGGGGGTATTTTTCTTTGAAAGGATGGTTTTTCACATCCCTGTCATAATGATTGGTGTAAGTGAATTAAATCATGTTTGATTGAATTTTACTTACAAATCTCTTCACTGAGCACATTTCTTTTATATTATGCAATATGTAGAACGTCACTCGAGTCACTGCCTATTTACATCATGTTGAATGAAGTCCTAGATAATATACTGTATACAGGGAAATAATCGCCCCCGTCTTATTTTCGCTCTTTTGCCGTTGTCAGCGGTCGAATTTAAGACTGGACGAATTACAATGTTCATATTGTCTCTCTTTGAACACAACTTTGTCTGGGTGAAACCGTATGCAAGTGATGAAGGGCGAAAATAACATGGGACGAAAATAACTCTGTATACATTACCTCTGCAGGTCTCACAATACTATTTTTCCGAAGGTTCACGTCAAAACATGGCTGAGGCAAAATAATTCCCGAATTTCCCTTCGTTTTTAGGGGTTTTCTGCCAGCAACAAGGACTTTACTTTTCTATTAGATGAAAAACAATGTGTAAAATGCCTGATTCTCCCACTTTTCTAAAAATACGAGTTACTTGATTTTTGATGCCAGTTGTTTCGGCAGGGGGATGAAAAGGCTCGGACATGATTTTCAAGCACGTGTTCCTTTGATGTTAACAAACTCTCGTGCCTTTGTGGATGGCTGTGTGTTTTTTGCTACTAAATTGGTTAGGAACGATTGTTTTAAAAGTTTTAAAGAGGGATTTTCCCAGAATTTTGTTTTAAACTCGCTACCCGTGTCTAAAGTTGCGTAATTTTGGTAAGAATATATAGTCAAACTTCGTTATCTCGAACTAGATGGGATTATTTAAAAACTTCGAGATATCCGAGTATTCGAGATATTGAGGGTAAAATACTTAAAAAATAAGTGGTTGGGACTTACAAATCACTTCGACATATCCATTGTATTCGAGATATTAGTGTTCGAGATATCGAAGTTCAACTGTAGTAAAAATTAATAGTGGTGTGCAACATTAAAGACCCATTTCATGATCAGTATTGATCTCATTTGGATTCCAGGTAAATTTTTTAAATAGAGAGAGAGACTGTGAGACAGATAGACAGACTGTTTTAATAATTCAGGTAACTAGGTACTGATGCAATCATTTTACTGCCAATACATAATTCAAATACCGATACAGTGATTTCTTTTCATACAATTATATTTAAGTATTCAGTTCCATTAGATTGTTGTAGGTTTTAGGTAAATTACATATTTGAAGTAAAACCCGTTTACCATGCGAGGGTTGACGCTGATTTAGGTTAATGCAGAATAGCTGTTCATTCTTAGGACATAGGATATTGTACCATCTACCTTTTTATCTCTATTTGAAGTGTATTGAAATTTACCGGTATTTCATTTTGAAGTTAAATAATGTGCTTATGTCTGAGTACTATTGTAAGTAAAAAGGTACATTATGCATGTGTCATGAATATGACAACATGTAAAAAGTATCAAGAAGCAAAATATTTACATTCTTTTGTAATTTTCCAATTCTCTAAGTGCCTTATACAAAAGTATGTTTTCTACAGTACTCTCTCACTTCTGATACAGAAAATACAGAGGTTTTTTCTGATCCCTTTTTTGGTTGAATCTGTGCTGAAGTGATCCATAGTTTTGTCATACAAGTATGGTGTTTATCAGTACACCTACAGATTCTGAAGTGTTTTTCTCATCAGTGGTGGAATGTGGCGATGCTGGAGCATCTCCCATTTAATGAGACATTGAGCAGACAGCTACTTCTGATGATCATAACAACCTACTACCTCTGATCATAACATGTCAACTGGTTGTGTATGTGTGAATTATGATATAGATGTGCTGCACTGTACAAAGAGTGTGTCAATCTGTGTAGGAGTAGTTTGTGTGTGTATAATGATTTAACTGGGCTGTGCTGTGTATTATCTGGGTAGGAGTAGCTGTCACATGTATCAGTGAGCCTGATGTTATCAAACAGCATGGTAAGGTGAGGAAGGCTGTCAGATGGCCAGCCATGATAATGTACTAGTTTGTGATAACAGACACAGTGGTGGAGTATTTGTTGATACATGTACGGAGTTCAGTCCTGTAAGTATTGACATGTTCAATTAGTGCACTGATTGTGAGCTTTATGTCTTGGAGACCTAATTCCTAATCTGTTCATAAGCCTGGGGGTGGGAATTTTCTTGAACCTGTTAAAATCTAGTGTGATTTATGTGTGCCCTGTCACTGCTCCATCATTATCAGTGTACAACACCATGTGATCAGGACCCCAGACCTTGTCACAGGCTCCAGTCCTGTGTTGGCATGTATTTCTGATACAATCTGACAACTGTTGGACAACATTAATCTAAATGATGTACATTTATAAACAATGAATGGAAAATAATCCTCGATTTCGAATGTTTTTCCTCTCATAGTGGATTTTTTGTTATCATCCAGTGAATATTGATCGAAGATCTTGATTAACATAGTGTAATACACTAGAGGCCTAAAGTTGGATCCAGAAATCTTTAACAGGCAGAGATAACACTGACCCTTCAAGTGTTGTCCTTCCCTCTCTGTGGAAGCTGTTGGTTGTGGAGAGGAATTCCTCCACAGTGTTGCTGGCTATAACCTTGGTGACTTGTCGGAGTTCTATATTGTCTGCCATTGGTAGCTGTTCCAAAACAGAGGCCCATATCCTATTGTAGTAGAGCCAGGAGCTGTGTAAACAAGTTATTCGGCTGACAACTTTTACCTGCCGGAATCGACAGTGTGTCAATAAGGTATAGAGTTGGGCTCTAACAACAGTGGATCACCCACTGGTAGTACATGTGTGAAGCTTTATACTTCTTTGAATACTTGAGTGTGAGTATCTGAGTCATGTGAGTATGAGTATGTGACTGTTAACTTGTGTGATGTACTTGTCAGTTGTTGGGAGGAACACACGATACAGGTGTAGCTAGTCCCTCTACAGCTCCGTGGAGTTTTAATGTTATTTATAAAGGTGACCGGAAGGTAAGCCGGGCAGCTGTTTTTAAATTACGCCCAGGATTTTAACATTGTGTTTTATTATTGTTATGGACAAGTTTTGCTTAGCTCCATTTGTAGTGGAATTTTATATGGTGTAATTAGATAGACATGTTTACACAAGGTGTACAAGGCTATTTGTTATTCCAAAATGGCTGCTACGTACATGTGAGGTTGAATTACACGCCCTATTGGCACACTATAATGTGGTGAAAATAGCAGTATTGATATTTACCTGGATGGGATGATAAAAACAGTAGTGAGAACTACATGTTTATTGATTTGTTCATCAAAGAATGCCTGATAGCCTACCGTCTTAGTGTATTGATGTCTGCTGCAGGTCAACTGAAGGAATCAGTGGTGTAGTCTTTGAAAAAAGTATGTCTGCTTTTTTTATATTTTCTTCTTCCTTTTTTTTGGGGGGGGGGTATTTTGGTACCAGTACACATTTTGTTACTGTCTGATGAGTAGGCCACTAATGTCAGGTATTTACTGCACCTTAGGCAATATGACGGACTGTCAAAATGCTCTGTATGAATATTAATGTGTCCTGTTGTCTTCTTGAAGCTTTTATACAATCAATTATTAAGGTAATTTATGAAACCTGTTAATGTAAGAGGTCTCAACAAGCATGTGTACTTATCAAGTTTCTGTCATAAGTATTCATGTATTGTGATCAATCCGGAAATTAAGTCATAACTGGGTATTGCTGTCTTCATGTTGAATTTGTTTTTCTTGTGGTAACACACACTGTGTAACTGCTTTTGGAGGATTAATCCTGATATATCGGTATACTAGAGAGAGAGAGAGAGAGAGAGAGTGTTTTTTAAAACTTTTTGAGTTATTGGTTATGAGTGCTTTCTAAGACAAGGTACTATAGTAATTGTCCTTGAGATCATATTAACAGCTGGAGTTTATGAATGACACTTCATCCATTATTTTGTGATTTAGACATAATTTGATATGTGTGATAAAGAGTGGAGGTTGGGCGGGGGTGAAAATGTTACAGTATGTATATGATTAGACCCACAAGCAATTGATCAATGAATTCATACATATTACACATATATATTTAATTGGCTCTTGAACTAGTATAGATGCTTATAAAGTTTAAAAATTGTTAGAGTTGAGTGCTCACTATTGATACAGTTATGTTTGATTATTTATCAATGTCCCAATGTGGGAGAGTATAAGTCAAAGGTGAATTATGAATACAGATATAAGGGATATCCACCAAGTTTTTCAAACAAGATCTCTCATTGCAGATGATTTAGAAGACAAAAGCAAGAGAAGGACGGATTATAGTGACACTGATGAAAATGGAAACCCCCGTCTAGAGTGTGCACCACTGCTCGCTGGTCATTACAAGCACATGAGAGAGCCACCCATAAAATCCTCAAATCCTTTAAATGATCCGATGCGGTTTCGTCAGACATCTTATGGAACTAATACAAGAGACCTAGACGAATTGACTTCCAATCAAGAAGTGGCCAAAAAACATCGAAAAAAACAGAAAAAGGACAAAACTGTAGAGACCGTCAGAAGAGCAGAAGAAATAGAAAACTACCAAGGAAGTAAAGAAATAGACGAAATCTTGTCATTCATCGAAAATGATTGCACCGGGCGAAAGCCCAGAAAGGTACCCAATAACAACACAGTGGACATTAGCTCATCAAAAGCAACAGACAAAAATAACAAAAAGAATAAAGAGAGAAAGCCAAAGGTAACACCAGTAGATCTCAAACCTACTGAGAAGAAAGATAGTCAATCAGAGAACAAAGATTTCACTGAGGAGAGTCCTGAAAACTCAGAAACTTTTAATAGTAACTCTGAAATGGGAAATTCGACTGAAAAAATCAGTACTGAAGAAATTGTGACTACTGACTGCCAAAAGAACATTAAGGAACAAAATCACATTATTGCTGAGAAGTGTATTGATAAAGACAATAAAATGGAAGAGGAAATGATGAATGGTGATGTCATTTCTTGTGAGGAGGGGGATGCTATTGGGAGTTCTATCAGGAAACCCATGGAGCCAAAAGTGGGCAAAGAATTGATCAATCACCAGGTAGAGAAGAAAAGTTTGGATATCATAGACAATACAGATGAAGTCATTAAAGATCCGATAAATGATACCAGTCTGAACAATGTGAAACATAATAACATGAAAAACTCAAAACGGAAACAAACTTCCCCAGTGTCTGACAATAATAAAAAAGATATCGACAAAACTTATGTTGTAAAAGAACCAGAAAATCTGACCGATGAGGAGAAAATGGAAGTTAGATCAAATGTAGTAGTAGACTCGGATGAAATGGAAAAGGAGGGTGACTACTATATATTTACAGACCTTGATCTTCCCAAACCAGTGGAGGAGGAATTTCAAGTGGTTGGAAAAAAGAAAAAGAAAGGTGGTCCTGTTACAGCCAAAGAAACACAGAGCAAAGAAACCAGTGCTGCCCAGCGTGTTCCAATCCGAGAGGAGAGGCGTAGACCTCAGAGGTCCATCACCCCACCTCCATCCTCCATTGTCAACTCCCTATCCATGGAGGCTGAGAGAAACAAAATGAGGGACCTCAGTCCATCCTCTTTCCCTGCACTTGGTGCAGGCAGACAGGGGAGGCAGTCTTTCCGAGATGGGCGTCGCAGTTCCACTGGAGATGTTCCGAAGGAAATTCTCATCAAACCTCAAGATGACAGTGATTTGGAGTCTGTAAAGTCTCTCCCTGCATCAGCCCAGGCTGTTTCCCCACGGCTCCAGATTTCTTATGCAAAGATGGCTGCCTCTCCTAAGCCAAACTGTTCTGTTTCCACTTTTCATAGTGATGACCCTGAAGATCAGAGCAATGTGTCAGTAGACTTAAAGTCTGCTGTGTGGAAGGGAAGTCACACAGAAAGGAGACACTCAATAGGTTCTAGTCCAGATGGAAAGGATAATGAAGCATCTTCCATTCGTCAAAAATTTGGAAGTCAGGAATTGGTTAAACTGGAAAAGGAAGAAAACTTGTTCATTTCCTCCCAGTTACCTAGTTCTCCAGAGAAATCCCCTTTAGGAATGGAGGCTAGTAGATCAAACTCTTTCCAGAGTTCGTCTGTGGATAATAGTGCTGCAGTTGACAGTGTATCCAATACTGTGTTAAACACTAGTGTGACTAAAGCTAGTGATAGTGAATTCAATGAACCTCTTGAAAGTTACTCTATAAACATCACAGCACATGTGATGGCAAAAAATAATGGTGCAAACAATCAGGTGTCATCTAAAAGTCATGTGACAAAATCCTCTAGTTGTGAACCATCTAAACCAAGCAAATTACAGGTCTCCTCAAAACAGAAGGGCATTGCCAAGAGGCAATCAAGATCTGTTGTTTTCCTGGATAGGAGTGAAAAAGACCACAAAAACTTGGATATAGTATTTGGATTTGATCCTCAGCTGGACCATGAGGAACTAGTGTCTGTATCCAATTCTGTTTCAAGCAGTAGTCTGCAGTCCAATGTGTTATCCCAAACTAAGTCTAGTGAAAGTGTGTGTGGTGACAATTCTAAAGAGTTCCCCCCTATTCCTGTGATACACTCCAAAAGTGTTTCAAACAATTCTAGTAGTACAAATACCAAGGACTTCAAACATTCACCAAGAAATTCCAAGTCAGCAAGTTTTCCATTAGAAGGAAAGAATGGAGTTAAGTCAATGAGTACTTTAATTTTCTCCTCGGACTCCAAGAACCCTTCTCGCCAGATGTTTTCATTTATCAGTGAGGACACCTGTGCCCCCGCTGTAAGCGATGGCTCCGTGATCTCCCCCTCCACCCCCACCGCCTCCAGTGTTGAGGGCTGTGTGACAGTGATATATGGAGAGGAGTGTGGTGCAGTGCTAGGGGCAGAGTCTAAAACACCATCAGGAGGACAGCTCAAGTACAGGAGGGAGACGGGCGACATTCTAGGGTGCTTTAATAGAATAGAAGTAACCAACTATTTAATCAGAGGTGAGTGTCAAGTTGATGTTGTGCTATAATATTTTATATAGACTAATACAAATATCAAAATGATTCTGCTTTTTATGGTAATCAATCGGGCAATTATAATGTAAATATACATAAGGAAGTGCAATTTTCATCATCATTATTAGATTTCACTGCACAGTATAAGAGCTAAAGATAAACAAATTGGAAAGTCAAGGTCAAGCGGCTCATGTGAAGGTCATAAGTTATGTTTTGTTTGTCAGCTCTTAGGCTGGTACAGATATTTCATATATAAGATTTTTTATGTAGCATGAGGCAGCTTGTGTATATCAGAAATAAAAGCAAATGTTTTTCTTTTTTCAGAATGGGAGAATGTAATGAATATGAAAGATAAAAGTAAGTACATCAATATTGAGATATGTATGTTGCATATGAACAGACACAGACACTAGACACATGCACCTCTCTTTCAACACACAGTACATGTCTTACCTAATGAGGCAATGTAAACAGTGAACAAATCTGGTATTGAAATGTAAACTAGACATGACTGAGATCCAATCAGATTGACGACTTTGTGTGAGATCTGGGCTTTTTTATTGATCTGTAGACTCTCACCAATTGATCGGGTCTGTACTGCCTCCGTATAGCCAGAATTGTCAATTGATTAAGCAGCAATTGACATTCATTTGTTTTATGGATTCGATAAAATGAAGTGACAGCTTAAGGAATGCAGTCTTTACCTCTGTGGGGTTATTTTGATTCTGTGGGATTAATACTGCGTTGCTGCAGATCTTGTAAATGAAGCCATTCTTCTGATAGTCTGATGATATGGTAAGAGAAATGAATCTGCAAGCCACTAGTAAATAAAGTATCTGAAACTGACAACACCCTCTTTTTCAGATAACACCTATAATGCAAGGGGGTGGCAAAAAAAGGGCAAGAAAATTCTCAAGCTAAACATGCACACACACAAAAGCCCACACATTCTTGTGTAACAGTAAATGACATTTGTGATTGTTACCTGAGTGGTTGAGTTGTATATGACACTTGTAATACTGATTTCCTCTTTTTGCAGATCCAGAAAGAATTCTTTTCTACAACCAGCACTAAACCTTGCTATGCTCCAAGCTTCATATTGCCTTACCTAGCCATAATGTGTTGCTTTTCTTCTTCTTTTTTTAAATCCATTGTTATTAGAATCAAATATGTTAATATCTGACTTTTTTGATGTTTTTGTAAATAGATAGTATATTTTATATGTTCTGAAAACTTAACCTTTGATATAAACAACAGCTTACATTTTATAGCTTTTGAGCATTGACTTAACAACTTGAAGTAAGCATAAACACAATAATGGGACTTTGATTTTTAGTGGCCCGCCCTAGTCTTGTGAAATGCTTCTTTTTCTTGTGTTTTACTTACATTCCAAGTGCTTATCATGTTTGGAATCTCTGATGGGGTAATTATAGGGTATGCTTCTGGTATTTTTCTGAGTACATTTGAACGAATGTCGGAAACTGTGCTATTTTGATGTACTTGGTTCAAATTTCTGTAATGTTTGTGTGTGGTCAGCTTTGAATGCTTTTTTTCATCCCAAAGATCACAATGTCTACCAAACTGTTATAAACATTCTATTTGAAATGCAAAGTTTTAGTTAAATGCTTTTGTTTTTTAAGAGAATATTCGATAAAAGGGGAGAGCTTTCCAAGTTAGTTTTTGATAATGACTATAGGTGATTTAAGGTTTAACAATTACATTCCTTAAAACTTGTTCATAAATGCAATATTGTCTGAAGAAATCTAATGTTGGGTGCATAAAATGTTCTTTACTGTTGACATTTATGCAGAGCTTACACAATTTTAATGAATGAAAGGTGTAAGAAGCTGTGAAGCCCTATTATGTGTGTGTATTGTATGTATTGTTGATTGTGAAGAAGGAACAACGTACAGAGAAAACAGTCGCAGGGGGAAGACGGAGAGGAATGGGAATCCCTTGTTGGTTCAGGTCTGAGGGACAAGATGTGTGATTCAAACAATCCTCATTCATATAGATTAATGTACTGTTCATATAGATTAATGCACTGTGAAATTCAGCGCTGACCACCAATCGGGCATGTAGCTGAGAGAGGAGAGTGAGAAAAGCTGCAGTCTATACCAAGAACATCAGGTAAAGCTGCAGTTAGCCGTACCCTCAATAACTTGTAAAGTACTGTTGTAAAACTGAATTAAATCTCAACAAAATAGGCATGAAACATACCGTGGTATTTTGTAATTATGTTTGCTTACTGTATATTATATGATTGAATTTTTATTTCTTCTTTAGGTATAGAGATTGTAAAGTCAAATGGGAAGTGAGAGGGGAAGTGAGAGGAATTATATGGATGCCAGCTCTACCTATCAAGAACTGTTTTTCTACTGTTTGATATAGTTTTGTTTAAAATTCAGAAAAATGGAACGATTCAAAAGGATAAAAGCCATAAGATCTTCCTGATTTTGTGCTTTCTTTTTCTGACCTTGTGCTCCATGTTATTTGACCTTGTATGGTTTGTGACCATCTGTGGGATGACTGGTGTATAGAAGGATTTGTGGCCTCTTTTGTTAAGATCTAGTCACCTTGTGGCACATCAACACTGGCTCCAATATCAGATTTATGTTGATATTCAAGCTTGATAAATGATCACAAGCAATGTTATTTTCATTGTCTTTTTTTTGTTGCATTGACTTATATTTATTTGATTTTTGCCATTGTTTTTAGTATGTTTATTGAATTCATAGTCCGTAATGGCCCTCATGGTGGTATTGACAGTGTTATTGTAGAAAAAAAAAGACAACTCATAAAACAAATGTTTTTCAAGTTTTATTTTTTTATGAAACAAAGAATTCTATATGTTTAGACTTTAGTGTAAAGTACCGGTAACATATGCATTGTTGTGGTCTGCGACTGGTCAACATTTCAGTTCAGCATTTGATATCAGTTTGAAATGTTTGATGTTAGTGATCTCATGTTAATAAGCTGTCCATACCACTGTGACAATGTGTGAAGAGACACACGGGTCATTCACTCCCCACAGGCATTGTTATTCTTTGTCACTGTTTGCTATGAAATGTCATTTTGAGTTTGTTTTTTTTTTTATGCTAGTTTCTGTTTTGTAAGTGGTTCCCCCCCCCCCCCAAACATTATTTCATGTTGAAAAAGAATGAATGGTGGTGTGTGAGATGATCATTCGAGTGAAAAATTCATCGCATAATTTGTTAATGTATTGAAAATTCTAGGATGAGGTTTAAATTCAATATTTACATTTATTATATACCCATCAATTTTCCCTTCTTGATACTGTCAATTTTACAGAGTGTGATCCGATTTTCCGGATCACCACACTGTGGGTTCCCAGTTCCGTATCACCGCTCTCTGAAACTTGTGACGTAGTACGCATTAAATAACGTCTGTATTTTAGTGCGTTTTAAAAGAGTTTGTTTCAAAATAGCTTTGTTATATAAGTATACGTCAAACAGTTGATTTTAAAAAGATAGTTTTGTAATGAAAACTTTTAGATAGACAAGGGTATATAAAATATTTATCATTATAACAGTAACTTGATCCAAAGAGCCGGATCGCGTCTCGTTGCCAGGCGCGGATCACAAGATCAAACTTGACGCTTCGCATCTCGTTTGATCTGATGATCTGCGCCTGGCAACTCGACGTGATCCGACCCTTTGGATCAAGTTACTGTTATAATAATATATATGTACTGGTATTTGAAAATAGGGGTATTTTAAGTTTTCTATTTTTTTTTTAAAATAGTATCTTTCAGTCCCAAATATTTGATGGAAACATGTGAAAAAGTAGGCTAAAACATAAATTTGGAAAGGGGGTGTGTGTGAATGATGCGACATAAATATGTAATACTGGTGGGTATTTTTTAGAATGAAAATATAGGTACATTGTTATTCCAATCTTTTTTTTTTTTATCCTATTTATATGTACCTTTAATATTTAGAACGTTGGATACAATTTTAGTATCAAATATGTTTTGACATCTTTAAATTCATTATTTTTTTTTAATTTGCCACTGATTTACAGGTTTTGCCCATTTGTAATGAACCTACAAAAAATGGATGAAAAATTATTTAATTTTGGATATGTTGATATGTTTGATAAAGAACAAACATTGAATTGTATTTTTGTTCAAGATAGTAAAGACTGCAACCAGTGTAACTGGTGTTATTGGTCCAAGTTCTACCATATTCTCAAGTATCTGATGATGACATCACTGCCAGTAGATTAATGGAAACCAAATGATCAGTGGTACAAAGTGAAACTTGAGAAGCTCAATATGCAGTGACACAGAGACAGTTGTGTCTGGTTATTATCAATAAATGAGACCTATATCAATCTGTGTTCTGTCTTATTGGTGCTCTGGGAGTGTTCGGGGATTGTGCATTTAAAGGACAAATGTAATTTGAAAAGGAGAAAATTTCTTGAAAGAAATCTTGCAAATAATGGAGCGAGTACAACAGTGACAGCAGGACAAGCTGTTTATAACTAAAATCGAGCGTTGCAGATGACCAATAAGTTTGGAATACAATGCAATTATTTTTAAGCTTTAAGATTTGTGTTGACTTTATTGTATATTAAAATATATATTGTAATTATTAACTTAAACGTTTCAAGGACAGTTTTATTCAATTATGTTGTATTGAAGTAGACTAGGTCATTAATGTGAAACATTGTCAGGCAATTGAAAAGCAAGGGGTATGCGAGCTTGATCACTTTTTCTCCTAAACTACAAGGATAATGAAATGCTGTTTAGTGGTATAAGAGAAGTTGGGCAGACAAAGTAAGAGGATTGTCTGACAAATGTGTCAAAAACATTAAAAAAATCCTCTGCAACAGTACGAGTATGATGATAGGGATATGTAAATGAATATAATTTTAAACATTTAGCAACTGAGAAACAATATATGAGTCTTGTACAGTATGTAATAAAGGGACATTGTTCCATGTTCATTAAAAAAAATTGTTTTATGGTAGCTTTCGAAATGCATTAAATTGCCCAAAATTTCTTAAATTTGGTGTACTGAAGTTTAAATAATTCTTAAAACTTATCATACAAGTTAAATTGACTAAAATGACGGCGAAATCATCAATGATAATTCTCTACAGAATCAACTGACAGAAATCTCGGGATACATCTCTATACCTTGCTTATCTATTTACCGAAGTTAGAATTCCTTCTGTCCCCATTTCAAACCACACATCAATGATGGACCATTGATACCCATAAAGCTTTGTCCAGTGTACTGTATACAGGGAAATATTCGCCCCTTTCGCCCTCGTCGTCAGCTGGCGAATTCCATTGTCTTAAATTATCTCTCTTTAAACACAACTGTGTCCGTGCGAATTCAAGATGGGGCGGAACTGCAAGTGTAAATGGGCGAAAATTCTACGGGGCGAAAATAATCCTGTATACAGTATCAGTTAAAAGTTGAAGAATGTTTTATATTTGACATGATTTATTGTAACCATGCTTATCATCTAAAATATGCATAATGACTAAAAATATGAAATAGAATCCTGTTTTAGTGTTTACATTTCATGAACATGATTTTGCTTCCAACATGCATAAATATGTTAGTCATGATAAAATATATACAATATATCGGGCTTGAAATGTACATGTACTTTATTGTTACAGTTTGGTTAAAATATGTTCCAAAGATTTACCTTTGAGACTGTACACTTGACAATTAAAAATCTCTTGTACCACACATAACTGCATTGAATGCAAACAGTAACAGACAAACAATGCATTGTATAAACTGCAATAAATTAATTTTACTGAAATTCAAAAACAAAATTAATAAAACCTTAAACAGAGGCTAACAATTTCACAAGGACTGAACTTCCAGAGATACATGTATCTGGACCTTCATCCTCCTAGGTTGATATTTCGTCAGCAGTTTTCCTTCAAAGTTTATAACAATCCTGAAATGAACACTCTATACTAAAGAAAACTACCTTCTAACAAGTTTCTGGTTTCGTGTTTGCATGGTAAATATGTAATATCAAAGGGGAAGATTCATACACACAGAGAAAATATATTGCACAATGCAAATGTGCATCACCATTAATTAAATTTGCAGGAAATGATGATACTAAATAAATTTCAGCTCAAAGGACCTGTATAATGACAACCCTGAGTTTTTTTTCCCAATGAACAATAAATACAAAGAAATGGGTTCTTCAGCTGCCCTCAAGATGATGGTTCTATAATGGAAGGTATAATGTTTGTCTTTTTAGTTTAATTTCTTATATTCATATTTTTTATTCACAAATATATTTGATTTGTCTCATTTTGTTGATTTGACAAAATTTCTGAAAGATAAGTGTTTGGTTTGATTCAGATTCATAGCTGTCTTTACAATACAACCCCCAGCCATCTTCTTTATCACTGAAGAGAGCTTGAATCATTGAGACTTGCACAAAGGAATACACTTCTTCAACAATAATTATCTGATTTAATAACAAAAACAACCATCTATTATTTTCTACTAACTAATTTGTTACATGTGTTAGTTTTACATGTATAAAGTGTTTCTCCTATAAACTCATTTTCAATTATAATTCCCTCAACAACTTAAAATTACTGGCCAAATTCTGAACACTTAACATCAGAAAAAGCCCACAGAAATCAGTTTACAACCTCCTCTTAAAAAATGTTAAATTAAGACAATAATTTCTCATTTAATACTCAATAAACAATGAATTAAAATTCAATACAAATCACAATACATCAACTAAGGGGCTGATGCTCTTAACGTCGACTTAAGTAAAGACATGGGTTCTTTCTTTCTGTCCTGTCCCATTGAACTTGTTGCATGGTCCACAATACTAAACACAAACTGTAGACATCCAACTTTGATATAACTTCCATGATGCAATAGTGCTGTTCCTTCCCATCCTGCACCACTCCCTCCAATCAGACTAGAGCTGCTGGCCTTGCAGTTGCATGGTTTTTTCATCTAAAAACACATACATTATCTTTTAGTATTATTCTTTTTTGTGGTTTAACAGTTGATCTTCATAATCGCAAACACCAATACATATAAAAGAAATACACTGGTGACAACTTCATGACTTTCAACCTCCCTAACATGAATACTCAAATATCTGAAAGTTTTCGTCACTTTCAATTAATTTGAGATAATAAGTTATGACTGTTCTTGCATTTTAATTATTAATTTTTTCATATAACATATAAGTTTTAATTCAAAATTGTCTACTAGTCTGACAAGATAACAAGATAGTAATGGTACAATGTATGTACATGCATCAGTTTTTGAAACTGTAATATAACTTAACAACGAACATCGTATAGTTGTTATTCACCTCATTGGCTTTCCCACTCATTGTCAAGCGTTGCTCTTCCTTTATTTCTGACTCTGTGGGCTTTTCCACTTTCTTGTTTTTAATGATCTTGCGGACTGCTGCGACAACAGATGTCGGCTGTGGAGTGGAGGCGGGTTTGTCACTGAAATCACACGAGTACAGGACATTGTCCACTGTTGTTCCATGCTCACTGTAGTTCAGTAACTCGTAGTGTTTTGTTGTCTGAAACAAGAAATGAAATTATAAGAATTAATTATTGAAATAATAAAAAAAAAATGAGATGCTTGTGAAACACTTATGCCCCCCTCCCATGAAAACATCCATGATAAAAATGAATGGAAACTGCAAATAATCGGAATTTTTCTAAGTCCAAGGGACATAACTCTGTCAAAAATTGCTCGATCGTACCCCAACTCGAACTTGACCTAAATATTATTGTGATAAATCTGTACAATAAATTTCATTTCCTCTGTGGAGAAAATGAACAGAAACTGCAAATAATTGGAATTTTTCTACGTCCAAGGGACATAACTCTGTCAAATATTGTTCGATTGTACCCAAAATCAAACTTGACCAAGATTTTATTATGATTACTGGTAATCTACACACCAAATTTAATTTCAATATGTGCAACCTCTGCAAAGAAAATGAATGTAAACTGCAAATAATTGAAATTTTTCTATGTCCAAGGGGCATAACTTGTCAAAAATTGCTCGATCATAACCATAACTGAACATGACCTAGATATTATTATGATAAATCTGTACACCAAATTTCATTTCAATATGTTCCTTGGGTAAACTTGAAATATTTTCATCTATTAGAGGCAGAATTTAAGATTTTGTTTTATTTTCATCTTTGTTTAGCTCAATTTCGTCCTTCTTTTGAAACTTGTATTTTATTGATTTTTAGTGGACTAAGGTAATAATTTACTATATTTATAAAATCATTAATTTTTGTCCGCATAACACTAAATGAGGAAATGAGCATCGCTTTTGAAATGGCATTAGAAATATAATGAACACTAGCACCAGAAAAAATTTGTTGTACGCTAAGCATTCTAATGAGTGTCCCTGAAGAAAATTTGAAAGCACATTCTACTAATGTTATCCCAAACCAGGGTATCACGTGAAAAAACTTACTGCTTATAATTCAACAAGTGCACCACAAAGGGGAGCGACCCTCGCGAAATAAAACATTGTTGGGGGAAAATGCATTATTTAGGATATACAAGTAGTTGAAGAGACCAAATATTTATTTTCTTCAAACCTCTTTGAATCAAAATATTTTGTTATTCCTATCCCCATGCATGCTCTAGAGTGTATCCATGGGGGGGGGGGGGGGTTGTACATTTACGTGATTGTAGAAATTCTCCCATAACTAGTGAAAAAAGTTTTAAACTTTAAAAACTTTAATTAGTTATATTCTCTTTATTTCGTAACATACATTACGCATTTTCATAATGAATATGAAACATAGCTAAAGATATAGCAATTTGTAGTCTGCCTTATGGAAAAAATTGAGTTCACATGTCGTAATTTCAACCCCGATTTTTTTTAAATAGAGTAATACTGATTAACATTGAATGAATTCCTGGTTAATGTTGTTGACGATACTTGTCAAAGTCTCTTCTGAATTATAAACCTGTTCTTATCTTAGTAATTCAGGAAATTTAGCCCAAAATTCGTCTCAGACGGCTGCTTGTTTTGATTAAATTGGGATGAACTTAATCTCCTGCTCGCTTCAATTTTACACTTTGGACATCCTTTTAACTCCCTATTTCAAAAAACCATTTTTTTCTTACCTTTACAAGGCCTACATCCAAAAAAAAAAAACAAGAGGCCCATGGGCCACATCGCTCACCTGAGTAACAATAGGCATGATAAAATCAGCTTAATGGAGTCATAATATAAAATATCTGGACAATGTGGTATAATACATGTCGATCCTGTATAAATAACAAGAGGCCCATGGGCCACATCGCTCACCTGAACAATAGGCTTAATGGAGTCATAATACAAACTATCTGGAGAATGTAGTATAATACATGTAGATCCTGTATAAATAAAAATCAAATTTTCCACTTGATATTCTTATGTTTATTATCATTAGTCCCTTTTCTAACAGGAGACCATTGCAGCTCTCAAAAAGATCCTAAACAATTGTTTATATATGGGATATAAACCTACATCAAACTCTGAACCCCTTGTGAGACCCAATCGTCCAGGAAACATCCAGAAGCCAACACCTAAACAATATTAAATAATCACCTGGCTGATTAGTTTCTGAGAAGAAGATTTTTAAAGATTTACTTTTAATATTCCTATGTAAAAAATTCCACCCCCATTGTGGCCCAACTCTACCCCCAGGAATCATGATTTTTACAACTTTGAATCTACACTACCTAAGGATGCTTCCAAAGAGGTTTCAGCTTTCCTGGCTTATTAGTTTCTGAGAAGACGATTTTTTAAGATTTACTCTATATATTCCTATGTAGAAATTCGATCCCAAATTGTGGCCCCACTCTACCCCTGGGGGTAATGATTTTCACAACTTTAAATATACACTACCTGAGAATGTTTCCACACAAGTTTCAGCTTTCCTGGCTGATTAGTTTCTGAGAAGAAGATTTTTAAAGATTTACTCAATATATTCATATGTAAAAAGTCAACCCCCCCCCCCATTGTGGCCCCACCCTACCCCCGGGGGTCATGATTTTCACAACTTTGAATCTTCACTACCTAAGGATGCTTTCGCACAAGTTTCAGCTTTCCTGGCCAAATGGTTTCTGAGAAAAAGATTTTTAAAGATTTACTCTATATATTCCTATGTAAAAAATTTAAACCCCCATTGTGGCCCCACCCTACCCCCCGGTGTCATGATTTTCACAACTTTGAATCTACACTACCTGAGGATGCTTCCATACAAGTTTCAGCTTTCCTGGCTGATTAGTTTCTGAGAAGAAGATTTTTAAAGATATACTCTATATATTCCTATGTAAAAATTCGACCCCCCATTGTGGCCCCACCCTACCCCCCGGGGTCATGATTTTCACAACTTTGAATTTACACTACCTGAGGATGCTTCCACACAAGTTTCAGCTTTCCTGGCTTATTAGTTTCTGAGAAGAAGATTTTTAAAGATATACTCTATATATATTCCTATGTAAAAATTCGACCCCCCCATTGTGGCCCCACCCTACCCCCGGGGGTCATGATTTTCACAACTTTGAATCTACACTACCTGAGGATGCTTCCACACAAGTTTCAGCTTTCCTGGCTAATTAGTTTCTGAGAAGATGATTTTTAAAGATTTACTCAATATATTCATACGTAAAAATTCAACCCCCCATTGTGGCCCCACCCTACCCCCGGGGGTCATGATTTTCACAACTTTGAATTTACACTACCTGAGGATGCTTCCACACAAGTTTTAGCTTTCCTGGCCGAATGGTTCTTGAGAAGAAGATTTTTGAAAATTTCTCAATTTTTAAAAATAAATTCTAATTATCTCCCCTTTGAAAAGGGCGTGATCCTTAATTTTCACAACTTTGAATCCCCTTTGCCTAAGGGTGCTTTGTGCCAAGTTTGGTTAAAATTGGCCCAGTAGTTTTTGAGGAGATGTCAAAAATGTGAAAAGTTTACAGACGGACAGACGGACAGACAGACAGACGGACGACAGACAAAATGTGATCAGAAAAGCTCACTTGAGCTAAAAATCAAAGCCGGAATGGCCACAAAGGCGTCGAGCTGACATTTTCTTTTATATAGAAATGGTCAATAATTTGAATTTCTGTACTAATAGTCGTATATCAAATAATATTAGAATAAAAAAGTAAATTATGTTTTGTGCTGCTTTAAAAACAAAAATCAGTATATTTCCTTATAAAAATAGGTAGTGATGCGTTTATAATATAATAACTCATCATGGTTACAAAAATCGAAGAAATTTCAAAGTTCAAAAATAAATTATTTTCTTTCTGCTTTAAACAGTCTTTGAAAATGTTCACAGGTTCATAATTTGAATAAATTAACAGTGTGTCCCTAATTATAATAATATCAAAGGCCTGAAGGGCCACAATGGCGTCAAGTTGACATTAATTTGAAGAGTAAAAACCTGAATATTATTTTTAAATTCAAAATAAACCCCTCACCTAACAAAAATGCATATAATTTTTTTATTTGTGTTGTTTATGGTTCTCCTTCATTGATCACACATACATTTAGGTACTATAGATTAAAAAAAAATCCTTTAAACAAAGTATGATCTTATATGATTGTACTTGAGATCAACTTTTCTTATTGTTTTGCTGGAGATTAATGTTTATAAAAATTGAGTCAGATGGTCAATTTTAATAAAACAGATATTTTATATGGATTTTATGCAGTCAACTTAATACGGAAAACTCAAAATGAAGTATGATTTTTTTTTTCAGATATCATTCTAATTTTGTTATTGACCCTTCATTTAGAAAATTGGTATCAATTATACTTACTATTTAAAACAAATATAAAGACAAATACATTAGTTGACTACTTTCAAATAAATAAAAATTATGTTTTTTATCACATATTTCATTAAATTACAATTCATTACAATTTGACTCACCTAATTCTTAAAAAAATTTGAATGCTAGTTAAAAATATCTTAGAAGTTAAAATTTTTTCAGATATTTTTCTCTATTTAAATAGAATATATTTGTATATCAAAAGTATGATTGTATTTAATTCTTTATATTGTATACTGCTGATAAACTCTCTGTTTCTTATTATCAATTTGATTTAAAATTCACATGGGTCCAAATGACGCGGGCCGAAAAGAACAGGGGTAGAAATAAGAAAGCACCCATTCCTGTTGTTTACGAAGTGAAAGTAGAGGGTTTAGAATTACTTTTGGTGTAGATCACCGTTGTAGGAAGTTTTGTTTCTAAAAGATCAACATCTGTGCATTGTTAACATTCGATTTGGAAACAAAATAACCTGTTTTGCAGGCAGGTATGTTTCAAAAACAAATTGAGTATGTAGGCCTAACTATCGCATGTTCTTCGGTAAAAGTGTATTCATCCGCCAAAACACAGACATATTGTTTACAATAAAATATCAGCATTATCAAAGACCTCAACAATTTTTGTATCTGCCAACTTGTTTTGTTGACGTACAGTTCTGCTCAAAATGGAAGTATGTCATCTTTTTTTCTTCGAACACATAAGAAAACTTTGCACTCATTTGAGTTGTTTGGCTCCTTAGAATTGGCAACTTCCGGCCGTACGATCCCTAGATGGCTTTCGAGCTTTGCTCGACGCCATAAAAACATACTTTTAGTTATCTCCTTCCAGTTTGAAACAAGATTACCTATGGTATGGTTGTTTACAAACAAATCCACACCACGTGTTATCTAAAATACTCGACCAAACCAACTGCATTATCGTGTTTATATATTGCAACAAAATCACTAGATACGTTTATCGCTTACATTTATTTTGGAGACCGTGCCCGATAACAAATAAATTTACATATAAATTTTTTTTTTCGTCGGGCACGGCCTCCATTTAAAATGCAAGCGATAAACTAAAATAATATTTAGTGAATTTTTACACCTTATATTGTATTCATTCGCCATTTCTTGATTAAGCAAATTGATACCTATACAATGAGTTATCAATAACCAGGGAGGCAAAGTTGGGTTTTTTGTAGACAATTTAGTTGAATAAATGGAATAATAATCTTAGTAGTAATACTTTTAATACTTTAAGGAACTTATTTCTTATGCGCATTAAAAAGGCGGCGCAGAATGTGAGAATTTGGAGGATTGCCAATCCAGACGATCGCTAGAAGGCTGCCGAGCATTAGCTCGACGCCTTAAAAAATAAAGTTGTTGATTTGATATGTTTACTATCACAAACCGGAAGTCGAACATAAAATTTCTAAGTGTTGTAATTTTAACGATATTTTAAAAAATAGTTAACAAAATTACTTGAAAATGAATAGGGTATGTCCTTTAACCATGCTTATCAAGTGTATGAAGTTTGATAAACATGCATGCGAGGTTTTTCTTTGAATTTTGCTTAAAAGGCTTAAATGGACACACATTCATACACACACACGCACAGCAGCAATGCTATATCCCCTTCGCAAAGAGTTGCGCGAGGGGATAATAAGACATACCTCTCTTTTGAACTCTGACAATGGGTTATTTAAATAGGTTGATATAAGGCCTTGTAAGCAATATCTTTTTAAATCGTTTTAAAGGTGAGCATAGAAATGAAAGATCAAACATAATTTTCCATTTATCTCAAAAAAATAATTGAAAATGACTTTCCAAAGGACAATTCTAAATGGTACATGCATATATCTTCAATACGCTTTGTATACACTGAAAAGGAGGAGAGAATATGAGGTAAAACACACAGGGAGCCCAAAAATCGGGGCCCTAATAAAGGCAACACTGATCAGTAGGGAGCCCAAAGATTGGGCCCTCATAAAGGTCATTCTGGAATAAACATAAGAAAAAGTTGATCTTACCTCATCATAAAATATATATGCGTGCTTTGGAGAGATAAAATTGCAGTGTCCAAACTGGGTCAAACAAACATCCATGTCCGCTCCTACAGATACAAGATAGTTTACACTCAATCTTTATGCAACACTGAACATTCCATTTGGCCACATTGAAAAGTAAATAATTTAATCTTAATGTTCTTGAATTTGAATAAATGTACAATGTACCAGTCATTTATCTTTAGCTTTAAAGGGGCATGGTCACGATTTTGATCAAAAATTATTTTTCTGTTTTTAAGGTTTACAATGCTTAAGTATGTCATTTGTAATGGTCAATCAAAATTTGAGTGTCAGAGGTCGTGTTATAAGTGAGATACAGAGCTTACAGTTCTCTGTCATGTAAACAAAGCCTTGTTTACGTTTTGAATGCAGAAGAGAAAATTACAGTTTTAGACCCAAAATGAATGTGATAAGCTCTAGGTTCTATTTATTTATGCTTAAAACGAATTAGAACAGATTCAAAAAGAACGTTTAACGGTATATTAAACCAATGTACCGGTAAACAAAAACAGGACACAAGCTTTGTTTACATGACGAAGAATTGTGAGCTCTGTATATTGCTTATAACACTATAACTGACACTCTAATCTTGGTTGATCATCAGAAATGCATTTCCAAAGCATAATAAACACTAAAAATAGAAAAATGAAATTTAACCAAAATCGTGACCATGCCCATTTAAGGTCACTAATGTAAAGTCTCTATCTTGAATGATTCAAATTAAGGATGGGGTTAGTTTTAACAAACCTACACTGTACACAAGGACTGACCTGTTCCAATGTTAAGGGTTCTGTAGCACATGGATATCGGCTGACCTTTGCTGGTCAATGGACACAGTACAGCTCTGGCCTTGACCTCTGTGCTCCCTGTGAAAAAAGCATTAAGTGTTTAAATGTCCAGGTAATTACAAATATAGTACATCTTGACATCAAACATTCCATCACCAACCCTCATCTCATCAATAGAAATGGACACCACAAATTCTGACCATGCATTCTACAATACATTTTTGAATTGATCTGCCATGGACACACCTGCTTGATTGAGCAATCCGTTGAGCACGCCTTTCTTGTTTGGTGTCTGTGGGGAGTTGGCTTTGGAGGGAAGGAGCTGCTGCAGTCTCTGCCAGGCAAGGATCTGGATCAATTTCTCGTCCAGCTTGCTCAGCTCCATATCTAAATTTAGACATGTCTTACTCTGTAGGTTACTTATTATCAAATTTCACTAGTTCTTAGTGATATAGATACTTTTGTATTGATTTGTGAATTGGTTTGTACAAATTCATTTACTGGTACTATAGGTTATTCTCAAATTTTAAGATACATCATACACGTGACTAATTGCAATTCTTTGCAAAACAAACATGGTTCTTGCCATATTATTTGTAAATACATGTACATAGGTTGTATATAAGTAAAAGCTTTATTCTAGATTTTCTTTCTTTATCAAATAATATAGGGATTTACTTTGGGCTGTATACACTGGTGTACAGAATAATACCCATAAATCACTGATAAGATGAGTTATCCATGTAAAGACTGACCTCCTGAGCCCTCGAGACACTGCTGGAGGGAGTTATTGAGGGAGACGATGGCATTGGAGGAGTTCTGGCTGCTAGCTGTTGAAGACTGCTTGCCACCTGAGATCGTGATATTGCTACTGGATGTGACTCCAATTTTACCTGCAACACAACAAAAATGTTTCTTAAGCTTGTCTAAACCTGTAGATTAAGCATTAATATTTACATTTTCCAGTGTCTTTGCCTGTGATAACACAACGTATCGATTTTGTACTATATAACCCATAACTTCAAATGACGCCAAATTTAGGCACCAGCAGGTTTGCTCATTTATATTTAAATATTTAATCGCACGATGGCTTAAAATTATATAAATATAAGTAATAAGGAATCATTCTTTGAATATTATGAGGTGATAATTTCGGTCGGGGCGTGATCAAATCTATCATCAGTGTTTTCAATAAGTTTTTGAATAGAAGGAAAAAATTTTGGAACAGCAGGAAACCTAATCTCGGCGAGGGGTCTGGGGGGCGCCTCAAGCCCCCAGCGGGTCCAGGGCAGAGCCCTGGTGGGGGGCCCAGGAAGGCAGAGCCCCCCGGCCGAAAACAAAAAAAATAATCATTTTTGAAGGTACTTTTCCTGAAACTAAGGCCATCAAAATATAAGTTTTATCGAATGTCTACCGCTAGCAACTGCTTAATTTTACCTTAAATAGTGCCATTTCAAAGACTATTTTTTCTCTATTCAGCAAATTTGTAAAACAAATTCTTGAACTTTTTTTTTACTAATTTACAGCTAATAAAAAATATTAACTGTGCTAATTTTTTATGATGAATATACTGTATATTTAGTCCCTTCCAATAAAAACATCAATCAAAATTATATATTTTTAATACTTTTAATTTACAATTATAAAAATAAAATCAGAAAAGTATGAAGATCGATTTATGCAGTAAAACACTCACTGAAAAATGTTTCTGCAAATTCAAGCTAAAACACAGAGTCTAGGAAAATATTTTAATAAATATATTCAATATATTTACTTTGAGAACAAAAAAGTTAAGGTCTAAAAGAGAAAAAATTAGTACTTCGTGGTAGTCTGTTTCTTAAATGTAGCAAAATAAACTGACTTTCCTTCGAGTTACGTAATAACAATCGCGAGAAATTTCAAGTTATGAGGAAACTCTGGTTGATCTATACCTTGAAAGAATGTTGAATCATGAAGTTAAAAGTTACGTTATGTCAAAAAAGATTCACCGGTCTCTAGAAATAATATATAAAAACTATTGCTTTACTTCGTTTGGAGACGGGTAGAAAAAAAATGTTTTTCTCTTCGACATGGGATATCCGATCGTCGGTGACTCGATCGTTTGACATATGGTGGGAACCAGTTCACGTTGATCTGGGTCATTGACGTGTTACTATTTTGATGCCATATTTTCAAACGCATTAACAATAAGGATTTTGATACTAACTAAATCAAGCTCCTATATCAGCAGAATTTTTTTCAGACGGAAATCTCAACCGGAAAATTTTATTCTACAGGCGGTTAATTTTGCCGGTTGCCGGCTCTTATTGAAAACACTGATCATAAAGCCCTTCGGGCTTGATCACACCCCGACCGAAATTATTACCTCATAATACTCAAAAAATGAATCCTTATTCCTTAAATAATACAGAAATAGCAATTCCAATCTCCAATATAGGTGTAGTCAAATCTGAATAGTTGAGCATGATTGACTGGACTTACCAGAGGTGGGAGTGGAGACTGTGATGACTTTGGCAGTTGAGCCCACGGTGCTTGTCCTGCCCTGCACACTTGCCACTTTAATTGCCGACTGTCCGGACACACGCGGAGACAAAATGGAGGTGGAGCTGCCGCCACTGTTTGCTGCCACATTGTTTGCTATCAGTTTGTTGCCCTGAGTGGGACCAAGGACTTTTGTGACTACAGTATTGTTGGCTTTATTGATAGCACTAATAACAATGTTTTTACCAGAGGGAGTAGTAGAAGTGGAGGCCCCCGATGAAGCCTGTTTATCCACTGATGCCCAGTTCACTCGCACAATGTTTGCTGGAGATCCATCCACACTTTTACTCCTGGATTTGATTAAAACAGTTTCTGGTTTACTTTTACTGGATTCCCCAATTTCACCGTTTACAGAGTTTTGTGACGTGCTAGGAGGATGTAGCAAAGAGATAGCTCCTCCTCGGTTTCCTTCTAGAGGACCGTTAGACAAAGAGTCTGACAGAGGTCCGTTGATAGGTTTATCCACCTCCATACTAGTCACTTTAGAATCACATGAACCACCTTCATTTTGTTGAGAGTCACTGCTTTGAATCACAGGCTGAACGGATGCTGTGGGTTTTTCTGATTTCACATTCACTTCGGATTTTCCAGAGTCTGTTGAGGACATCTGAATCTGCTTTTGAGCTAAATGTCTTGCTATACTGGTTTGTAAAGAAACAACTGCAGACAACCACTGCAAAGTCAGAAAAACACTTGTTGTTACCAGTAATTCAAACAGGTCAGATTTCATCATCATTTGTTCTCAAAATGTACTTTTCTAATCCTTTAACATGCAATGTTAAAAGGCAAATACTGACAATTATTCAGAACGATTTTTGTGAATATACAGCCTCCTTTCCACAAGAAGCATAAAGCATCATTTTATACTTGATCAACTCAAAGATTAAAGCAACCTTAACCATGATCAAAGTAATGGTTGTAATAATCATTTTTTTTCTTCAAAATAATGTCAACTCTAAGGAAATATTTAATTACAATAATGCCGATGTTTTATTTACCTCTTCTTGATCCTCCAGTGTGGTTTCTGACACTCGCTCTGCCTTCTCGTCGGTCTCTGTAGCTGATGTGGTACCAGGGTCAGCCACACAGGGAAGCATAGGTGGGGGGTTTTGATAATGGAGTTTGATTGCTTCAGGAATCTAAATATTCCAACAAAAAACATTAAAATCTGAGTTCAGTATACCATTTAAAACTGCCTAATGAGATAAAATATCTTTCAAAAAAGCTTCAGCATCATACCACACACAAAATCCTAACGCCTTACCGCCAATGACTTGCGCTTTGGATGCTTCACTTTGATCCTGAATGGTGGACTTTCTCGGTGCATTTTATTTAGGAAGTTCAGTTTGACTGTGTGTTGGTTGACGCGACTTTTAAACTTGTTCCACAGTTTGATGCGCTCAGTCAGACTTACACTTTTCAACAAATACTCATCCTTCATCAAAGAAAAATATATCTTCTTTTTGTGCATGGATTATGGTTAAAATGAATCTTAATTCTTGTGAATGGATTACACAATTTAAACATTTGATATGGTTCAAGGTACCTTATTTTTTTGTGACGAAGCCTTTAATCTCAAACAAATATGACAGACATTGAAAAACAGGTTTGTAATGAAACTATTTTTAATAAATCTTGCAAACCTGGCAGAGATTTCTTGCACACATGTAAAAGTTGGTTGAGTTTTACAGACTTTGACTTACAATGATATTCTCTGGGTGGTTTGGACACATCCAGCGGTTGGTTGGGAGAGAAGTTAGGGGAGGATTGAGACAGTCCATGTGGTACAGAAGAGGACAAAAATCACACTGGATGAGTGCTCCTACACGACAGCTCCTAAAAATAACAAGGGGGGAAACTCTACTGCATGGTTCTGGCACAAATCATCATATCCTACAAGGCTTTACATATCCCCCACTTAAATCAATTAAAACTAATTTGATCAAATTTATTTTTGGCTTTTATAAATATTGCTTATACTATACATTTCACGATGTATGTCAATAATGTGCTTTCATTCTGTAATCACAAGAGACATAGGTTTCCAAAGTAAGCCACATGACGTTTAATGCCTATATTTTGACCATTTACTGTGCTAAATTGCAAATTTTTCATATGAATGGGTCTAGACTCCAGCCTTAAAGTACTTTTATTAAGAGAATAGGTTTTTAATTTATTAATTATCGATTTATCAAAGTGGAGTCTAGACCCATTATGGGTCAAAATTCATGGTTTTCACAAAACTTCAATCTTAATTTATGATTGCCAAACTATAAAAGTTATTCAGTGATTGATATGTCAATGTAGCTCAGTGTGATAGGCGGAGGACTGCAGAAAGTACCTCTCGGCAGAGAGGATGTTCAAATCATTGTGGCCGGATTTTTTTTATTTCTGCGCTTTTGCTTCTTTGTAGGTAAAACGTTTTTTTTCTATTTTTTTTATATAATAGAATTATTTTGGAAAATATTGTAAAACTTTTCAGATAACAACAAACACATAATGTTTTTGCCCAGTTCAATTAATGTCAAATACAATAGCACTAGCACAGTCAGAGATTGTTCGAGATCACTTTGCAATGTTAAGGAAATAAACATAGAAATGACACTAAGGAGAAAAGTATACAGTATAAATGTTTGTTTGTTAATGGTCAGGTAATGCAGTTCTGTACTATACATGTACTGATGCACACCTTCAATCAAATTTAAGATTCCTTTATATGAGATTTACGCAAGTCGTTTAAATATCCTAGGTGCGGGGGATTTGACAGGCATTGTTCACTCTTCTCCTTTTACCTCTGGAACTAACAAGCTCTGGCTTTTTAACTTTGACATCCACGGAGCACATTAGTTTATTGGCCAACTCAGCGTACATAACATGACAAAACATTGCTTACATCAATATAGTGATTTAAATAGGATTATGGCTCTCTTACTTGCTGCAATAGAAGCATATCTTGGCTGGTAGAGGCACTAGCCCATTATCCAATTCATGAGCAAACTTCTTGTTTGGGTTTCTATCTTTACCCCACCATTTTCTTTTACTTGATCCTGAAAAAGCATAGCGCATCTCAGTTGCTGATAAATATTGGGTGCCATTTCTTTATGAAGGATAACAAAAATAGGCGCAATTCCCCATTATAGGCAAGTTGTTAAGAGTGCTCAGGAAATTTTTCACCCTGGAATCCTGGTGTCTGGGTATTTTGCATTGAAATATTTTCAAGAAATTTGAATAAATTGAAAAAAATATTGTTTCAGGCTAAGAATACCCCCTACCCCAGCTCCAAATCATACAGTTCCTCATTATCTTATCAGTTGGTACTGACCTGGTAAAGGTGTAGTGCATGCTATGTCCCTGGGTAAATCAAACTGTACAGGGTTCATTAGCTGAGCTGCTTTGGCTAGCTTCTGAAGTGGAGTGAGGTTCTCTGTACTTGCAGCTTCCATAACAATTTCCTCTAGAGCAGAAATTGGAGGCTGAGGCCGAGACTTCCCTCGACTTGCATTACTGCTATTGCTTTTTGTAGAGGAGGCATCATCATCCTTTTCCTTTGGTTGCTGTATTTTAACCAGAAAACTGTCTCATTAAGGCCACAAAATTTTCATCCTGATTTGCAAAAAATATGGGGCGAGTGGGCGGATTTTATTTATTATTCTTTATATGTTCTAGAAATAACAACTGCTCTATTCTTTTAAATTGTTAATGCTAATATGAGGCCATAAAAATTATCACTTGGTTCTCCACCAATATATTCAAAAACAGATGCAGCAGGGCAGTGATATTTTCCTTTTTTATTTCAATTTTATTTTATTTTAATAATGGGCAATTCTTATCAAAATCCAAAAAAAGCTGCAATAAATGTATCAGTCTTAGATTTATTAGCTCAAACTAAATGAAATAAACAAATCATCATGTTCTTCAGGGAACACCACAGCTATGAGGCTTGAATAAGCCATGAGTTTAAGCATTATGAGATATGTAGTACAGTACAAGCTGCAGGAACTCTCCTCCTACAGTTTAAAATTGAAGTTAAACAACGCCCTTCTTCATATCTAAACTAAAATCATTGCTGTCAAGACCATAACTTGAACTTGAACACATCATCTTGTATCCAGATTCGGTGGCCATTTGCAATTTGTTATAATTTAGTCTGGATCATTGTGATGTTTGCAGTAATACTCTATTAAAGTCAAGCATTTTACTGACTTGAGTATCGAAAATGAGGTACTTAATCTGGGATTTTTATTTACAGAATTTGCAAGCACACAAAAGAAATTTTATTTTATTCATTTTCTGATAAAAATGAGCAATGCGCAATGTTAAATCATATGCTGGCGGGCCTGAGAACCAAGGAATTAATTTTTGATGGTCTAACACGTTTGGGTATTGGGCTAGTTTTTATCGCAAATCTCAATTGAAAGTATACACTACGGCCGATACATTGATGCGTTGAGTGTCGACACTTTTTGATGTTACAAATTAGCAGGTTGAATCATGAGTTGCAGTTTATAAAAAAAGTAAAATTTGGTAATAAGAAATTCAGAGAAAAGAGCATTAAATACAAATTTCTTCTGACATGAGACAATAACTCAATGACTAAAACTCCAAGATTGCAGATAATAAAAAATCTGGAAATTTAATTTATTAAATACTTTCATGATTGAATTCTACAAATACATCATCATTTTTTATGGAACTACCATACCTCTGGTTTAGGGGGAACTACTTTACATCTGTGGCATCGCCATTCTCCAGGAGGAACATCGTCTTCTTCTAAAGGTGGATCACTATCAAAAATAAAACTGAGTCTAGAATTCAACTTTCATGGACAGAAGTAAACACCACTTGGTTGAGAATGAATGGATAAATATCTTAAGAAAAAGTTTTTCAAGCATAAACAATGTATGTGAATAAAATTATTTTAGACCTGCTCATAAGTTTTAATCATCTATAGTTTACTCTGATCAATCTTAATTAAAATGAAAAAGTGAGCAAGCTCACATACCCTACACCCCCTATTACTTGACAATTACACATAATGAATGGCAAGGTATGCATTAAATTAGCTGCAGGTCTGTAGCTCCCGGTCTGAAAAAAATCGGATGGACGACCTGGGAGCTACAGGGCCACCCATTGAAAAAGTTGTATATTTACTGCGCAGAAAAACGTGCGCTAGTTTAAGACTGATTTACTGTATTTATACGCAAATTCTGTGAAAACAATTAGTACCATTAAATTCTTCATGCAATTTACTACTGATATCGTCTCTTTATTTGCCTCAGACTTTCTCCAAAACACGCTACCGACCTCGAAAAATCAAGTATGTTGAATTTACATCGAGATCGAGAGTCGCCATTTTTACATGTAAACAAAGTGCACCACATGAATTTATGGGACTGGTGATGGTGTTTAAAAGACTATCCGAGGCAAGTGAAGAGATGATATCAGTAGTGAATTGCATGAAGAATTTAATGGTACTAATTGTTTTCACAGCATATGCGTATAAATAAGGTAAATTAGTCGAAAACTAGCGCACGTTTTTCTGCGCAATAAATATACAATTTTCTCAATGGATGGCCCTGTAGCTCCCAGGTCGTCCATCCGATTTTTTTTCAGACCGGGAGCTACAGACCTGCAGCTAGCATTAAATACACAAAATAAGTTGAAAAGAGTATAACTCACACAAAGTCATCAGCTAAAAACTTCTGGAAATATGGACACTAATTTATTTGTCTTTAACAACTAAAAAAATTCAAAGTTCCAAAGGGCCGAAATTCCCCCCCCCCCCCCCCAAAATAATGGAATTAAAGTTTCCTTGTAATATTTAAACATCAGCACATGTGTCCTAAATGCCTACAAAGTTTTGCTAAAGTCCAAGCAGTAATTTAAGAGGAGTTGCACTTACAAACTTTTTATTATTATATTCAACATCTAGCCTAAAATTCTCAGTTCAAAAGGGCAAAAATTCCCGGGGAAAATAATGGAATTAGAATTTCCTTGTCACATACACATCTACACATTTTGTCCTAAATACCTAAAAGTTTTACAAATACCGTGCAGGGATTTAAGGAGTTACAAAAATAACAGGACTGACTGACGGATTGGTAAAAAAAATCATACCCCACGCGCAAATTCATTGTGTGTGGTATAACTTCAGTGTATTCATCACTGATCAATGAAAGTGTAACATCTGCAACTTACTGGCACTGTAAATGGAAAGCTGCAGGACACCAATCACAGCACAATAAATCTCCACCCTCTTTACAACTGTCACAGCTATCATGGTTTACTGTTCGTCCTTGTCTCCTATTCTCTCGTTCTTTTCGTCTCTGACGACGTAGAACTTCATCACTTACTGGTGGAGCCACAAGTTTTTGAATTTGCTAAAAATAATATAATCTTTTTAAATGAAATTAATATTTTTTTAACGTTATATTATTAAAACTTTAAGTTCATCCAATTTTGCAAATTTCCATTCATTCACTATAACAAACAAATCACATTTTCATGGTAAAATTAATTTTAAAAATATAATTCACAAAGTTGCATCGAACTGACAGTTTACATGAAATAAAACATGAACTTATATTTTACTGACAGAGCAGCAAACTTTAATTTATACATGTTTTCATTACAGAAAGACACCATGGCCGCCATGACGGTTTATACCGTTTTTTTTCCACTCGCACATACAGACAACGAGAATCAATGTTAAAACATTATTTAAATAAAGACAAACCTCCATAAGTCCACCAGAAGTATCCAGATCATATTCCACCGTTGCCATGGTTAATGAAAATTCTACGAAGTAGAACTTTGAAGATATACTTTTCTTGCCTAGATACCCCAAAACACCATTTCGTCGTGCAATGGCACAATAATTTACAGTTAAATATCCTTTAAACTAAGATAAATAATTCATCCGTAACAACTAAACTTGTATATGTTATAAAACAATCGTTGAACTTATTTAAGAATTGCAGAGGTAAGTGCAGAAAGCTTGCATATGCACAAAAATCGCGAAAGTTTTACTTCTTATCCAGAAACTTGGCGCAAAATGTCGGCCATTGAAGAAGCGCATGCGTTCATCCGGGAGATGGCTTGATGCACAAGCGCAGATCCCAACGGAAGTAACTAAGGTGAAGGTCATTCTCGGTAGAAAATTGGCGGGAAAAGTTACTAATTTCAAACATGATACTGATCATTTATGGCAAGAATACAGTACAGTTTCCCAGTGCGGCAATTCTGTAACCCAGTTACAAACGAAAGCAGACTAATATAATAATTGCCCTCTTCAACTCAATGTTTCAAAACCTTATACCTTGACCGTTGTGACCTTGAAATAGGAACCATAGAGTTGATTCTTCCTCTTGCCAAGAGCAAGACTGTATTCAGTCAACAAAGCGTAGATTATTACATGTGCGGATCCAGGATCAAATTCTAAAGGAGGGGGGGGGCAGAGGCAAACTAATGGTCAAAAGGGAAAAACAAAATTTCACCTCCTTTATCCAATGAAATATTTGGAAGTCCTTTGATGAAATCGCTTAATTTGAATTAAATTTATTCCTCCGTTGTGTGGGTTGCCCCGCCCTGGGGCAATTAAATAAACAACGGAAACATATATACTTTTAATATCAACTGTCAAAGTTACACACCTCTAACCAACAAAGGCTGAGAAATCTATGGATTTTCCCCTAGAGATCGCAGCCAAGGGGCATTACTTTAGTAACGTGTGGATTGGTCCAGGTTTTGATAATTTTACTATGTAAATTTAAGAAATTTGAATTTTCAAGGGGGATCCAGACCCCCCCCCCTAGATCTGTGCATGGATGAATTAGAGTAAGGTAACCTCGACATTTGGCATAGTCTGTCTTTCCCTTATGAGATGACCTGTATGGAGGGTAATCGTGTTCAAAAATCCAGTCATGTTAACTTGTAAATTCGAATATGCAATCGTGTTGGTGTGTGAGCCTGAGTATGAATGTGTGTAATTCTGATCGTGTAATCTATAAAAACACTCTAAAGTTGACTCCGCATACCTTCAATGTAATTCTTCCCACAGATGTACATTATGCTGTTTGTTATTTGCATGTAACGTGTCACTATAATAGCCATTTTCCATCAGCAGTCTCTGCATTTATATCTCCGTTTTCCGGAAATAGCACAGTTGACATGTTACAAATCGACAAATGTAAAGTACAAGTTTGTCGAATTTTGACATGACCATATATGGAAACAGTGACGTCACAGATAGATGCAGGAAAAGGCCTGCCGTAATCGCCTGAATGGGCACAGAATGAACAAAAAAATATTACATATCATATTATTTAAGGAATAAGGAATCATTCTTTTAGTATTATGAGGTGATAATTTTGGTCGCGGCGTGATCAAATCCAAAAAAGCCCAAAGGGCTTTATGATAGATTTGATCACGCCCCGACCGAAATTATCACGTCATAATATTCAAAGAATGATTCCTTATTACTTATATTTTACTTATAATGACATTTTTACCGACATTAGGGCGGACGGCGGGAGTGACCGGTCGGCAGAGGATGCTTACTCCTCCATAGCACCCGATCCTACCTCTATCTTTTTGGAGGTCCGTGTTGCTCTGCTTTGAATTTGTATTACGTTTTATGGATTTTTGAGATGATTGGCGGTTTGTCATTTTTTCATTTATATAATTTTAAGCCATCGTACGATTAAATATTTAAATATAAATAAGCAAATCTCGCTGGCGCCTCAATTTGGCGTCATTTGAAGTTATGGGTTATATAGTACAAAATCGATACGTAGTGTTATCAAAGGCGAAGACATTGGAAAATGTAAATATTTCTGGATAACAACATTTTTTTTAGGCAGTACGATTTTTCGAACAATAGATTATAGGCTCGGTGTCCATTATATCAAGAGATTCAAAAAAGATGCGAGTGAAGAATTCAATCGGCATCAGATCTGGATAATTTTAAATATCATGCTCTGTTTAAATGTATACACGCATTCCTATTTTAACAAATCGTGTAAGTATACTTAGAGTTTGGCTGAATAAAGAAAATATCACCAAAAGCATCCTTATCGCTACCACAATGTTGAGACAATTAAGAGCCCCCCAGCCCCCCCCCCCCCACCCACCCACGAAGAAGAAAAAAATCACGGGGTGGGGGGGGGTCGGCCTGCTGATTAATTAAAGAACTGAATTATCGATAAGAAAAACTATCTACCTGAAAACAGTAGTTTTACGATTTTGATTTAGATGAGACATGAGTAGCGGCACCCCCTCTCCTTTAAATGAAAAAAAATTCCAACCATAAGGTTAACTGTAATAGCAAAAATGTTTTGATATCAAGCAATTCAATTAATACGGGATATAAGTATGGCGTCCCGAATCTCGATTCAATCCAGACACACTCATTGAAGTTGGTTAATCAAAATTTTTCCGGAAAGCTTTACAGCTTTACAGCCACTGGTGAACAGGTACTGATAACCATAAAGTAGCTACTTGGTTTTGTAAAATTACTGTCATTACAGTATAGATTTATAAGATTTTAAAATTACCATTTCATATAATCTGTTTAACCCACTTGTTCCTTAATTTCAGAAATTCGATTTTCGAAGAAAAAATATAATTATAAAAACATACTAGTATCCCTTATTTATTTCTTCAGTACCTTTCAATTTTTGACAACATTTTGTACTTAAATTAATGATTATAAAACTTCTTTCATAACAGTTTCAGATTGTTTTATTATTTATCATGCACTTGCACAACAAAGTCATTTTAATATTTGAAAAAAATATATAGATACATACATTTTTCCGCGAAAAATTACCATTTTTTTGCAAGTCGTTTAATTTTAAAGAAATGAGGAATATAAAATTCACTCTCAATTTCTTAGCATTTAGGTAAGCAATGAAGCTATATGGGCTTCACGGCGGTCTCCAAACTCCACACAAAACTGCACAAAAGATATTCACCCCCTAGGAAATTTCTTGATCCGTCTCATTTCTAGAAAAGAGCAAGAATTCAACGTTATATTTTTCAGTTTAAATTACATGTTAAATTATTTTAGCAATATTGGAATAGATTTTAGACAATTTTTTTTAGTAAAAGTTAACCCTTATCGTATATTACATGTACCAGTGTCCATTGGAATTATATTACAGAAAACAGCGCATTCGTCACACCGGCACCGATTTTTACAAACTTCACCTCTTCTTGTTTGGTCCAGTTTCAATCATACCTCAAAATCTTCTTTTATAAAATATAAAAAAATATATTTTTGATCCAAAGAAAAGAGTATCGTTCATTAGAACAGTTTAACTGAATTTTATGTTTATTTTAGTCCATTCCGGCGATTACGGCATGCCTTTTCCCGCAGCGAGCATTTGCCATATAAGGTCATGTCAAAATACGACAAACTTGTAGACTTTACATTTGTCGATTTGTAACATGTCAACTGTGCTATATCCGAGGGTGAAGATACAAATGCAGAAACTATGGATTTAAAATGTGCAAAATTGAAGGTTAAATTAACTAACAAAAGCAATTAAGCAGCAAAATGTACATCATACAAAGGAACTGAGTCAAATCTTAAAGTGTTCATGCTCGATTTTTTATATGTTACACGATCAGAATCACATACATACATACTCAGACTTACATGTACACACCAACACGATTGCATATTTGAATTTACAAGTTTACAGGTCTGGATTTTTGAACACGATTACCCTCCATAGACCAGAAGGCATCCGGCAGAAGCACCAAGTAATACCAAAGAATCGTGCATATGTTCATCTGTAGTTATGAACATAGAATGGATGTCAAACATGTTGTACAGAAGCAGCAATGCTTATTTGTCATCAGAGGCTGACATTGGTGATCTAAATAATTAGAACATTTAACAATTGTAAAAGTAGTTAAGGGTACTGTAATTAATTTAGGAGAGGTAAATTCATTCCAACTTGGTAACTTTGGCAATCAAAATCTAATAAAAGAGGTTTGATTTTTAATCAGACTATAAATTCTGCAGCTTTATTATCTGCATGTGAATTTTCATTGCTCACAAAGATTATTTGAAAATTACTTGACAACCTATGTGAAATGACCATGTCTAAGTTTTTTCTTTTTTTTCTTGATTTTGTTCATTCTCTCATTAATTAATGACAGGAATATTTCCTATGAATGGATTAACAGTTCAAAATTGCATATCTACATGTACATGTATATAGTGTCTGATTGTAATAAATGATACACATGAACAAAGGATTTGATTGCAATTTTTAATAACAAATAAATATACATACTCACAGACGAAGAATGCTATTGTTAAAAATACAACATGATTTGTTAAAAATTTAACAAAATACTTAATAATCAGTTCAATTCAGAGTTTCAGACATCAATAAACTTGGTATTTCTTTCCAGAGAAATACATGAATGAGATTTTTAAACGACACAGTTACACTAACACCAGTCATGTGACCAATTCCATTGTTTGAAATCACCGAGATTTTGCTTCAAGTTTCTCAGCTCCAGTGTACAATTAATTTTATCCTAAACCACCCAACATCAATCATCATCAGAATCTTCCTCTTCATCATCAGGTATAGGAAACCTTAGAATTGCAGCTATCCCAGACAGGAGTCCAAGCTCTGTAAATTACAATACAGTCAATAAACAAACTATCTCTTAGGTTTTAATAGTAGATTGACTTTTTTTCATTTCTACCTCCAAACAAAAGAGTTCTGTGAATTCTAGCTCAATGTGATGTTGAATTAAATGCGAACAGAATGCAAGTATTTCTTACTATAAATAGATATTGACTGATTAGTTACGTAAATTAATTATTGAATCATCAAGAGACATACTGACAAAATTGCTCACAATAGAGTAGACATACAACAATGCCAGACAGGTCCCAGGCATGAACATCTTTTTATTTCAAATATTGCATCTTTTTTAATATTTTCCAAAGATTTAAAGATATTTCCTATATACAATGTGATTTTAGTGGACAAATTTATAAATCAAGTGCTGGTAAAGCATTGACAACTTACGTTCTCCTGATATATGCATGCTGGAAAAAATCTTCACGTCTCCACCACATTCTCTCACCGAGTCTACAAGCTTTACATAACGTTTTCTCTGAGCAACATTTTGGGCTCTACAAAACCAACCACATATATGTATAAAAATAAAAAGCTTTTGAGCATTCTTAAACAGTAATAAACAAAATATGCAAACTATTTTCCATAATTCTCATTACAAATGACTTACCTGAACAATTCATCTGAAATGAGTAGGACTTCCACAGCTTGCAGTTCTGCAGCTTTTTCTACATGTCTGGCCCTATACAACATTGAGAAGAACTGAATACAACAAGCTAGCTCTAACAAAATAAAACAAAAAACAAGTATTACAGAACTACATATGCACTCACCCATAGAAAGCTCGGTTTGGATCGTTCTGTAACATCTGGTAAAAATCATCCAAAGCTTTCACTTCTCCTGATGCTTTGGTATCAGATAACTTGGACGCGACAGCAGGATCTTGTAAAATCTCTGTAAAGAATAACTGTGTCATTAAAATTGAGGTATAAGTACTTAATTATAATTAGTTTGGTGTTGTCATATTGAATAACATTTACATGTAGGAACTGGTTACTCAATTTCTTTTCCAATGGAGTACTCGGTTACTTGGATGATTTTTCGTTACAGTTCTCATATCAATCATTTCATCATCAATCACCATTTTTACAATGGCTCTCATTTTGTTTTCCTTTTCAGCCCCCTATATATCATGATCAAGGTGAATTAACGTACACAGTAATTGCTAGTTGTTTTTGCAGAGTGTCCAGTAAATCGCTGGTTTCTGAATTATGTTTTAATTTAAGATGATCTGCTGTTTTTTTAAATATTTTCACGCTTTTGATCTTTGCAGTGGCATCATGCTAAATAATGTCCTCAGACTAGCAAAGGTATTTATAACTCAGTCAATTAGAAAACTCTTTCAAAATTTGTTTCCGTTAATTCGTGGGAGAGGGTCACCCACGAAAAACATGAAAATTGAGCCACCACAAATTGATTTTGTAATGTATAGTCGAATATATTTCATCAATGACTAAAATTTAATCTTACAATTCTGAATGTCATATAGATATACAGGTAACTCTCGATAGCTCGAAGTCCATGGGACCGAGGAAAAACTTCGAGGTATCAAGAGTTCGAGTTTTCAAGAGTTCGGAATTTTCCAGGTTGACCGACGGGTTTTAAAAATTGGTCTTACCGGATGTAATGATTAAGCCATTTATTTAGTGCTAATCTTACGCACGTGCTTAAACAACGTATTCTTTTCAGTTAAATATACAGACCTGGATATTTTTAAAACTAAATAGAAACAAATATTGAATAAATTTATGATACACAGTAATTATTTATTTTATGCATCATATTATGATCAGATTGCTCAGTACTACTTGACTGCGAGACGACATGTCGTAAATTAGATGAATGAGTATCACCATGATCACCCCATTGTTCCCACTGTACGGGTCCTTCACCAGCTGTAAGAACTTGTTCAGCAATAATCATTATAATGCCAATGATGCTGATAAGCATAATTTCTACAGTTTTATAATTCTAAAATTTTTACCATGGCTAAAAATTATCTTTTTCTTTTTCTCATTTTCACTGCGTCTCCAAATTATCGTAAAACGGTCGGTGTTAATTATAGATTAGGTATCGATATGGTCAATCATCAAACAATTATCACCTGGCAGGAAAAGTGTGGCCTAAATAAACAACCCGAGACACGGGTCCCGCGTCTTACGCCTGGAGCCATTTAATGACCAAGTTGGTGTTAATTAGGTAACGCTTGGATATACACAGCCACTTCGAGGTATCGAGAGTAAAAAACTATAGATTATGAATAACGGGACTGCAGTTTGACTTCGAGGGATCAAGGGTTTCGAGAGATCAAGAGTTCGAGAAATCAAGAGTAAATTTGCTTAGTTATATAGGGAAAAAAATCGGGACCCTAGACTCACTTCGAGCGATCAAGAACTTCGAGCGATCGAAGTTCGAGCCATCAAGAGTTACCTGTAGGTAATAAGGAATCATTCTTTGAATATTTTGTGATTGAATATGGATGGGTGTACCAAATCTATCATAAAGCGCTTCAGGCTTTATTGGATTGATCACCCTCGACCATATTTGATCACCTCATAATACTCAAAGAATGATTTCTTATTCCTTAATTTTTAAAATAATTAAGCTACAAATTTTCAGCACAATGTGCCCTACAATGCAGTATGATTCCAAGGTTTATCATTTTGTTGATGGCCATTGTTGTCCTACCTTTGAGAGAATGTTTGAATCCCGAGGAAGAGTGAACCATCACAAACTTAGGTTTGTTATCAATTAGAATCTTGTACTCCATTTTTATGGCTTGGTCCATCATGTATGCCATGAACTGGTCCTAAAATAAATCAAGTTGTAGTCTGAATAGAAATACAGGTTCCTTAATAAGTTCTTGGGCTTTCTCCCACATCACTGAGTCATTGACCGTAGACATTAATTTAACTTGTTATCAATCATTTAAACATAAATAAAACTTTAATTATCTTCGTTGCATTTTTTTATATGAATTATATACCTATTGAATTGAAAGTTAGCATTTCATTTAAAATTGGTTCAAATTTCATTTCTGATTATCTTTCTTACCTTCACAAATCCAGGACTAGCAACTAGCACACATTTTACAACTACAACAGAAAAATTGTTTATTGAATATATAGAAGTCAAATTATATAACAAGAAAAAAATAAAGCAGATAAGTTCTTTCCTTACTTATGGTATCTTCAAAAATATATAACTGCATCAATCAAGAATGGGGAAAAATGTTCAGATTTAGAATTATACTGCTTGGTATAAAAGATTTTTAAAAAAAAGTTATTACAATTCGTAATACAAATGAATATTAGAAGAATAAAATTTTAACATCAGTGCTTACCATCAAAATTTATATGGCGTAATATAGCTTGCACGATCTGGTCATAAAACTTTGTTAAACCCTACAAAAAAATTAAAGTAGGCTGTTGATCAAAACTTTGATGATAAAGAAGATTCATTAATATTAGTGGATATCAATTTTTAAATAAGTGGAAATAGTAAAATCACAGTTTAAAGGGAATGTAAATTTGTGAACTATACTCCAGATATAAAAACTTGTATTCAGTTTTTTTCTTTCATGAACTGTTGAATCATTAGAATTTCTGGAAGCTTAATTTTCACGGATTTCTTGGGTACCCCTTACCTTCTAAACTAATTATGATAGATATATACTTATTATAAAGTGAATCTATGGTATTTCATTTACATTCCCACAAACTTTTAAAAATTTACAATCCACAAACATTCCCCCCCCCCCCTACAAATTCTACAGTGGCTGATTCCATAAATGGACTCGCAATATATACATGAAAATCAGTGTGAAACAAATAACGATGAAACCCCAGTATTCGATTTAATTTAATAGAAACAACACATTCAGTCTCTGATACCTTATCATGTTGGGTACAGCTTCCTTTCCTTTTGCGTGGAATGTTGGTTTCTATCTTGGCCCTGACTATTGTCATGTTGGATGTGATGAGGCACACATTGGCCAGGCCTTCCTGCATAATAACAGCTGCTAGGTCTGCATGCTGAGTAGGGTCACAAGCCATCTCTAAAACCAGCAAATGGATGTACCCAGTCACAGAATTATTTCGCAGTAAATACATGTAGTTGAGGGGAAAAGGGAATGATTTCAATCCATCGACATTTGATGGGATCAAATTTGGACTTTTATTTACATTGTACTTCATGATTTGATCAGCCTATTACCTGTGTTCATACCAAATTACTGACCTAGCTTAAAGCACATACAGTCACTATATTTTGCCAATAGTTCTCTCAATTGACTTGGCTGTCGATCAATACATACCGATTCTTTCTAAAGCAATGCTGTCCCATTCTTGCTTTCCTAGTGTGAATTTTCTGTTCACTTCTAAATCTAGAGTATGGTAGGCACCCATCTGTAATGAAATAAAATAAATCATACTATTAAGTTGGTAAAAGTTTTGCATTGATATCATTTAACGTATATGATCCATGCTACAATCTCTTTAACTTGAAGTCCCTCTATGTTCACTCTGACTTTTGTAGTAAATAAAAGTACCGGTATCATATTAATAAAAAATATTAATTGTCATAAGAGAATTTTACTGAAACAGTTATTAGAAAGAGAAGAAATGAATGATTTCAGGTAAAATGTTATGAATTATAAATACCAGTACCTTAACATATTGGTTTTCCTGAATATTCCGACCTTTGAGCCTAAGAACACATCCTTGGGTATCAAAGTCGATGGCCTCTATTTTAATGGTCAGCGTCGTTCTTACTTTGCTCACGCTTACACTTCCAGTAGCTGACTCAGTCTGCACTTTCCTGTTTAATGAAGTATGATAATGGTCATTAAGGCAATTCTGAAGAAAAAGGTTGCCTTTTAAAAAGTTTTTGCACTCTCCTGATTTGGATGATAATTTCATTGACAGTGTCAATAGGACTGGTGTGTTTATTTTTTTCTAAATAAAATGCTTTAAAGCACTTTTTACCTCTGAAGAAACAGTCTTTTTCTTACATCAGACAACACCAACATAATCGCCATTTATTCAGCACTAACCTGATTGTGGTAGACCTAATGGTATCATCCACCATTATCAGATTGTAGGCATGCCATAAGTCCTCAGCTTCATCTGGAATGAGGGTCACACACCTGTTCAAGATTAATTATACAAATTCATTAAAAGTTTAATTGAATATTTAATTATTTTTCACTCAAACTTTCATATTTTACATAAAACATGAGATATTCAAAGCATGGATCATGCGTAATGATATCTCGACAAAGATGTGTTTTCGAGAGTCGGTATGTGTACAAATGGTCATAAATATGACATCAGCTTTTATCTCAATTCATGAAAAAGTAGGTTATTTGTCGTAAAATCGTTTCAAAACGGGATATTTAAAATAAGTCTTACCGAGGAAATTCGAAAGAATGATGTAAGGGTAATAAAAAAGATGATAAATACAGAAATATTTACCCAGCATTGTTCTTATCGATGTCTCTTGATACCAACTTCATGTTGGTTCAATATCAGTTTTACGCTGTTTCTGATTCAGTCATTATTCTCGTCTGCAATAACTGTCTACATCGTCACGTAGAAATCACGTCTTTCCGCATATGGTGCAACGTATGCTCCAAAGATTCTTTGTTAGATAGTAAATGATTGGACAAAATTAAAAGGCTAGCCTATCAAATCATTTGTTCCAAATCTCGTTTAAAGGGTAGTAACTCGTACACCTTAAGTAAAGGAACTGATTCAATTTTTCACTATTGCCAACACACCATCATAGGCGTCGGAACCGGGGGCGAGGGGGGGGGGGTCTATTTTTTTTTTTTTTGCAAAGTTATACATAACCATAATAAAAGACCCCCCCTTTTTTTCCCTTGTCAAGATTTTTTATCAGTCTAGCCCCCCCCCCCCAACTTTCGATTTGTTTCTGACGCCACTGACCATAGTGTGTCAAAAAAGAATTGAATTGAATCAAGAATCAATTATCATATCATAATCAATTATGTATCTCACTTTAAAATCAAAAGACCTTCTTATTCGATGCAGTTCGCAGTCGCAGATTTTATAATCTACCACTGACTTTCAATTCTGAGATTATGTGTACTTATTCAACATTTCACATGATTATATTTTTTTCTTTAAAAAAAATTATCAGTAATATATTTTTATCTGAATTTGAAATTTCTTTTTCTGCGTAAGAAGTTGTGAGTTAACCCGACAGACAACTCCGCTCTCAGAAATTACTCGGTCTATCTAATGATAGTTTTCAGACGTTTCTTTAAAACAGAGACATAAATAACATTAATTAAACATGATTAAAGAACAAGTTACAAGAACATTATCAAAACAAAATACATGAACAACTGAACAATATAATATGTAAAGCTGACTCTGAAAAGTTATTATCTTTTTATTTCAAAATCGTAACCCAAAATAAATACGAACTACAACATTACTTAAAACTACCTTTAAAAAAAGTGACAGATCTGTCCTAACAAAACTAAGAATCAGGGCCCATTCATTATTAATTTTATTGAAACTGGTAGATATTCTACACCTCCTGTTCCAAGAGAAAAACGTCTGTGTAACTTTTGCAAATTGTTTGTTGAAGATAAGAAACACCTTGTATTGTATTGTTCAAAATATGACCAATGTAGATTGAGTTATAATGATATATTTAATGTGAACACATATACAAATGTCAATCCCATTAAGGAACTCGTCAATCCTAAAAGCACTACAGCTGCTAGACGGATATGTTTTTTTTAACTGTTTCAACGCTAGAAAGGAAAGTCAACAATGAACACTTATACAATTTTATGAATACTAATAATTTTGCACTAGCTTAGTTTTGTTCACCAAATATTTTGTCCATTGTAGATATATTAGTTAATGTTTAGCTTTTGCATGCTTAATTATGTTTGATGTTTTTTTTTTTTTATGTAACTCTTATTCATGACTGTATGGCAACATGATAATTGTCAACAAATGAAATGAATCATAAAAGATGCTATGTTATATAAAATGAATAAAATTTTATTTATGTCTCTGTTTAAAAATATTAATTTTTTCTTATTTATATGGTTTAAATCACGTTATTTTCTTACATAAACATGTTACACATGAAAACCAACTAGTAGTATTAATAATTATATTATTTATCTTTCATCTTCGCCAGCCAAGGGTTTTTGATCTAGGGTTCGTGAGGAGTAGTCCAGATCAGTCTTAACCGTTGGCTAGCGAGGATGTTTATCTTTATGACGTGTTTTCTCCGTTTTATAAAAAAATCCATAAGGACCTTTTCTCATAATTTCTTATACATTGCATAACCAATCGTTCTGATATTTGTAAAATATTGGTATTCTACCAAGCTCTGGAAAAGCTTCAAAATTTTAACAAGGACGTATATACTTAAATAGTATATACGTCCCTGATTTTAATAACTGATAAAAATGACAAATGCAATGTGTTTCTGACATAATACTTTGTTTATATATAGATTTAAAACTTCTTTTCTTTGAATAATGTTGTAAGAAATAAAAAAATAAAAAAATAAATAAAATAATGAAACAGGACAATCCGTAAAACCATGCACGTAACAGGACAATCCGTAAAACCATGCACGTAACAGGACAATCCGTTTTTATAGATGATCAATCGATTTTGTCCATGTCAGCTTTCTGCTTTTGCTTCAGGAATTATTAAATTAAGAACCCCTACCAATTAATTTTCTAATTGCAATAGCCCCGTTCATTGTTCATTCAATCTATTATGGTAGACATAAGAGATGTCAAGATATAGATCTTCATCCTTTGTTAATGCCCACCATAAGTCACCCACCTACCCCTGAGCCTCAATAACTTACTGACCCCGAGAAATATGACGGGAAGTATTAGCATCGGTCTAAGTCCCTAGACGTAAATAAACCACATCCCAGGTAGACAGCCGTCACAGATAAAGGAGAACAGCGAGTCAGTGAAACCGCTGTCAGGAAATTTATCCTCACCTTGGTGATTCTGTATTATAGCATCGAGATAAACGTTATCTAAATATATTGCTTATCAAAACAAAACACATCTATTTTTAACAATGTTTTCTAAATAAAATAGGATTGAACATCAGGCAAAATTAATTTTTCCTCTCTCTTGGACTCATTTATTGGTAATTTTCGCGGATGTTTTAATTTCACGTCAATTAAATTGGAGGCTGTCCATTGAAAAAAATAAATGGTAAATATAAATGGCGTGATTTTGTTTTGTATCCTGTTTTAAGATGACCAACACTATTTCTTTCTTTTGCCTGAATCCAGTGGAATGCAAACATTAACAATTAATTTTATTTAGTTATTTGCTACTTGGTATTATAAACTATATTAGACCCAAAGGGCTGGAAAGAGAAAAACCAGACTTAACAAATCCAAAAGATCAATGTGCCAACTACTGCACGGGATTTCCAAGGACAACTATCATATTTATCATTGCATATGAATGTATTATTATATAACCAAAATATTTTCAGGATGGATTAATGTTCTTGAAGTATGAAACTGATAGTAAAGCAGACTCTGATTGGCAGAAACATCTCTATAATGTGATTGGCGGAAACGTCTCATTCTTTATGGTTTGTGACAATAACTTTTTCTATATGGAAGGGAGATAACATTGCATTGGAAATCCCAAGTTTGAGAAGAACATCTGTATATATACCCTGTTTCCCGGCGATTGCTTATGGTCATAGTACATTGCATCGTCGCAAACCCCGGTTTTGAGTCCACACGGTCAAATCGCACGTGGGTCACCGACGACAAGTACGTTAATTACACTAAGTACTCCAGGACTAACAATAAATCGAGCTTACTCCAGGACTAACAATAAATCGAGCTTACTCCAGGACTAACAATAAATCGAGCTTACTCCAGGACTAACAATAAATCGAGCTTACTCCAGGACTAACAATAAATCGAGCTTTAAATGATAAAATTAAAACCAGAAAACGTATTACCATTCTACAAATAATTACACCTATAAAAAAGTGGCATCAAAGTGGTTTCTGACGATCAGACAGCCTTATACTCACTCCGTAAAGAGACATCACTACTAAAGATTGAAAACCTTATTTTTTCTGTGTACTTATTGTGTTATGATCGACAGAACGAACATGGCGACTATGTTGTTAACATTCCACTTGAAAATTTTAGAAATGATTTCACAAGCTATCATTAAAAAAATAATCTATAGATTTAAATACGTGACCGACATGTAGTTCTTAAATCTTTCAATATGGATCTCTTCAGGAAGGTAAATGTTATAAAATAATTGCCACGACTACCCTTGTATTAGAAAATCAGACGAGAAAACACAATTTTTTTTCACAAAACAAAAGCATTTATTTGCTAAAACAAAAACAAAATCTGGCTACAAATAAATTTATAATAACTTGAAATGGACGTCTTCTGCTGTCTAGACCGGAGGGAGGATGGGAAGATGAGCTTGGACCGGAAGTGGGGGTTCTACCACGGACCATGGCGTCACACTGGACTCTGGAAATGAAATGGCGTGGGTAAGTTTAATGGCTATATGCAGTTCTACTAAGTTTTGATTAATCTAATTCTTCATAAAGATTTTTTTTCAGACATTGATTATTTAAGTTGACGACCCCCTCCTCCAATGATACTGACCCGCGCCGCTGTGGTGAGTCCTGTAGTGGACCTTCAGCTCGTGCTGGTGATTGAACTCCGCCCCGCAGTATTTACACTGGATGGGTTTTTCTTTCACGTGCGTTCTTCTTACATGACTGTCATGTGCGGCGTGGGACGCAAAAGCCTTACCGCAAAATTTACACTGCGATAGACGGAAATACATTTCAAACTTTAAACCCAAGATTGGCTTCAACATAAAAAAAAAATAAATCGTATGATTTATTTCTCAAAGAAAAAATTCTGGATGAATTTTGAAAATCGTTTGATATAATTAGACACTAATTCTAAAATCTATACTGACGAATTCCTCAAAATATGTTAATGAATTAATTTACTACTGTCCTCGTATATAAAAATAATTTGAAAGAGAGAAAGACATTTCATTTTGTATTGCTTTTGATCATTTACCTTGAAGGGCCTCTCCCCCGAGTGTTGTCGAATGTGCGTCCTGAGAATACTTGAGGCTGTGAAGGACTTGCTGCAGTAGACACACTTGTAAGGACGCTCTCCGCTGTGAACCTACGGGAACAGACCTACATGTAGTTATATTGGTCCTATACTATAGGATACATAATACACGCATATGTTTATATGTATGTGAGTTAATATAGTTTTAATTTTGTTGATATTACACTTTCCCACCAAAAAATTACATCTGGACATATAGAAATATACATGTAAGGTAATTACATATAATTTCGTCGATAGATTAAAAAATACACCGTAAAAGTAATTGTCCGAGTTTAAGTACAGTGATTCTGGTCCATTAATTTATATATTAAACTTGAAGAAGAACGTTAGTTTCTTATATCAGAGTGTTTGAGCAGTGGTTACCCTCATGTGTTTGTTGAGACTGGAGCTCTGGCTGAAGCTCTTCCCACACACCGCGCACTTGTGGGGGCGGTGCTTTTCGTGGACATGGAGGATGTGGATCCTCAGGCGGTCCCTCTTCTCGAACGACCTGGAGACCAATGTTAATTCTAATATAATTAACCATGACAACACTAAACCATTTTTGAAATCAATACAGATTTTTCATTTTTCTTTCTTTTATAATATGTCATGAACTAACATCATTCCAATATGAACGGTATTTATGAACTATACCCCGAGATCAATTTAAAAAGAAATGCGAGACTAAGACCAAAAAGGGAGAACATCTGAGTTTTATGTCAGGGTGCTTGATTACCTCGCACACAAGTGACACGGGAACTTCCTGTTTCCCTGGTCCACACATTTGGTGTATTTGAGGTGTTTGTCCCTGTAGTATTTGTAGGCGAACACCTTTCCACACCTCTCACACTGATATCCCTCCGCGTCTAAATAAAGTAAAGTAAAAGTAAAGAGTATTTTCTTCAAAAATATTTATATAAAAATACAATATTCATTTTTTATTCCACTGTTATACTAAATACCCGACGGAAAATAAGAGTCAGTGTATTTTCATAGATAAGGTGCAATTTCTTTTTCAAAATGTGTCTTTTTGCCATATATACATGTATATGTGCCTAGATAACAGCAGTAGAGAGAAGTTACAGACACGTATTATTAAACTTCCCGGAAATAAGAAGAAATTAAAGAATAAAATCATGTCCAAATTATTTGAATGAATATAAAAAAGAGAAGCTATAATATGCACATTTGTATAACGGCACACATAATGTTACAATACTATACAGTATAATTTTAAAGTAGTACTTTGTATCTAATATATTGTACATGTATTGTTTTCTTTAGTAGTACATATAGATTAGCTTACTAGTAAATAAATAATTCCAACTCTCTAAACATTATGCACATGTAAAACTGTATTTCTTTTTTTTCATCTTTTGATTGATATATTTTGGATGTTTTTGCTTTCTGTCTTTTTTCTTTATGTAATTTGCACCTCTCCTAATTTCTATTACCTAAGAGAGGGAATTGTATAAACCTTTTGGCTTGTTTCCCAATCTTATTGTACACTTTGTCAATAATTTATACCTGCCATTAATAAACTCAATAAAATATTGTTTAAACTAAACTAAATCGCATAATAACATACTGTATACGTAAATATTCTACGTATTTAATAATTTAGGATTTCTTATATTGGAATTTTTCACGCTCACCAAAAATCTTATTTTCACTTAAATTCTTCTAAATTAATCAAACATCTATATAAACAAATCTCTTTATTGCAAATATATTGAAATTTATTTTTTTTTTTAATCTTTTTCACTTTTATTTTATACTGTATATCAACTTTAAGAACCAAGAAGTGCAAGAAAAATTCACGAGATTTGCGAGAATCTTGTCTTCGCGAACAAACTCTTTAAAGTACATGTACCTCATACATGTTAAATATTGTCTTTTGATTTATACTTAAAATACACAGTCGCTTACATTAATGGCCGCAAAGAAATTTTTCGGTAATGTCATCGCAAATAAAATATTAGTTAACGGTATTTGTTTCTCCTCCGTTTGTAGATCTTATAGATGCACAAAATCATCGTCTCTTGTTGACTCGGTTTGTCCTCTGCATAACAATACGTGTCTGGATTGATGACATTTTGCAAAATAAAACTCTTAGATTCTTGAAATCTCTACATCAGGTTGCCGGCTTTAATTCCATTTAATAGTCTGATAAGCTTGTCAATCAGCCCCTTAAAGCCATTGTCGTAAAAGAGGCCGCAAACAAATCGCTTCATTTTCCTGCTATTCTACGTCTGTAATTGGACAGATACTATGTATGGCAGACTCTTCCTAGTTCAGCTTCACTTATTTGGACCACCACAGCAATAAAACTATCACTAAGTTAAGAAGATTGCAAAGTTCTACTCCCCCGAGTCCCCCTTTCCTAAATCTTGGACTATTAATGGGGGATTAACGGAGACAGAAATCAAACTCGAGACCTGAAAATAATCTCTAAAATCTCTTTTTTTTACCACAATTAAGACAGTGTCTTTGTTTAAGCCTCGCAATAAAGCAAGAAATATCAAGAATGACATTAGTCCCAAGTACTTTAGTTCCATAACACAGGTCTTTTTTCTCTACACATTTCTTTCTGCATTCATCAAAGATTGCGTTTATACAGGCAGCTATTGCAGTATATGACAATACAACAGAGTTACTGGTAGGCGCACTTACTCTCTGGTTCGATCGGAATGTTAGCAGATTCTTCTAGCTTCTGAAGTGTAACGGGTATCCCCATAAATTGGGTGTACATGTCTCCGTACCATACCAGCAGTTCTGTTCCCATCGGAATATCTTTGCAAACTTCATAGTAAATGTTTTCCCCTTCCTGGACGACCACCAGGTTCTGTTCTCCGGAATACCTCGCGCAGTTCACGTAAGACATCCAGTTCCCAGTAGCACCACGCCCATCGATGAAGTGACTCAGTTTACCGTTTTTGAAAATCTAGAACAAAATGTTGATTTAATTTAAGAATGCCTTTTATGGCTATATTCCTTATTACGGGGATTTTTAAGTATGATACTACCTCCCACATGAAGCTGTTATCGTCAAAAGTTTTAATTTCGCTGGTGTTGACAACTTTTCCTTTAAAAGGACCAAACTTTGCTCCTGTAAGGATTGCTTCCTTGCGACAGAAGACGCCATAGTGGATAATGCCAGCAAACGTAGTGGGGCAGATACACAGTTCTGGTAAAAAAGAGAATCTAACTGTTAATTAAAAACCTTTTTAACATTATAACACGGCCATTTTCTGAATCATTTTCTTTAAAAGTGACGCAAACGCATACTAGTATTTATTTTTTTACACTGAATAAAAAAACGCATAATTACAATAAAATGTTCTATGGTAAACGCTGTCATGTTTCGATATTTAAAGCAGAATTATTATTAGAAACGAATACCTTGTAGTCAGCGAAAATAGATAATGATAATCATCAGTTGCACATAAAAAAATAATTCTCTAGACAAACTGGTGACCTCACCTTCCGGGAGTTCGTGCGGGGGTGGGTCGGTGCGAGACAACTTCCAGGAAGCCATGGAACAGTGAGGGGACAGACCGTTTTGATGATTCAGAATTCGTTCTATTCCTGACGTAACAGAAATACATTAGAAATAGGATATGGAATTTATACTTTTCAAACGCACTGAACTACAAAAGTATTTTTATTTTTTGTTGTTGAGATTATTTTAAACATACCATGACTTATCTCCCCAATCTTTAGGCCGCTGAGGGCGTGGACGGGAGTTCCCCTACATCCGGAATGAGAAAATCCGAACAAGACGTAATCTAGTTGCTCCTGGGTGAAGTAGAAGGAGGGCTGCCTCTGTGTTGGGGTGGAGAGGCTGTGCTGGGTGGGGTACATCCGGTTTGAGATGTCCGCCAGAGCCTTACACTGAAGAATTGTGGAGCGCAAGGACGGGAGACAGTCGCCATTTTGTCCCGCTTGGTGGGGAAAATAGCCCGACCTGTAATTTGCATTAGAGTTCATGTCAGGGTACCCAATATAACATGGAAATTATTAAGACGTCGTTAAAAGAGTTACTATAGATGATTAGTAATTATAAAACGGGAAATTCCTTTGAGCTATACTGGCCTAGGACCAGTTCCCGCCGCGTACATCTCAGTTACATTTCAAAATTAAGAGAAATGTTACTTGACGAAACTTTGTCTTTGATGACTGTTTAATTATTGATATCATTTTTTGTTGGGGGGGGGGCATTAAAAGAGAACAATCGACAAAATACTTAAATGTTATTTTTTTCTGACTCAACATGTGTAATTTTTAAAAGACATATACATGTAGCACTTAGTAAAAATTGCCTAAATTAACAAAGATCTTCAAACATTTTCCAAAATGCATTTACCGTTTTATAGTTGCAGATAGAACTAGAATGCCATATCAGAGGTATTACAGAAATATAGAACATTCCCGATAAATGTAAACACATTAACATGAGGAACATAACGGATAAAAAAAAATTAATAAGAACATCATGCGCGGATCCAGAAATTTTTTCCAGGGGGGGGGGGAGGGGTCCGAAGGATAATTGTGTTTGCCAGGGGGGGGGGGGTCCGAGGCATATTTTCGATAATTTTACTATGTAAATTTAATAAATTTTCATTTTCCAGGGGGGGGGGGGGGTCGGGAGCCCCCCCCCCCCGACCCCCTCTCTAGATCCGCGCAAGAACATGATGACGCTTGACAAAAAAGTTCAAATGCATGTCAAAGCAAATTAGCAATGAATGAGAGAATCATCAACCATAAAAAACATAACCTGTAAAAAAGGTACTGGAAAGTAAGAGAAACGATCAGTTACATGAAGAATATCAAACTATAATCATGTCCTAAACCATTACCGGTAAAATTAGCCCGAGAACAATGCAAGTACCTGCTGTTCATGGACCGTTACCGGTAAATCAATTGTATTATAAACGATCAAATATAATTCTTATTATCAAATATCTGATCAACAGAAAACGGTAATCGCCGAAGAATCAAGGATTTGAGTTTACCAATTACCTTACCAATTTTACAGACAATCGATTAGGTTCAAAGAGAATTTCTTATTCAATATCTTACATTTTTCAACAGTAAGTAATCAATTGCTTCCTGAAAGGTAGGTCATTTGAATTAATTTTTAATTTCAAAATATAATCTGAATAAAATCTCCCCGGTTTCTATAAATATCAATTAGTTTCCACTACGATTTTTTACAAGTAACACAAAGGAAATACAAAATAAAGCACCCATCTCAATTTGTCACTTATAAAACATTAATCGCAAAATAATGTGCTATGCTGCGTAAGATATCACAAATAATTTCGAAGAAAAGCTCCATATAAGATGCTGTAAATGATTCATTCTGCTCGCTTTGAGTCCCTCGTTTACCGCGTTCAGCCCTCGTGTTCGGAGACTGTGAAATGGATAAAAACTGCCGAGGAACCGTTTGAAGTGTCTCACTGCCTACCTCAAGTCGATGAAGTCGAGATTTCAAAGAAAATACCAGCTTAAACCCCTGATATATTGTAAGACTATTCAATTTTAATGAGTAAAGCTGCACATCTGAATAATTGTCACGGTCTAAGATCATGTTCAATAATGTATGGAAATAAAAGAAATTCCATATTTTATTTTCAAGTTTTATTTTTACAACTTACTTATTTGAGCGTCTTCTAATAGGCCTATTTTCCTTTTCCACGTTACTCATTCTAACTATCCGAGGACCATAAAATGAAGTGAGCAAGCAGGGAAAAGTTTTCTGCTTTTAAACCTGATCAGTCAGCTAACTTGCTTAAAAGGTCATTAAACGCTTCGGTAGTAATTATGGCGCTTGTGTTACCATCAAAGTGATTCAGTTTTTAGTATAAGTGAACACAGGCGAGCGTGGAGAAATTGTAAAATGCGCCACGCTTGCCGGCCGCCACCCGTCTTGCTCTGTTGTTGGGCCTTCATTACGGGTCGACAGTAATAGAAACATCTAGCACTTATATTCATGTTAATGCGCATCCTAACAAAGTGCAATAATTCTGGATTAATTTTTAATGATGGCGGGGCTATAATTAATTCGTTTGATTTTAAAATATCTCCTCGTCGGGCATTTATATACAGGACTACGGTATGGTAGATCTGTGGTGTTTTTTTTTTTTTAATGTAGGGTGTAATTAGTTAAGTATAGCTTGAAAATAGGAGTAAAAAAATAAATGCAACAATAACCTAAAGAAACACTGAAAAAAATCTTAAAAAGCAATAGTAAGTTATAACTAAACATTAAAATGAAGATAAATTCTTAATGTATCACTGTTTAAATTTGTTTTTAAATTAATGCACGCAATGGAATAATATTAACCAAGATACAAGTGTATATGAAATATAAAAAATACAACTTACAAACGTATACCCCTTCCCGGCATAAGCTCTGAGTATTTGCAACCTGCCGGTTTTATTTTGTATATGATTCAATAATTTTGAATCAAAAGTTATGAACCATTAATACAGTAATCTCGACAACAGCGGAGGGCACCTGCTTCTGTGGACTGCACTGCTTCAACAGTTTTCAGATTATAGTAAACAAATTGTCGTCAATAGGCATCTGTGAAACCTATTTTCGGTGGTTCAGGTGAATGAATATTAATTACAAGTTTTTAAAACTTAAAATTCCAAAAATGTACAAATTCAACAAAGAGTTTTAAATTTGAAATGCACGATAAACTCTTCTAAGCTAGCAACCATTCGTCCGCCATGTGCAGTGTGTGCGCTATGCTATTACGTTAAACCTTGTATCACATTTATTTAAGCCTTTTCCCTTTTTTACCCTTAAACTTGAATTTGTGTATAGTTTTCGTATGAAATTTAAAAAATATATATTCATACTTGACAATATTTCTATATTTCTAAAGAAAATTTTTTTCATACATTTATTTTATATTAATATTTCTATTTTTATAACATGCATAGAAATGTTTCTATTTTCTCGATATATGAATCTTGAATTTAACAGATATATTTTTCTTAGATTTTATAGAATATTTTCAGTGATACTTACCCAAAGTGCATGGGATTCTGAAAATAATTATTAGATACTGTGGCGTCCATTGAAGAAATTTAGAATAGCAGAACAATGACGTAGAGACTGAATATGAAGACAACGTGAAGACATGGACTCGGCCAATCACAGTTAAACAATGAGGGATTGTCTTTGTCAGGACCAATCAAAAAGCCGGATTTATCAAAGATCGGTGCTGGTCTTATTGCAATATCGATTATTATAATATGAGTGAAGAACTAATATGAGGATAGAAACTTTAAGTATTGATAAACGTAAACTATATGTAGAGAAGTTAGAATAATACGGAAAGAAATGCGGCAAATGAAAATATTTATAAAACTGCATATATATACAGTCAATTTTGAATATTTTCAACAGGAAAAAAGTTTTGGTTATTAAAAATATTAATGATATATATGTAAAGGAAACCATTACACCTTAAATAATAAAGATCAATTATTTTCTTAAATAATGAAATATAAAATGATTTAATAGAGATTTTGTTGAGTTTTTAGTTTGAATAAATTGATATTGTATTTTCTCTTTGTCTGGGATGAAAAAATATTATCTAAATTTTGTCATACATCAAGATATACGCACTCGTATGTATTTCTTTCTGAAAAAGTAAAAACACTGAAAAGTTAGGTGACCACGAAAAACTTACGCTCTGTTATAAAAGCAAACAGTAGTTGTATCATACATCAGACACATGCTTGGGGAATTACAGCTAAAATATGTTTGTTATAAAATAATAAATTAAAAATTTTAAGCAAGAAGTAAAAACAACACAGAACTATTGTTACGTATTGTAAGAGTGCCTGGTCAAATATTTAATTGATTCGATATGTCCTGTTATCTAAGAAAATGGGTTTTTCATTTATAACATTTCACATTTTAATTCAGCAATAGCTAGGCCTAATATGTATAGTTCACTTTAATTTTAATTCTATTCTGTAAAATTCTTATTTTCACACTGATAACACAAAACTTTTATGTACTGAATAATTCAATTCGAAGACAATAAAACGTACGTGTGATAGTCATACATGTAAAATATTACTCACAATTAATATATTTATGTTTTGTTATGATCGGATCGGTTTTTAACATATGACCACTGTATCTTTTTTTTAACAAAAAAAAAATCCCCCCAAAATATCCATGAAAATTAAGAAAATTATTTCTGGGCAAGTTCTGCTGTTTGTTTTCGTTCGTTTATTTTTTATCAACAGTCTCTGCTTTCACATTGTAGTGACTGAAGACTAAATGAACAAGACTGATGCTGGCTAATTGTCGCTCCATTCATCATACAGTGTGTTCCATGGTCTGAGCATTGCTCCAGCATTGTGCTTACATTGGCTCCAGATACTCTAATAGTCATGGCATAACGGAGGGGTCCCCGTAATGGTGTTTTCAGGAGCTCGGAAGACGGCGCGTTATGTGGGATCAGAGCCTTAATGAGACTGGTATTGGGACAATGTCTCCAGATGCATTTGATTGGTAGATCTGACAGATTAGAATAAGAAAAGTAGAACATCGTCAGGTCTTTGAATTGCCATCAAGTGAGTGTAAAATCACAAATTAATTTGTGAGCTAGTTGTTTCTGCGCCTATACATCAGATATCTTGTCTTGATAAGAGGTTTGTTGATTTCCCAGGTAGGGTTACCTTTTGAATTGACAATATTATTTGCAAATCAAAGGTGGGTTTTTGTGATGTCCAGGGAGCCTTATTACTCCATAAAGAACAGCATTCAATCTGTTGAAGAAAGCCGGCCTCGGTATGGGAGACGGCTTCTTTGTGATTAAATGACTTTCCTCTGAAGATACGACCGATTTATAGCGCAAACTTACTGTCACCAATTAAGAAACTCGAGCACGCATGTGCACACCTATTCTAAAACGACTTTGATTCTACTGATTTGAGTTTAACAATTGTCAAAAAATATTGGACACATTTTGTTCTTATTTTTTTTTTTAATTAATCACGTTGCATGATATACTAGTATTTTAACAAATTATTTGAATGTTAGAAACTGATCAGTGTTAAAAATACACCGAAAAAAAACCAAGCGAATCAAGAAACCTCAATAAGTTGTCTAGCGACTAATTTCTGTAAATATTTTGGTTTAATTTTTTCTGTGTATCAAATAAGTAACTATTTTCAATTAAAAGAGTGACAGGTTTGCCTTCCAGTTGTTTGACGTCACCAATTTAATAAAAGGTCAAATAAAATAGAAACCAAATGTTAACATTTGATATGTAGAAAAATATTATTAAAGTGAATATGTTCATAATTTTCTAAAAATGTACGTTTCATTTTGTTTTGATTTTTTTAATGAAAATGATTTATACAATTTGAATTAAAATGTGATACCTTAAACCTTAATGTACAATATACAATTACTTGAAATATAAATCAAATTACTTTTAACAATTAATAACAGCGATTTAAAACTCAGTATCATACATTGTTATATTAACTTCAATCATATATAATTTAATTAATACGAAATATATTTATAACAATATATATATATATATATATATATATATATATATATATATATATATATATATATATATATATATATATATATATATATATATATATAGTTAAAGGAACAAAAATCAAATAACTCTTGCCTGTAAATATTAATACCGTAGGGGAATGCTATGTGAACATCACTACGAGATAACGCTATACATAAAGACTGGTGACACCCTATGTCTCCAAAATGCCATAAATATGAGACGTGGACAATAAAATTCTAATCTTATTCCTGTTTCATCTTCCGGATCTCGTGGTATTTATAAGAGAAGTTTAGTTAGGTAAATCATGTGATTTATATCAGTATTCGAGTAAAATTTGAAACAATTTTCCCTAAAGAAAAACGTTTTAAATGCACTTTATTGCCAGATGTTGTTTATCTCAAATATATGCGACTTACTTTCATCTCAAAGCAACCTATTTCTCCTCTCATCTTTAAGATTTAAATAATTAAATCTATAAATGATAGGGAAGAGTTGTATATTTTGGAGTGTTGCGTTATGCAATAGATAAGAACAAATTAAAAAAAATGGAATACTGCCGTAGAGAAATACGCGAAAGAAATCTGACAATTATCCAATCGGTCATATCACATCTTTTTGTGAAATAGAAAGGGTCATGGGTGTTTCTGAAACAATATTCATTCTATTGTTATTTGTTATGTATTTTTTTTTCATAGTGTTCAATGATTATATAAATAGTCATTTATTTAGTAAGATATAATAAACAATATTCTTGTTTTGTATTTTGTTGTCAAATATTCTATTTTACAGCACTGGGTGGATACAGTTGTTACATGGGGACACATGCTATGCATATCGTATAATCATTTCAGTTTTGTACATCGTAGAATCACGTGTATTGTTCAATATTTTATTTAGTGTATACATAACTTATACCTATTAAATATACAAACTGGATTTACTGTAAAGCAAAATGATTGTATTTGTAGATGTAGGTTTGTATTTATTCTAAAAATTATAAAGAAGAGTGTTTTTAAAAATTCTTTCTTATCTCTTTTATTTTATTTTTCACTGTGCTATCATAAAATAATTACGCTATAAGACGTATACTAGTATTTTCTGCTATAAAATATTTTCAATATAAAGCTGTATCATTTTTACATCTACTCCTCAATATGACTGTAAAATTCAAGGAAATGTTGGTAAATGACACAGTCTAAGGATAACTTGATTAGAAATGTTTTGTTCCAAGAAGAATTTAAAAATGGGGTTTCATATGTTGTTTCTGAATACGATTGATGTATTGTTTTTAAAAATAGATACTTCTAATTTGTTCTCTATATTTGATACATGTGTACACATTGGTGGGGTTCACCTTGTTCCGTGATCAAATCTATTCATGTTCCCTAATACCAACTGTGAAATATGTGTAGCCAATAAATTTCCAACTAAATTTTATGAATAATTAATCCTAGCTAGAATGTTTCAGAGATCCGTTAGAATTATAAATGACCAAGCATAAACATTACGAGGGTTTGTCATTGGAAAACTCGTAAATCACCCGTATAGAATGGAGTGAAACGGAAAAATCTAACTGCTCCCCTTGCCGCCATCGGCGTATCAAAGTCTTCGCGTCATCACACATCCCTTAATTGTGGAATAAAATCGCTCAGACATTGTACAATTGCCTATTACCTTAATTGAAAGAAAGGAATACCGTAGATGTTCAATTAGGTGATTACGGGACTGTTTTATATCTCTGGAGTGATTGAAGTCAACTTTCACTTTCTCTGGAATTAATATTATGTTATTATGAGATGCGATGATAAGTGGCAAGAAATCTCGGACGAGCGAGACGACGGGATCGCTCTCTGCAAAAAGCAATTGACATGATGAATTCCGAAAGACTAATGATGTTGCCAAGACCCGGGACCGTCTCCAAACCAAAATACCGACTTAATGAGAATTAGCACGAATGTTAATGAAAAAATAACAGATGTTAAAATCAGGGGTTAATGATTTTTTGATACTGCACGGATTACACGTAAAATTGGTGCAATAAAAATTTAATTAATGTCAATTTGTTAAAACGGATTTCATAATTAGGACTAAAAAATCTGTTACGAGAAGCATTTGCAAATAAAAGATTTGCTCCTGATAGTGCACAAAAAAAAATCGGGTACATCCGTACCAAGTCAAATAACAAATGACATGGCGTTATTGCCGTAGTTATCTTAAGTTTAAGTCTGACGATCTGCGATAAAAAGAAGAAAAAAGACCCAATTGGCGTTTTAAATTAAGCGATGATAAAATAAAAACATGGTAACTTTAATAAAGTTATAACATTAAATTATTAATTTCTATGGACACGCCTTCCTCAGACAGAGCTGCGATTTTGAAAATCTTCCTGATATAAGATTAATCTACTGTCTACTATAACTTGATGGAGAGAACTAATATATAGGCCATTGTTTGCCTGCTGTTCAATCCATATTCATCTATATACTTCTGTGTATATTTCTGAATAAAATACTTAAAATATTCTACTGTTGGTGAACTTGGAAGTATTTCTTTGTAAATCTTGAGGTACAGAAGAATATCCATTAACGAATCCGTGAAATAATATGCTAACATTCTGTAGACATTTTGCAGATGATAATAGTTTTCAACATGCTGCAATCAGTGTACAAGATATGGAATTTAATCTAAATCAAGATCTTTCAAATCTAGAAACGTGGTCTAAGAAATGGCTTTTGAACTTCAAAAACCAAAGCAGTTCATTTAATATTCAAAAAAGTACCGTAACTACCTCATTACAATTTCAAGATTGTAATTTGGAATTCGTGTCTTCTCACAAACATTTTGGTGTTATATTTTCTGATGACCTTTCCTGGACAGCTTATATCAACTCTATTACAGCTAATGCACAACAGAAATTGGGATAAATGAAAAAACTCAAATTTAACCTAAATAGATAGTCACTATCATTGTTATAAACTTCATTTCTAAGGCCTCAGTTAGAATATGCATCTGATGTATGGGCGGGTGCTTTTTCATTGATTCCGAAAAGTTAGAACAAATACAATTGATTGCAGCAAGAACTGTCACAGGATTACCTATTTTTGCTTCTAGGCCAGGGAATCTCATTATTTCGAAACAGGGTGGGAATCACTTGATAGTAGAAGGAAAATGTCCAGGCTGAAAACCATGTATAAAATTGATAGAAACCTTTTACCCAATTATGTAATGGACATTTTCCCAAACAAGCGTGTTATTGCATCTAATTATTTTACAATAAATGCACAAAACTATAGTATACCAAAATGCAGTTTACAATTGTATAAATCTTCATTTGTTCCCACTGTTGTTAACGAATGGAATGCGCTTTGGATGTCCGTGAAAGCGACTCCATTCGCATGTTTAAGAAAAAAATACATGTTTCTGTCATAAATCAGAATGATATTACCTGTAGAACAAAACCTGGTTTTTTTTTACGTATGGTGACAGATTTTTTATATTAATCTTACTAGACTTCGTCATAATTGTGCACTAAATAGTGATCTATTTCGTTGCAATATTATTAATAGTCCACTCTGTTCGTGTGGTAATGCATATTTTCTCCCTGCCAGATGCTCTTCAGAATGCTACCTTTTTGCACTTAGAATTCAATTAAATATCCTACCATTTGCCAAGGTAAAGTGGTAATTAACAAAATGAATGTAAGAGCAACAAATTTACTTATTAAATTAGGTATTTAAAAGAGTAATTTCATTTTGTATTAATATTTTTACAAAGCAGTGGCGGATTAGTTACGCTCCCCGTGGACTCAGATGTGACCCATCAACCACCTTTGAGTAATTGGTTATACTAGCTAGTGTTTTAACGACTCCTCCATGTTTATTATATAAGCTGGCATGGTTGTCTTTTTTAAACTTCATTTACATCGTCCCACTGAACTTGAATTTTTGAAACTGATTAATTTACAGCCATCTAAAAATTTGTAATTTTATTACTGTTTAAGTATTATTATAACATAATTAATAATATAAAATTATTCAAAAATGTTATATAAAGAGTTAAACATTTTTTTTTTCAATCCTTTGGACTATGCACCGTCTCCCCCCCCCCCCCCCCTGTTATTGGTAGAAACTTTTTTTTATTTCATTCTTTACCGCAGGGGAGATACTTAACTAGACATTCAGAAGATTTTCTATTTTAATCCATTTAATGAAATTTATTTTCAATAGCCACTACCTGTATTAAATTTATTTTAATTTTTTAGTTATTTTCAACAATGTTCTTTCGTGCATTTAAAACGTTAAAATTCGGAGGGGGTTGGTGTTGGACATAGAATTTTTATCTCAAAAGTAAGCGTAATATCTGAAAAGAGTGTGTGCGTGTGTGTGTTATAAAAAAAACCAACAAAAACTTAAAAAGAAGAAAAAAACCATAGACTATGAAAACCTTAATTTTAAAACTAGTACTGCTTACCAATTTGACGAATGCATGATATTTGGTTTAAACTTAATCTGAATTGTACTGAACACAATATATAAAAGAAATGTTCGTTATATATATGTCAAATTACTTTTTTAAGATATACAGCAAAACCCATTTATAGCGAAGTACCAGTGACGAACGGGTTTGATTCGTTGTAATCGAAATTCATTATGCATGTCCGGTAAGTTTACGATCCGTTTGAAGACTATTGAAATGAAACTGACTTCATCGTATTGACCGGTTTTAATGTATTCACAGTGAATCTGTATTGGGCAATAATTTATGAGTACATTAAACTTCTGATCATAGTCTGTTATCAGGTTTGTTACCTGATACACCGCTAGGAGGAGTCCAAGAATCAAATACAGAATGTACACATATTTGAATCGATCCAAACGGTAAAAACAATACAGGGAATTGTTCAACTCAATATTTCATATCAAACGACATGCATGTTACCTATTCACACCTAAGAACAGATTCCCTCAAGTGTGTGGGGTACTTACTATACCATGATATTATGGTATTGGTAGAAATTAATATACAATGTATTTTTTGTAATTTATGTTTTTATTCATGACTTTCACAGCTTTCTTACATACTACATTTCTTTTGGACTCTCGACATTTTTTACATACAATATACATGCAAGAATAGATATATGATGATTCATAGTGGTGTAAAATTTTGGGGTTTTTTTAGTGACAGTGAGAAAGTACAGAACACATTGAGTGAAATAATATGCATATAAACACAATCAAAAGAAGAAAAACAAATAAAAAATGTAACATGCACACCAACTTATAATTGATAGCTCAAAATTTGAAGATTTTCAAATATGTGCTCATATTATATACAAGCAACAGCATGGGCATAATATTTAGCATGTACATGTAAACATATATTTTTATTTATGAGAAAGAAGAAGGGGGAAAGAAAAAGGCTGATGGGGCAATGGTTGCTTTGTGGCAGCTGATGGGGCAATGGTTGCTTTGTGGCAGCTGATGGGGCAATGGTTGCTTTGTGGCAGCTGATGGGGCAATGGTTGCTTTGTGGCAGCTGATGGGGCAATGGTTGCTTTGTGGCAGCTGATGGGGCAATGGTTGCTTTGTGGCAGCTGATGGGGCAATGGTTGCTTTGTGGCAGCTGATGGGGCAATGGTTGCTTTGTGGCAGCTGATGGGGCAATGGTTGCTTTGTGGCAGCTGATGGGGCAATGGTTGCTTTGTGGCAGCTGATGGGGCAATGGTTGCTTTGCGGCATCGCTGTTTATCAGGGTTTGCTTATTTGAATGATTAATTATTTTAAAAAGCATCATACATTTTGTTAACAAGTAGTTGGGGATATAGTAAAAACTTGCTAAATTCTTTCAATGATATTCTCCCAGTGTCGATTTCAAATTCACAATTCTTTAAAAGTATTTTTCCACAAGAAGCCTGTTTTCAATTTTTCTTTTGAGTTCCAACACATTTAAAGTTGGGTGTGTTTTAAGTCTACAAGTGAAAATATACAATGCATTTAGAAAATATATATTTGTTTGTAGATGGAACATTACAGGTACACAGTATTCATTCATTTCTCCGGAGGTAGGTAGGTTTGAGGGAGAGAAAGAGAGAATTGGTGTGGGTTTTTTGGTTGTTTTTTTTTGGGGGGGGGGGGGTGGGGGGCATATGCTGATATACCAGGTATTATGCTGTTGTCAAAAATTTCAGAACTATTGCTCTGAAAAACACATCTTTGCGAAAATCTCCCAATGTAATGAATAATCTCTCTCTCTCATTTATGGTACTGTCATTTGTCTCTAGTAATACCGTAGATTCATTGTAAATTACATAGAGGTTATAGAAATTGGGAGCGACTTGCGCGTGTTTACACCATTCTTAGTCATTCTTTAGTCCACCCCAAGGACAGAGTTACATAATCGCTACAGACTGCGAGAAGCAGCCAGATTACCGACACAAATTTATATCAGAGATTTTTTGTCTACTCAATTCAATTTTTGTTCTGCTTGGAGAATTTCAATTTAATACAAGGACGTGTTTATATGAATTTAACGACAGGTTTGAACACATTATCATCGTCTCAAAAAGGCATCCACCGGCAGAAGATTGGTGAAGTAATTCGCCATTTTGTATTCATGACAGTTTTCATTTGAAGAGCGCGCTCATCGCAAGAGCCTCATCTCATCGCCACACTATTAACCCCCCGTCACCTAATTCAATTCTGTCGATTATGAATTGTTCAGTTGTGCAACCTATTCCGTTCATTAGATTAGACTTGCGCAATCTGACGGGCCCCGGGGACTGTCATATGCGTGAATACGTTCGTCTAATAAGCCCTCGCTCCTGTAAGGTGTTAGTCCCGCGCTAATGTCAGTTTAAAGTCGCGGAGGGCGCCAAAAGACTGGCACGGATTCCTGCCCTTTATAGGACTTTTTGAGCTCCAAAACCACTTCTTGTCAAAAGTTATGAAGTGATCACCGAGCATAGTGCTTTTTAAAACGTAATGATGCATGTTAATGACGCGGATTTCATTGCTAATCCTAGCTTTGTTAAGCACGAAGTGTCAAACGTTCGCGTGACCCTTCCTTTGTGTTTCTAAAGAAAAACGAATCATTAAAAATTTTTTTTGATCATTCTGGTATTTTTACACAGTTTATCTTATATTTCACTGGTATGCCAATGCATATATATTGGTTGAATGAACTTGAAATGAAATTTGTAGCAGAAAATGTATTAAAAATGAAGCCAACAAAGATAAGTACTATTTTTTACGAAAGACGAATAGGGTCACATAAAAAATATTTTTATCTCGTAATTACGAGAAAATATCTCGTTATTACGAGTTAATTATCTCGTTATTACGAGAAAAGATCTCGATATAACGAGTTAATTATCTCGTTATTACGAGAAAAGATCTTGTTATTACGAGTTAATTATCTCGTTATTACGAGAAAAGATCTCGTTATTACGAGTTAATTATCTCGTGATTACGAGAAAAGATCTCGATATAAAGATTTCATTATCTCGTTTCTCGTTAACGAGGAAAGATCTCGTCATTATGAGAAAATATATCGTTATAATAAGATAAATTGTAGTTGTTATTTGATTAATTATTGTGAAAAAATACATAATTATATAATAACTGTTCCTCGTTCATCCTATCTAGACCTCCAAGTCGGATGCCTCATTCTTTCATTCTATTATTTTTTTTCCAGAAACGTTAATTCAATTTTGATTATTTTTAAATAACAACGATCATTATTTATTAATTTCTACATAAAATGATCGGATTTGACATTTATTATATGGATAAGTGGAAAGAACTTCAAGAAATTTTACTTTTCAACGTATATTACAATCCCACTCCGAAATAAAAACCTGGTAGTCCTAGTCATAAAAACACAATTATATTAGTTACAGATAACTATATAGTGTCAATCATAGATATGCGAGATTTAGTCCCCAGATTGTGTTTTAAATATTCATACACAATCTATATTGAAAATAATTGTTTTTGTATATAAACATTTTGGAGTCTGAAAACATATTATCCTTCCTATTAAAAAATTGGTCAATTAATTTATTAATCAATCTGCTTTGCTCCATCTTCTGAAATTTCTTTCACTAATTAAATGAATTTCTTAATATATGTTCATCAATTTAACATAAGGAGACTCAGAGAGTACATACATAACAATGTATCGCACCATTTTATGTAGATCTTTTCTCGTAATAACGAGATAATTAACTCGTAATAACTAAATATTTTCTCGTAATATCGAGATAATTAACTCGTAATAACGAGATCTTTTCTAGTAATTCCGAGATCTTTTTTCTTAATTACGAGATCTTTTCTCGTAATAACGTGGTAATTAACTCGTAATAACAGATCTTTTCTCGTAATTACGAGATAAAAAAAAATTTTTGTGGCCCTTTTTGTCTTTCGTAATTTTTCACTCGTCAAAGCGTAGTAAAGGTGCGGTCACACGATACGATTTACTATCCGATTTTCTCATTCGATTCGTTTTTGACTAAAATCGTACCGTGTGACCACCTAAGTCGAAAGTCGAAAGCAAAGTCTGAAGTCGATTGAAAATCTGAAGTGCGTCCGATTTTCAATCGACTCTTTGGTGAGAATCGACTGATTTTTTCCCGTACAACAAAAATATTTAAAATAGCTAGGTTTTATTAATCGCAAATCGATTGTAAAATCGTATCGTGTGACTTCTTCAACAATCGACTCCAATCGACTTACCTGAGCAAGTCGATTGAAAATCGGATGAAAAATCGTATATATACCGTGTGACCGCACCTTTAAAGTCTTTTTCATGCGCCTTTTTAGATGCAGATTGACGGGCAAACACCCGGCTTTCTCTATCCTTTTTGGGAGGAATGAAAAGCAAGGAATGAAGAAAGTAGAAAACATTGCGAATTTCAATTTTTATTCTCAGGAACTCCATATTAGCAAGACTGATGCTGATATTGTTCTTCTTCAGAAGAAAAAAAAACCCACATCTAATTTGCGTTCCAATATGAGGGAGAAATTTTTGGAGGGTCTAGCAATGTCGACAATGCATGCAATGCCCTCGTTTACCACGTGAGAGGATATAAGACTTGTATACTCCTTACAATTAAAGAGACATAGTGACGCACTAACCTATGCTTTTTACCAAAAATTAACATTTTTTTCCACGATTTCCACATACATGTATTTTTTTATATCATATGAAAAAAATGAACTGAGAATTCAAAAGTAAATAAATTAATAATTAATAAATTAAATTAAATTATTTTATTAAAATAATATTAAAAAATAATAAATAAATAAATAAATAAAATAATAAATTTATAAATTTAATAAATTAAAAATTTAATGAAGTAATTAATTGAATTAAAAATAAATTAATTATATGAGAAAATAGAATTATTCGTTGGGTTATCTTCGCTAGCCAAGAGTTTTTGGTCCACTCAGCTCCCCATAAACTTGAAATGACTTAACTTGAATGTGACTTGAGAAATAACTTTAACTGAATTAAATGAATAGACTCTAAAAATGTAACCTGATGCAACTGTCACTAAAACATTTACAATAAATATCCTTCATTGGAACTTAAAGCGAGTCTCTGACTTTCATTGATATGGTTACTATCGAATGATATTTGATCTGGGTCTGACTACTGTACTTTTAAATGCAACTTGAGGTGAATATCCTCTCATGTAACCTTTTGAACCATTGAGTAAAAAAAAAATATTATTGTATAAAGTTTGCTTATAAGGAGGTCCGTAGGATATGAATTTAGATCCTTGAGTAACCGGGTTTTTAAAAAAAAATAAATAATGAGTTGAGAAATGTGATAAATATATTAAAGTATACATGTATATTCAAGGGATGTGACTTAATTATATTGAATTTAAACTAAAGAAGATGGGTGAATAAGGCGTGTAAAATCCCTATATAAGAGCTGAAAAATTAAAATATCATCAATCTGAAAACTTTTTTTTAGAAATCATTCACAACAATGTATACTTAAGATCGATTTGTAACCCTTAAATATGTTCAATACTTGGGATATGTTGATTTAAACTGGCGTGTGCGTACCAATAGCTCTAAATAGTCTTTTTTAGAACTTCAATGCGTTCTCTCTTATAGAGTGGGTCTATGCTCCATATTTTTGTCATAATCTAAATAAAGTCTTATGGACAACAAATCGATGGAGAGATGACCCACTATACTTTAAAAATATCATTTTGTATCCCAACAATTGAACGTTTTAGCAAAATAATACAAGTCCGAAAATTCGCGGCCAAAGTCGCATATAGCATTTAAGCACCACAGTTTGTTGTAACTGAAATGGCTCAGTGGTTAGAGCACCAGGCATAAAATAGCCTTATATAACAAGGCTTTTAATATCGTGGATTCGATACCACCTAAAATTAATGCAATTCATTTTGATTGTTAAATTGATTGTTAAAATATTTAAACTGAATATAGTTAGAATGTATGCTTTTGCAAATTTGATTTATAACATTATCAGATAGATTTAAAAAATTAAATTTGAAATTGTATTTTACGACAAAACAAAATTGGCATTTGCGCCATCTTATTCCACCATCTTCTTTTCATGATCGCTATTACCGAAAACGTACGCCCCGATACATCTTATTTGACAAAGCTATTCCAAAAATGGAATCCATATCTCAGATATCAGAAACCTAAAGACTCCTCTAATTTAGATCTTGATCTTAGGAAATATTATAAATGGCCATTATTTTAAGACTTTATGAATTATAAAGGTATTCTTTTTTCAATTGTACAATCTGGCACAGAAATAATCAATTTAGTTAAAATTCCACCGTAGCTATATACTATTGATGTAACAGTGGCGTAGGGAAATATCGTAGCTGTCCTTCCTCGTATTTCTTCAGTGTTTTGGGAGTTTACGTTCTATAAAAGTTGCTCATATCAGAACGGGGAAGACAAATTACTTCCACTTAAATTCTTAAATTATTTTTCGTTTGTATTAATCAATAATTAACAATATATTATGTTCCAGAGTATCCCTTCTTGGTTCTATTTAAATCCTCATTGTCTGCAGGACTTTGTATTTAACAAGAGGCCCACGGGCCGCATCGCTCGCTTGAGATTCTTGCTGCTGAGAGAATTTTTCCTAATCTTTAGTACATGTACAACTGAGCATAGTTTCACACATGGAACAGGAAAATATGGGTTAAGGCTGGACCTCCTTATGATTTATTAGATATGCCATGCAAATCCTCGACATAATGATGAATGACCTCCGTGTGCCCTGTTGATATTAACCATTAAAAGGGTCTTGTCAAAATAAATATATAAATAGATATATATAGATAAAAATTAAAAAAGAAAACACGAAAAACGTTCAATATAGCTTAAGGTAGGTCGCGGGTTTACCCCATAAAAAATCTCACGAGAAAACATACCCTGAAAATTTATCAAACCGTTCTTTAGGATTTACAGTTACATTATATAAAACTTGTATCAAATTTGCCTACGCTATTTTAGTGCAATACTGTTTTAAACTTAGTATCGTTTGTGGTGCTGGTTTGACGCATTCCTAATGAATATATAGGAAAATGAGCACATTTCTCTTTTTTTCAAGATGGAGTTATTTTAAGAAATTGTAAATAACTTTCAAAAAATTTAGACGAATTTATCAACTGTTTCTGTGCGTAAAGAAAAAGTGATTTACAAATTATTTATGTAAAAAAAAGTATATGTGTTCTCGCTAGATTTTTTGCTATTTTATTTTGTGTTTTGATTATTCTACCGAAAATTGTCGCATTTCCGTATCTGACGTCATGAGTACAACGTCAAAGTGTTTTGAACATTTTCCACTTATTTAGTGATAGCAATCACTTAATAATTAAAATTAAGACTGCTTAAGCTAAACATTTTTCAGATTCAAAGTTTAAAGGATGTCACGGATTTTTTTTTACATTAAAATTGCCCACAAAATTACAGAAATGAGAAGACATTGTATATACATGCAGGTCGTATATATACACGTTTGTACAAACGTAACATCGTTTACTGTTAAAGTTTTCCTGATGATTAGAACGTTCATCACAATAAATTTTCTTAAGCACATACAATGTATATGTCTAAAAAAGTGATGTGATTTTTATGAGAATATGAAAGGTATAAAACATACTTTTTTATGAAGTCGAAATTATAAATATGGAGAGGGCATAGCCTCCCGTGTACCTCCAGTTTTTATGGGCTCGTATAAAACTATGATTCTTGTAATATAACGGCAATTGTATAGAAATAGATCTGTTCAGTCGATATTTGAAATATTTATGAGGTAAGCTTAATTTTATCCTATTTTCTTATTCAGATGATACAGAACATATTTTAATATTTAAAATCAAGAGGAAGAGGGGGTACCAAATTTGTAGGCGTCTGCAAGATTATCAGGTTCCCTCTTTCCATATCTGCTTGGTCAGAATATTATCTATACTTATAAATTAAGGCATTTTGCAAATAAACTACAACTATATTAGTTTTGATACTCAGTCGCTTGCGAAGCACAACCTTGGATCGGACTTCGATTAATACAAAAAGTTAATTAATAAAATGGAACAATTATTGCGACTATAGTATTAATGGAAAGAACTTTCTAGAGTGGGGTGCCCAGAAACGGGTTGACTAATTGATATCATGACGGAAAGTGTTGGGAGAGTTCACCATAGGGCAGATACTTTGAATCTAACAACTTTGATTTAAAATATGCATGCAAATGGATAATATTGCATAAACTAGCGTGTTTAAATTTCATACATTTTCATACCACGACAGATTGGTTGTAAACCTTAGTTTGACATTAATTTGTAAACATTAATAAACATATTACACGTCTATATGGATAAATGATGTATGCATAAAACGGGGAAGTTTGATTCCCCCCCCCCCCCCACCCCTCCAGATTGTTTTTAATCTGAAATTCTTATTTGGGACAGTAATAGAAATTATTTTGAAAATTGACCTAAAGAACAAAATTTAGAGAGAGATACACAAAATACCCATTATTCACTGGTTTGAAATAAATACAATAAAAACAGTTTGTTTTTTAGTTCAATTTTAAAAAATAAGATAAGGAAAAAATCGGACAAAGTATATTCAAAAATGAACAAAACAAAAATATGGTTCAACGTATTTAGCATTATATCATAATTAATGTGTAAAGTGTTAATTCCCGCCCTTGCGCGGGTTATCATCTAGTTTAATGTAAACAATCTCGAATCTAAAAAAAAAAACGGATGATATTCGTACATATAAGCGTTGGGTTTTTATTTACTGATCAAGATCTTCACAACTAATTTAGAAAATAGGTTTCTCCGACTGTCCTCGTCTTTATTTTTTGGTCATAATAGTTACATGACGCAATAACCTATTAATTAAACGCTTGTCGTGTTTTTCTTTGTTAATGAATTTTTGCCAAAGCGGAAGACCGAACTATTTCATTTTACAGACACTCTCTCTCTCTCTCTCTTTCTCTCTCTCTCTCTCTCTTTCCTGAGACTTCACCACTGGCATTTTTAAAATTAGTTTTTATGTATATATCACATTTCACATTGACTGAAAATTTTCGCTCTGATTCTTGCTGATTAACGTCATAATTATGATGTATTGATTTCTTTCTGCATTTCCTACTTGTGATTCGTACATGAAGATTAATTATGAATTACTACTTGTATTAACACCATAGTTATTATACTTATATAATTATGATAGCGTTATTATCACACCGAGCATTTGACGTTAGAGAGAGAGAGTGAAGCGGGAAATCTTGGGATGTCTCCGTTATGACGTCATAAACGAATGTGCACAAAACGGCCACTCGAGTTGTCTAAATTGCGTACAGAATTTGATGACGAAAGCAAACCCGCGACCTACCTTAAGCGCTTTCATTTTAAAATCTTCAGAAGCTATATAATGGTAACATAGTAACGTGACGTCAAAAAACTTGAACGTTGAACGGATATATATATATATACACACACACACACTTGCATAGATGTATGAAGACTGGGATCTCTATAGTTTACCAAGTATCAGACACTAGAAATTATTTTTTTTTAAAATGTTTGGGTTAGGTCGATCTCTAGGTATATTACATATTGACAAAAGGCATGCGGCTTGTAGAGGTCTATGCAGTTCTCAAAGACATAAAGCTTTATCTGGAAGATAGGGACCTGGTCTGATTCAAAGGACCCTTCATATTCAAGTAAGCCAATAACAATTATCTTAACAACAGGACTAAAATTTTATCTACTCGATACATAAATTTTAATTTAACGTACCCGCCCCCCCCCCAAAAAAAACCCCCACACTAACCCCCCACAACACAATTAGGCCCGAAGATCCGCAAAGTTAGCTCCCTTGTATAAGGCTTTAATGGGAATAGCCTTTGTTTTATGCACTTTTACATATTGCATCATAAGTAACCCAAGAAGATATTTTTTTTGAAGATAGATCTTTACTAAGGATTTCTAAATCCCTATGGTAATAACAAGACAAAAGCCGAAAAAGTCTAATGGAGTTTTAAGACCATACGATCATTTACCGTCGAAGGATCTGAACGCGAGAGCTCGGTCACGTGGTCTCTTTTTTAAGCCCCCTCTTCAGGAATTCGTTATAAAGCACGCAATCCATGCCGATTACGTGTCGGAGGAGAGTCTCCCAAGACACATTTTCCTCCAAACAAGTTGTGAAGTTGACGCCTGCTACCAGCGACCTCATCACCACGGTCCGCAATTTGGAAATCGTATGACAGAATGCCTACTGCCATGTCGAGATAAATAGATCACTAAAAGAACGACTCCCCGGGGGAGCCGCGGAGCTATCTCACAAACACAAATCCGGAGGCCTGCTCCTCCTGGCAGACATAACTCCTGCTGGATCCTCGGGAAAGTCGTCTACAGAATACGCTCCCATCACTCTCCGGTAAATCACAGATTGGTAGACAGTTCAGAGACTGTCAAATCAGCCAGACGGGGTGTGGGGATTTATTTCAAATCTTACACAGTTGTACATCTTGACATCTTCATTTCATAATTGTTTTTTCGGGTTCATCATACAAGACTCGTGACTAGCTCACTTCAATAGTTTCAATATCATTTATAACCTTTTACCTACTTACGTAGTTGGGTTCTGTAAAACTATACAAATTACAAAAACGATAGACTTCAAAAGTAAGTTTTTTAAGTTGATATTTAATTTGATAAAAAAAAAACATAACTGATATTCTGCAGTGAATACAGTACAGGTGTAGTGCCATATAAAATATCAAGTGATGTCCGTGAAGTTTGATAAAGACTCCACGTCCTACAAATATCCAGTGATGGATGCTGGCCAATGGCTATCCCTGCAGTCATGTGACATCATTGTGTACTATCAACAGGAATGAACTTTGGTGTCATTTCGGAAGAATGGTGCATTAGTTTAGGCAAATTTTAATACTACAAGTTTCTCCTTCTAGATGCCTACACAGAATCTGGTATAAGGTCTGATATTGTAGAGCATAGCCCACATGTATATACACTGTGCATGTATAAAATTTGCCCTAGCGGTGCTATTTGAAAACAATAAATATCAAACAAAATAAATAAAATTGATGGATCTGGACTAGATACTAGCTGATATATAAGAATTGATACATGTTTGCAGATCTACAACCGGATACAGACTGCAATGTAATGTGTCAGTCCCGATATGCTGCACCCAAACTATTTAAACAGAGTCATCTAGTTTACGAGTACAGAAACTCTATGTTATATAACAATAACGGAAGTCTTAACAACCTAATTCCCCATCACCATCAAATAACAAGTAGCAAAAACAAAACACAAATATCTGAGCAAATCACTGAACGTGTGATGTAACGCAAAATACTGAACAGAAACGGACCCAAAGTCTTCTTCCTGGGAAATGGGTCGGCGAACCGGAACACGCTCGGTACGGATGTACTGGCCATGGACGGGGAGGACGACTATGGCAGCTTGTCATTCGTTCCACTGACCGTCATCAACGAAACCACTGATGGAATAGTTCCACTAAAGCTTGACCATAATCTGTGAACTGGTAAAGATCGCTTGGCTGTATATTTTTCCATTCACAGTAAAGGTTCATAGTTATTCCATCCTCTGACTACAATCTAACTGAACTCTAACAGAATGGTGCACAGTATATTGTATCATGGACCTTCATCTATCTATATGGAGGTTTTTAGCACATGGTATCTTTTCAGTGACATCCGAACAGATCCAAGCTCTTTCTCCAACGTGTCCAACTTGTTTTCTAAATTCTCCTACAAACAATGAATAAAGATACAATGTATCAGGTATGGAACCAGTATCTGAGCAGCAACATTAAATTATTAATATCGTATAAAGCAAGAGAGATAACTCATGCCAATATTAGTGTAAAATTCACAAAAAATACGGTCATTCTGAACAAAGTAGATATAAATTCTATACCGGTATTTAGAAATGATCAAAACTTTATTAAAGCCACAACTTCATCGCAATTGACAAATAATAATCACTAGTTATTCACTGATGTTAAGGTTAGCAGATTTTAATATACTACAAAATATATCTCTTTAAAATTATAAAATGTACAAAGGTATTTTCATGAGAAAAAATCACACAAATGAGTCTCAATACATTGTGCAGATTAGATAAGATTAAAAGATTAATGTACCATTCAAATGATTTTTATAACATAATTTTCTGACAATTAGAAGAAGTAAAATTCACAAACTGAAATTCATATGTTTTTCCATCTCCCGAAAACTAAACGGCATTACCTCAATGGTTTATATAACAAACTTCTGTAATCACCATCAAATACAACTTCAATAAATACACTAAGAAGCCACGACTTTCTGAGATGCGTAAACACATCCATGTACTAATTCAAAACAAACTTATGTTCTTAGTAAACCTTACCTGTTCCTGCCTCCCTTTACCATGAGTAGGTACTCTGCTCAGTTTGGACTCGAGCTGAATAAAACAAAGCGACCATTATCAGTATGTAAACGTGTAAAACAGCAAAGATTCATTTAATGTTGTAATTAGATTTTTAAGACACATTACATGAATAGGCACATATCATATATGGACACAATGAATTTAGTTAGGTTTGGTTATTATCATAGTGTGGTAAATAAGATAATTTTTTCTGACAAAATAATCATCATATTAAGTCCACTGAATTGTTTCACCAAGAATCTTGTTTAAAAAGGAAAATGTTCTGTAAACGTATTTTTATTCAATAAATTTTGAAATCTTCACACTGTGAAAGGGATTTCGATTCAGAAAAACTTTCATTTCCGATGTTCTCTGTCCTTACTGTTCTTTTCTCGGTCTGCAGTTCGTCATATCTAGCCTCCAGGTCTGATATGTTGTCCATCCGATTTTTCACTGTCTGTTTAACCTGTACCAATAAACAACCAGCATGAGCAATGTAGGCGCCCCTTGCAATATGTTTTGGTTTACATGTAGAAAATTTTAAAAGATCTTATCTATTCAATACATATTCTACTCCAAATCAACTAAAATATCCATATATCATAAATTGATGAGATATTGATTTAGTTTTTTTTCCTTTTACAATATTTGACATCATGACATAATTATTAAGATTTTTACATGTACATAAACTTGTGGAGCTTATAGCAGTCACTTCTGATGGAAGGCTTACAATTTGATAATAAATTAACTTACCGGTACCATTTTTTAAGTGAACTGATTTTGATTTGTATACAAATGATGGCAAATGAACTTAAATACCAGTGGAGTATGACTTCAGATTTGCTAACAAATGCAACTACTGATGGCACACTATAAAAGTCTGACTGGATTAGTGTACAAAACTCACTGGGGTCACTTTGGAGTCTGACTTGGGTTTGGCCATTGATGTGTAGACATCCTCCCAGCCAGGTCTGGCGACAAACTCTCCCTCCTTCATCTTGGCCAGTGTGTTCTCCACTGTTCCATTGGGGACTTGTGTATCTGAAGCCAACATAAACCACCCAATAAAACTACACGTGTAGCTGCTATTTACACTGTATACCACATAATACTACAATGAAAATGTCAAATATCGTTTTCATTAAATTTTTTACCTTTTTATATACATTACTTCATTACATTTGGACTTTTATTATTGGAAATCAGTATATTAATATCACCAGTTTACACCAACAGTAGCCCCTACCTTTTTCTGCCTTTAAGGGTTTTCTGTCTCTGCCTGCTTTGCTTCCTCCCCTCACCTCTCCGTTCCGTTTATCCCTAGTGGCGGGACTCTGTTGGGGTTTAGATCCAGTGTCTCTGGTCGGCAAGGAATCACTGTGCTGCCGTCTGCTACAGGATCTCTCCATTACACTGATATCAAATCGTGTAGGAGTGTCAAATTCACCGAGACTCGTCTCAAACTTTGCTTTTGAGGGCGGGGACATGGGATCAGAATCCTGGAACCTTGAAGACTTTGAAGTCCTTACTTTGGGAGATTTTACTGGGGAAGTGTTGATGGATTTCTTTTTCTTGAGTTTCAGGCTTGATGAAGAATCTGATTTATGAATTGATGACCCAGAATCTGATTTACTGCTGGAGAGGGCCGACTCACTGCCGTAGAACTTCTTCTGTAGCTTGGGTTGTGGGGGAGAGGCCTCGACCACCTGCTCAGCCTGTCTCATGATTTCCCGTAGTTTATACAGTTCTCTCTCTGCCCTCAGCACCGGTGATGTCTGGTCCACCCCTGGACTCATCTGTCTCTCTGGAGCATTTCTGGAGCTTGGGGCAGATCTTGGTCTTTGATGTGATTTCCTAAAATTAAATCATGTAAATATCAAGTATTCCTTGAACAATACAATACATATAATACCTTCAATACAAGACTGATAAAGCAATATGAGCCTGTTTTTTTAGAATTTTATTTTGCTGCAAAAACCTGCTAGTATGATAAGTCTGCATGTAACTTAAACTTTTATGATAGATAGGATTTGAAAAACTCATTAATTTTTGTCACAGGAGAGATTTCTCTTCTAAGGAATATGTAGCAGATCAATTTTTGTACAGGACGACAATAATTCAATTTTGCTCCAAATAAGGCTTCTTAAGGGCATTTTCCACAAAAATATGGCTAACAGAAATCTAACAAGAGGCCCATGGGCCACATCGCTCACCTGAGGAACAACAGGTATGATAAAATCAGCTTAATGGAGTCATAATACAAACTATCTGGACAATGTAGTATAATACATGTAGATCCTGTATAAGTAAAAATCTATTTTTTCCACTGGATATTCTAATGTTTATTATCATTAGTCCCTTTTCTAACAGGATGATTTTATAATAATATCACATGTTGAGCATTGCAGCTCTCAAAAAATCCTAAACAATTGTTTATATATGGGATATAAACCTACATCAAACTCTAAACCCCTTGTGAGACCCATTCGCTCAGGAATCATCTAGAGGCCAAAGTCTAAACAATATTAAATCAACACCAGGCTGATTAGTTTCTGAGAAGAAGTTTTTAAAGATTTACTCTTAGATTCCTATGTAAAAAGTCGACCCCCCCATTGTGGCCCCACCCTACCCCCGGGGGTCATGATTTTTACAACTTTGAATCTACACTGCCTGAGGATGCTTCCAAACAAGTTTCAGCTTTCCTGGCTTATTAGTTTCTGAGAGGAAGATTTTTAAAGATTTACTCTATATATTCCTATGTAGAAATTCGATCCAATTGTGGCCCCACTCTACCCCTGGGGGTAATGATTTTCACAACTTTAAATATACACTACCTGAGAATGCTTCCACACAAGTTTCAGCTTTCCTGGCTGATTTGTTTCTGAGAAGAAGATTTTTAAAGATTTACTCTTAGATACCTATGTAAAGAGTCGACCCCCCCCCCCATTGTGGCCCTACCCTACCCCCGGGGGTCATGATTTTCACAACTTTGAATTTACACTACCTGAAGATGCTTTCACACAAGTTTCAGCTTCTCTGGCCTAATGGTTCTTGAAAAGAAGATTTTTGAAGATTTACTCTATATATTCCAATGTAAAAAGTCGACCCCCCATTGTGGCCCCATCCTACCCCCGGGGGTCATGATTTTCACAACTCTGAATCTACACTACCTAAGGATGCTTCCATATAAGTTTCGGTTTTCCTGGCCTAACAGCTCTTGAGAAGAAGATTTTTGAAGATTTATTCTATATATTCCTATGTAAAAAGTTGACCCCCCATTGTGGCCCCATCCTACCCCCGGGGGTCATGATTTTCACAACTCTGAATCTACACTACCTGAGGATGCTTTCACACAGGTTTCGGCTTTCCTGGCCTAACGGTTCTTGAGAAGAAGATTTTTGAAGATTTACTCTATATATTCCAATGTAAAAAGTTGACCCCCCATTGTGGCTCCACCCTACCCCCGGGGGTCATGATTTTCACAACTCTGAATCTACACTACCTGAGGATGCTTCCACAGGGGTTTCGGCTTTCCTGCCCTAACGGTTCTTGAGAAGAAGATTTTTGAAGATTTACTCTATATATTCCTATGTAAAAAGTCGACCCCCCATTGTGGCCCCATCCTACCCCCGGGGGTCATGATTTTCACAACTTTGAGTCTACACTACTGGAGGATGCTTCCACACAAGTTTCAGCTTTCCTTGCCAAATGGTTCTTGAGAAGAAGATTTTTGAACATTTCTCGAGAATTTTCATTAATTCCTAATTATCTCCCCTTGTAAGAGGGCTTGGTCCTTAATTTTCACAACTTTGAATCCTCTTAGGCTAAGGATGCTTTGTGCTAGGTTTGGTTGAAATTGGCCCAGTGGTTCTTGAGAAGATGTTGAAAATGTGAAAAGTTTACAGACGGACGGACAGACAGACGGACGGACAGACGGACGACAGACAAAATGTGATCAGAATAGCTCACTTGAGCTTTCAGCTCAGGTGAGCTAAAAACCATGAAATTTTTGTCATTCTAGTACACAATAACATTTTTGTTAAAAAAAAATTTAACATGAAAATTGCAGCTCATATTGCTTTAAACATCAAGCTTATGGTCTAGAGAGTTGTTAATTTTATTTCACTAGAGTGGTAAAGGGCATTTTCCTTTTTCACTATAACTTGATATAATTCATTAGTTGCAGTTTTGGATCATTTTGCACAGCAGGAGTTTATAGTAGGGTAAACAAAAGTTAGTTTTGTTTAAATTTTATCTGTCACTCTTTACTTGGAAAGATTAAAGAACTGACACGAAACAATGAAATTCAATATAAAATACTTAATGATCCATGGTATAAGACTTACTCAATTTCTTCCACCTCAGCATATGTATTACAGGTGTTCTTTGGGCGCCTTTCAGTGCTGTGCTCTCTCACTCTTGAACTCGTTTCAATCTCCTCACAGAAACTGTCAACCTGACCCCGTGACCTGACCTGGCGGTCCTGATGAAGGTCACGGTCCAGTGGTCTGTCTCCTAGCAACCGGACGGGGATCTCCTGACTCCTGGTTCGGACATGAGCAGACTCTGTATTACTGTCCGTCATTTTACTGTAGGACTTTTGGAGGCCGCTTTCTCTGGTTGGTGACTGATGGCGCAGTCTACCTGGGCTAGAGTACGAGTCGTCAGCATTCCCTTGCATTGTTACAGCACTGAAATATTCAACATATAACACATTCAGATGGCTCTGTATTTATTATTAAATATATTAGATATTTGCAAATACCCTTTTGCACTGTTTGTACATATTTACAATTTATCTTTGTAACACATTAATGTAAAAGTGTTTACAAAATACATGTGATTTATGCTCACTTTCAATACAAAAAACCCCAAATCTACTGAATCAGGAAGCCCTATAAAATTTGTTTAAAAATGATCCATGAACTAACTTAGCACTTTGTGTTAGCTTATATCTGATGTTGTCGTTTTCTCTGCCAAGTCTTTTATTTTCCAGTTCCAACTTTGATACTGTCCTGCAATACATAAGTTATAAAGATACATGTACATGTGTATATTGACTCCAAGCACTGAACATCATCAACAAACAGCCATCATCAGAAATCCTGAGACATGATGGCTAGCTGTGTTCCTAACGCTCCTCACCTGTTTAGTTCCACGACCTCGGACCGAGCATCATACAGCTTGTTTTCTGTGGAATTGAACGACTCCTACGGAGAAAAACAAATACAATCTTAAAAGCATGGTCAAAACGAAAGAGGATGGGTTCTTGCATTTCTTGATTTGAGTTAGTAAAATTGCACAAGACTGTATAAGAAAGTGTTGAACCCTGACCTTTAGAATATTGAACTCCCTCTCCAAATTGTCATACTTGTCAGAGAGCTGCAATAGAAAATATTCACATTCATCATAAACATTTACATATAAGAACGCTACATTTTTAAACAGTAATACGTAGGAGTATGTATATATAAATATACTCCCAAAGAAAAAAAAATGCAGATGTAATCTAGATAAAGAGATTTTATACTACATATTGTTACCTTATGATATGCATTTCTGTCTTTTTGCAAAACTTCCATTTGTTCATCTTGAGACTGAAAAAAATCAGAAAATCAAGAAAGGTATTAATATACAGATATTTAATCATCATTTGACATTTCAGTTAGGTTTACAAGATTTTTCTAACATTAAAATCTAGGGTTTTTATGTGACATACCTTTTGAAGTGTTAATTGAGCCGTACCTGTACCTTACACAATGTATGTTTAAGTGTTGTAACTGGTACCTTTTTGTAATGTTCGTTACATGCCCATGACTGCTAAGTGCTCACATCTATGACCTATTTTTTTTGTAGTGTTTGTTGGTGACATATCATTTTGTAGTGTAGTGTGTAACATACCTCTATCAAGTATTTGTAGTGACTTACTACGGTATTTTGGAGTGTTACCTGTGACCTAACTTTTGTAGTGTTTCCTGTGCCCTATATATTTGTAGTGTATCTAGTGTTACCTGGACCTACATCTATGAGTATTTGTTGGTGACCTTCCATTTTGTAGTGTTACCTGTGACCTACATGTATATATTTGTAGTTTTACCTGTGACCTACCTTATTGTTATGTTTGTTGGTGACATACATGTTTTGATGATTGATGGAGACGTACCTTTTTGTAGTGCTTAATGGCGTCCGCCTGGTTCTTGAGCTGACACTCCAGGTGCTGCACCTGGTCCTCCATTGTCCGGTTCTGGTACTGGAGCTCCTCCACCTTGTTACGGAACGTGGAGATCTTGTCCTGGGCCTCCTTGTAACAGTCCGCGTACTCACTCTGGTGGAACAACGCAATCAGTACACTAAGTAGTTAAATCACAGCGAATGGTCATCAGTGAAAATATTGGTTATTAATTGACTGCCTTTGAAACCTCATATCCAGATTTACAGAATACATTTTATATATTGTTAGAGTGTTAGAATAACATCAGTATATCACTGTCTTGTATCTGATTATACAAGTAATGAATTGAATTATTCTTTTACAGATAAAACAAAAGTTTAATAAAACAGACATACTGCTCGTCTCTCTAGCCCATGGATCTTCTGTTCAAGTTCACGATTCTCTCTAAAAGTGAAATGTTGCATTGATAATTTAACATAGTCCATACAGCACAAATCAAGGTGCAGAATTACAACCAAGGGATGTTCTTTTTCACAGCATTGCATAATGATAGAAAACACCACTGAATGAAAAAAGTACCGATATCACCTTCAGGGATACATGTTAGATCAACGTGTTTTATTACTCACAAATTAATACATCAGTGAATGTTATTGATTGTCAGATGTTGCTAAAAATAACATGAAAAAAATAACATGAACCAAAAATTTACTGTTCTCATTTAACTATTGGAGTAATAAAGGGTATCTAGAGACCGGAGTACTTTGTTGTAGGTGAGAATACATACCTGCGCAAGTGAGTTAAGGCTACGTATAGATTTTTCTATGCAAATAAACTAATTAAAACGCATTAGGGCTTTGCTTCTCGCATTGAAAAAAGTTTAAAATTGTTTTCTAATACAAACTTAGTACCCACAACAGATGATAGAGAATGATGACGTCATGTGTAAGCCATCATTGTAGGTGTAAATACATAGGTGTGAATACATACCTAACGACTTTGTTTAGCTGACTTTCCAACTCCTCATTGGTGTGTTTTAGCGAGTGGTTTTCTGTGATCAGTGCTTGGTTCTCATTGGCGACCCTCTTAAAAGGCGACCTATTTGTGATGTCATCAGACCTGGACAATGCCGATCTCAACTCGTGGATCTCCTGCTCGTAGTACTCTCTCAGATCTAACAGGTGCTTGGCATGCTTCTCCCGTAAATGAGCTCTGTAACTGTTAAACAAAATGGTACATTGACTCTCATATTTTTTATATAATGGACAATTTTTCAATTATGTATGAGAATCTACTTTTATCATCAAAAGTTTGATGATAACTTGGCTGGAAACAATAATGAATGGCTAATGAGCATAATGAACATTGGAGTGACTTGATTAGTAAAGGTTATGCATTAGAGGTAATTAATGCAAAATTAAAATTGATTCCATCTTAAGGTGGCATGGGACATCTATTGAATATCAATGTAATTAAATGTACATTATAATAAAAACACTTTCATTCTTCTAGAATGTTCAAATTTCACAATTTTTGACCAAAAAATACATTTCAACTTATTTTGGAAAGGCAAAAATTATGAAAGCCTCAGCGGTATTTCGAACTCTTACTTACAAATCTGTAGTTAACACTCTTACCCACTGGGCTGTTAGGTAACAATTTTGGTAATTTTTCTATATAAAATAGTACTTGATTTTATTGTTTATTTCAATAAGAAGTATGTTACAATATGGAGGTGTTCCATACCACCTTAAAACACATTAATAAGGCATCGTTGGACACACTTCAAATTACAAAAACACATGGCCTTTAACAAAAAAGTTCATGTGTAATCTTGCTTCATTTTCAAGTGAACTGGTTATATTAATATGTTTATATCAATTGTCCTGTATGTCTATGAGCTGTTTAGCTGTTGACAATGCATGATACATGTAATAATATGACAATACATTATTTGAGATAATGTCAAACATCTTCAACACACAGTGACAAGCATCTTGGACTGTCTTTGTAATGTCAGACTTGTAGCAGCTTTTGAAAGCCTTGTTCACACTGACCTCTGAGATGCTGACTCCTCTGAAGTCAAACTTTCCATCGGAGTATCAGCTAAGCTGTCCAACAGTCTGCTGTCTATCCTGTCACCCCTCTGTGAAAGGTCGTTGCCGCTAGCAACATGAGGTGAGTTCCTGTCTGCCTGCCTTGGACTTGGAGTCCGTGTTGAGTTCTACAATTTGTAAATAAGAATAAATATGAGGTGCAAAAAATTTGAAACATAAAACTCCATAAATAATTGAAGTTATTGCATGTAACTTTCAAATTTAAAATTCTTCAAAGTATTAATATTTTGTTAAAAACATTTAACTTTATTTCTCTTTTATTTTCAACAATATGTATGATTACTATTCTCAGTCCTAAGATGATTATTACATGATGTTTTACTACTTTAAAAAATTAGAACTGTTTTAACCAAAGCTTGGACTTTGGGCAGTATGTGACAAACTCCGATTTGATTAAGGTTGAGTGTACTCATGGTTAACTGTCCAGTCATTGGCTTATAGATATGAATACACTGAACGCAATGACACTTGTCCAACTTCATACCTGCCTGTATATTTCGTTGAAATAGCATCAATTTCACACAACAGAGCATATCTTGGCAAACAACTTGTTTTGACATTCTATAAATATTAATGACCTTCTCTTAACGAATTAGAAGAAAGGAGGTCAATATTTGACAGTTTTTGTTAAGCAAACTAGATAGTAACATCCCACAGAAAGTCCAAGCTTCACTTTTTCATCTATGTCAATATAAATTGTTTTTGACTGATAAGTACATGTTTGTGCATTTATTAAAAACAACGAAAACTGACTAAAATTGAAACCTAGGATAAAGTATAGTCATACATGAGCGGGTCACGAAATGCATACCTGAGAGATGTTACTTTTTCGAAGAACAGGCATAGGACTACTGTACACACCACCCCTTGGAGGTTCTGAAGGGAGTGGGTCAAAATATTTCTTGGGGGTAGGCCTGATTTCCTGAGATACTGGCTGCCTCAGCATGGAAGAAGTTGACAAGAAATCATCCTCCAAGGAGCGCCGTAACGGAGTTGCCTCCTCCTCATTGTCCTCTGTTTCCCGATCACTGTCAACGCCCTTCCCCCGAATCTCCCTGTAGATGTCCTTCCAGGGGGGAGAGGCATGCCTGTCAGAGTGGTGAGACCGCTCCATGTGTCTAGCGTTGGGAGAGGATTTAGGTGAGGCTGATTTCTTGTAAGAGCTGTCTACTCGTGAGCTCTCCAGCATTTGGCCGGTTAATTGACTGTGGTTGAGTCTCCTGTCTTGGTTTGGTTTGACAGGACTGGCATTATTAGACAGAGCCTCTTTATGGGCTGACAACTTCTGTTTAAGGGTTTGCTGCTGGTTGAGCAATTCACTCTCAATCTGGTGCTGCATTGAGAAGATGGTTTCCTGATGTTGTCTGTATTGATTCTTCAGCTCATTGTGGTGCTGCTCTTCTAGAGTTTTAAACATTCGCATCCAACCAATCTGAAATTTAAAATCCAAATCAACATCAAAACCAGATTTTATCTGATGTTACCATAAAACATAATCTAAGAATTAGAAAACACACACATACCTGTTGTTCGTGGAGTGTTTTAAATGGGGGCACTGACCCAGACTTTGGGGGAGGGGCTTCTAAATCTGACGAGGTATGGGAAGAGTTCTGAGCTCCAAAAGAGGTAGACACATTATACTGTGGAGGAGGAATGTTATAGCTGGAATAGATATTTGATGGCATCCCACGATCACTCCGATTTATGTCTGCATAAGACATTCCCTCCATTCGGAGCGGATCTTCAAGTGAAACACTATCATTGCGGTGATGCTGGTTTTGGAGAGTAGCATATGTGTCTATTCCGCTGACATCATAATGTCTCTGTTCAGAGCGGGATAGCTCCCGCTGATACCGTCTTATGAGTTCCTCTTCCGAAACTCGAAGGTCAGAGGAACTTCTGGCGGGCATGCTGCGGGATCCAGCATTGACTGGGGACCTTGAAGAACTTTGGTCTGAATATTTCAACCTTGAAGACTCAGTTATATCAAATTCAGTTGATTGATCATATGGATTCATTGACAGGTCATTTTCACTTCTGTAATATTCTCCTCCATTTGATAAAAGCTCCTGTTGTAATCTAGCTCTTTCCATTCTCTCAGTCATTTCTCTGTCTATTTGTCTTCTCATCTCTCTCTCCTTAGCTGCCATGTCCTTCCTTACTTTGTCTAGTATCAACTGCTCTCTGTGCATCTCAGCCTCTCTCTGGTGTTGTTGACCCTGACCTCTGACATTTGAAGTTGGTTCTCGCTCTGAGCGATTTCCACTAACAACAAAATCTTGCTTGGTTCTCAGCACCATTCTTGGTGGGGTTTGTACAGGTTTAGCAGGTGAACTGTTCCTTTCATATGAAAGTTGAGAGTCTGTTTCTTGAGAGGCTAGGAATCCTGAGGATTGATCAGCTCTGATGGAGGAAGGTTCAGTGTAGCCTGGAGAGGAGACAGCTGTGTAGGCCAAATTACCATTCTCCTTTTGATCTGCAAAACTCTCAGGAACAGTGATTTCAGCTGAACTTATAGTGGCTTCTTCAGGCGTTAAGCGTTTGAAAGTTGAGTCCTCTTCATAAGGCTTTTCTGCCATTGGTTCATCGACATTGTCTGAAGGTCTCTGTGTGTCATACTCTTCTAAAGAGTCAGATGGATTCCTTCCCCCTGGGAGAGTGTCACTGATTCTATCTGAAACATTTGAACTTGTAGAGGCAACAGCACCTGTTGACTGGGAATTTCCGATAATTTCTCCAGCATAGCTCACTGAAACTCCACTGTCTTTAGACTTCAAAAGTCTGGTGGATCCTCCATTATCTAAAAGTTTGTCATCTACATTTTCTTCATCCACTTCTGGAGTTTGTTCTGCCCCTGGGACTCCAGACTCTGATGAAAGCTGATCCATGGCTTGAGCCCCTTCTACTGCCCTATCTTCAGAGTCAAATGCCGTGTTGTCTTCTGGCAGTTTCACTTCTATCTCTTCATCCCCTCCATCTACCACCTTCTCATCATTTTCCTCCCTAACCTCTTCACCTATGGGCTGTGGGTCATTTAGTTGGAAATCTGTCATGTCTTCTTCATCAATTTTGAGATCAGTATCCAATTCCATCTTAGATGCATATCCTTTGTCCTCTAACACCTGTTCCTCTTCTCTCTGGTCAATACTCTCCTCGTTTTCTTCAGTCTCTAAAGCATTTTCTAGATTTTCCACGATTTGTTTCAGGGAAGAATCAGAATCACTCTCATCTTGAACTGATCCAACCACGTTTTCTAAGACATGGTCAACAATTAACTGTGCTAGGTTACTGGTGTCAGTACAAGAACTGACGGCCTCGCTTTCATTGTCATCTTCATGGCCGTAAACCTCTCGCTTCAGCAGCTCCTGACTCTGCTCGGCCCCAGGAAATGTCTGGTATCCCTCCTCGCTGAATAAACTCCCAGAGCTGGACACGGTCCTGAGTTTGTTAGAGGAAGGTAGGCTCTCTAGCAAGGATCTCTGCTCCTCTGGAGATATTTGCCTGGGACTCTGCATCTTGTTGTTGTTTACAATGTCGCTCGTCTCGCTCATCGTCTCCGAGTCGTTATCTCTATCTAACTCTCTCTCTGTCACAATGAACTGTCCTTCTCCCTTGGCATCACTATTTGACTGGTCAGTATCCATGTTAGAAGGGTCAATTGAATGAGCACCTGGGGCATCCTCACCAGTCTGAGTTGCATCTGAGTGACTATAAAAGAATAAAATTTGATTTTTAAGAACATTTTTGTCACGGAAATTGTAACTTAACTTTTAGCAAATTATATCAAACTAAAATAATATGTGTACATAAAATTGCCATTTTTCTCTGACCAATTTTGTTTTCAACCTTCATTTACATTATATTACTTGGACAATATTAGACTATTATCCTCTTGACTATCTGAAATGATGTACAAGTAATATTGACAGTTTTAATTTTAAATCTTAAACTGTGGGATAAAAAAACCAGAAAATATCTGTGGCCATCGATGTCAACATACAATAAAAACTATGTCTAAAGCACTGCTGAATTTATAAACTCTTGGGACACATGTGGTTTTAAAAAAGATCAGAGGAATAGGAGAAGGCTTCTACCACTGCTCATTCATTTTAATGGTGCTCCCTCCATCGCTGTCAGTAAACATGCTCTGGTGGACCTTCTGTGAGCCGTCTTTGCTGGATTCCGACTCTTCTTCTTCCTGAGCTGTACTTCCTGTCGAGTTTCCATCAGGAATTGTCCAGCCAGGGCCAGCATTGTCCTCTGATAAATCCTCCATTTCCCTCTCTAATTGTTCTTCATCATCAGATGCTTTGCTTGCTGGTATTTCACTCATGGTGTTTATACATCAACCATCAATAATTATCTGCCAAATGATTATTAAATAAAATTCAAATTTAAATTCTGAATATTGTGTCACAGAAATATATATTCTAAGTGTGATAAGCAAGCTCTAACTCTTCCTATATAACTGCATGATTTTTTATCAACTTCACACGAACCTTTTGAACTTTGCATATATTATTCCATAGATTGCGATATATTTATAAGCAAATGCTTTAGACAAGAGTTTATCAACTTACGAGGTCTTCATTATGAAAACCATGAGACTCTAAAATCATATGTTAATAGCAGGACTATTGAAGCTGATCTCAACTCATACAATGTACAAATTTATAGTAAGTAGGCCCTGCTGAAAAGCTTCTGTTTCGTTTTTAAAATTATCTGTTTGAGCCTCATAATAAACATAGTCATTATGAACACTCGCTGTTATATTTTAAACAAATCTTTAAACAGTCTGACTAATTACACGAGCTTTACGTGTATTTAACGATACGCACTGTTAGTTTCTCGCCATTCAGACACCGGTTAGCAAAACATTGGTCACAGTTTTGGAATCACGTCAAAACATGAATCACGGTAGCGGCGCAAACATTTATAACAGAAGATATTCCATGAATTCACATGAATTTATGTCACTGATTGATGTATCAATCTATCCGTAAATATAATCTTTTCAACAAGATTAAAAATTCTCTTGAAAAGCAATATGAGATATAATATTTTTTCGAATTATTCACAACAGGAAACAGCGTATCTGTTTACAATCCACGCGTGGAACAAATATTCTAGCGTGATACACTTCGGAAGTTCTCGGTTATCTTCCTTTCATTTTTTTTTCATGTGGAGAAAATTCGAGTTATTGTCTATTAAAATATAGAATCTCTTATTTTTGGATTCTAAATATCTTTATGAATATGCCAACTAGTCTGATTAAAAACTGAAACTGAAACTAAAGTTTGTATAAGTTAACAATTTGTATTACAATTTATTAGAAATGAATATATTCATATTCAGTATGTAACGTTAGGGGCTGCGGGCAAATGGGGTAACGTCTGAATTGATTAACCGTTCATTAACTAATATACATTAGCTACCATGTATATTTACTCGTAAAATTAAGGTATTTTCAAATCAAAACCAATTCGAAATTTTAGATGTGTATTATGTCCCGTGGACCCACATCGCTCATTACTAATTTGTTATGTTGTAACGCTGCATTTGATTGGATAGAAAAATTTAGTTAAATTTGTATATCACAATGCACCAACGTCAAAAAACTTACTAATCCGCTTGACGTTACGTTTGAATTTTGAACAGATTAATATCATTTTTAAAAGTAAAACGCACTCAATTTGTACAGTAAATTACAGAAAATTAAATTATAAGGAATGAACTCAATATCTATCCAAGTCAGTTATACTCGTATAACCTGCGTTGGTGCAATTTACGCTTTTTTATAACCCGCTTCGCGCTTTATAAAGCGTAAGGCTGCCCCAACCCAGGTTATACTCGTATAACTTAGGTAGACATTGAGTTCATTTCTTATATATAAATACATGTACGTACTTTATTGCACACATTACTATAATTTGTCAGTATAAGAAAGTCAGTACTTATTTGTAAAAACAACTTATAAATTTGTTATTACATATAACTAGTTGGTTATCACAAATTACCTATTTGTTATATAAAAAAACCCATTAAAAGATAACGCTGCGGCCCTTAATTATGTACGCTTCCGTACTAAAAAGATACCAGTCTATATATATATAGAGGATTTAATTTACTGTTAAAAGTTCGCATCAAGTACATTTGTTTTCTTTAATTAACATTTGATGAAACTATTTGCGCGTGTAAAGTACGTTATGTGGGTCAATCAAACCAAATGAAATTTCTGCTTAATCAAAAACTGATCTTTTATACCCAGTATTTATAGCACGCCAAATTCACAAAAATGAGCAACCAGAGCCAATTGTTTCCTTTATAGGGAGGAATGAAAGAGAATTGCAATTGTCTATACTCCAAAGAACAAGATGTCGCTGAAATTTATACCAAAGCAAAATGTTACAGAAACTTAAACAGCCATACTTTTTATCAGACGTAAAAAAAAAACCTAGTATGAATAAAGTGTTTTCTCTTGTTGCATGATAACCTACATATGCTGCCCGGACAAAGGTCTAAATCAGTCGGTGACTGGGATATCTCCAGTAAAGTAGTCAGTGTCATTCCTCGCCATGCTTCCTCTCTAAATCTTTTCCTCATGTGACATTATTCCGTTCAAAAACTTAAAAATACCAAAATCTAGACAACGATACTGAAGAACAATATCAGTTATCAGATGAAAAACGCGCCGTTTGTCATTGAATTAATTAGAAAAGACATCAATGGTCACTAAATTAAAATATATATATATATATATAATAGAGCCAAAAGATGATAGGGTCCATTGTTAGACAAAAGGCAGATAAAAAGTAGACTAAGTGCTGTTGATAATAGTATAAAATGTCAAGATGGTGCTGGCAATCAGATATTATACTCACAAGATGCATCTAAAATAGAGAGCTCATATAGATGTATTTAATTAAGACAGCAATAAACACGACAAAATGTTACTGGTTGTTAGATGGTGAGGACACCACATCACTTGTCATCAGTTTAAATGATATATGAGTTACAGTCACAAGATGACACTGACATAACACATATTTGAAATTTCATCTAATTATCTGGGAAAATGTTATTGATATGTAGATTGAACAATTTGAATTGGTTTGCCAGATATTAATAACTAATATTAATCTCGGTAGATATTCGGTTTGTCTTGATATCTGGACTGACGCCTTCACCGCATATGATATATTTGTTATACATAACCAACTTTGGGGCTGAATTTTTCAGACATTAAGTATAAATTAAGGACTCTCTCCAACTTCGGGACAGTCCTTCATACTTCAAGTCTAGAAATTCAACCCCGACCTCGGTTATGTATAATAAATATAATTTATATAAGGAACAATACCATTTTTTGCACCAGTATCACACTACATATTTGTTATTCGATAATAGGGACAAAACAACGTGGTCTAAGAACTAAGTATGTTGAAAAGTGTAAAACTACAGACAAGCAGACGTTTCTCACAAGATGTTAAATGCTTTTCATGTCTTTAAGATATCAAATGATTGTAAAACCCTGTCTTATCTTCAACTTGTTCATCCCGGTCATGGCAGTGGCTGTGTATTCGCTGTTATGGCAGAACAGTTTTTATTAGTATCCCATTAAGAATTGCCGCAGTGTTACCCCTTTCTATCCACCCATCAATTCGAATTTTTATTGTGTCTATATGACTGTTTGTTTTATTATGACTAATATAACATATAAACGTTTATAAGAAAAGAGGTTATTGGTCAATAAAACATAAAAGTGCAGAGAATGCCTTTAAGGTAACACGAAACTAATTAATTACATTACAAGGACATAATGACAAAAAGATGCTAATGGTCATCCTGTAATGTGTATGATTAAGACACCATGATGATTTTATGATTTAAGGAATAAGAACCCACTCTTTGACTTTTATGGGGTTATCATTACAGTCGGGCACGTGATCAAATCCGATATGGAGTTCGATCGGCAAGAAAATTCACAACATTCTTTCACGTTGGTATCCACCTCATTGCTACCCTTGAGATTAAGAGGGTTCGATGGTCGTGGCCATTTTCAGACTATATTTGTCTCCTTTAGAAGAAGAGCTCTATATAAAAATATAGGAAAATACCAAAATTTAAAAGATAAAATGTATGGATTTGTTCTTTACTAAATGATATTTTGTAGCTTAACAAATCATATTTTTAAATTTAAGGTAGATCAGATGGTTCATTTGTTGACCATCCAGCCTCCTTCAAGTCTTTACGTATCACCAGGAAAAGAGTGATGGTGTTGGTTCAAATATACAGCTCTTTATCTATTCAAGACTGTATTCGGCCAGAAGATACGCAGTATTCTGTAGACATCGGATCTGGACGGTGTCTATCCTGTTTGAGATGGTTTAAGTCTTATCACTTTGCAAGATTCAGCACCACGTAGAAGGATTACAAGCATATTACCCTTGAAAACTCAACAAATAAATAAAACTACATGTTGTTGAATTCAGACATTTCTTTCTTTACACCTGTCGCACACCTTTGTGTTTCCTATTACAAACAGCTGGGGCCCGCAAAAAAATCATCTAGAAGGATATCAATAAAAGTAAATGTACAATTCTGTAACTCTGGTATTTGAAAATACCTGTTCATATGGCCGTGATCGTATAGTGGTTAGTACTTCGCGTTGTGGCCGCGACAACCCAGGTTCGAATCCTGGTCACGGCAGTGGCTGTGCAGTCGCTGTTACGGCAGGACAGGATATTTTTTTTAGCCATGCTATGAACTGGTCGACACCTTACTGTCCTTCTGTCATATAATTTCTCCAGACTTGGATATAACATATAAACATTTATGAACTTGAACTTGCCTTTTGAAACCTTTAGAGGCAAAGCTGTTAGACTAATATATTCAGGTGTGATATATATTTTAAGTTCTTCGCTTAAAATACATTTTCAGGGAAAACCGACAAAAATATTGTTCCTTTGAGTATGTATGGAACACAAACGGTATATTGTCATTACTCCAACTTATAATTGTGCCATTTACTAGTATTCCATCGTTACTGCTTATATATGATATACACATGCATAGCCAGATGTAAGGAATACTGCGATCAAAATCGCGCTTCAACTGCCAATTGTTTTCATCCCATGTTGTATACACCATCAATTGTGTGCAAACGACAGTAGTTTACGTCGAGACCAATCTTATCTATGTGATGCAAAATCGAGTCACATACGGCGGGCCTCACCAGAAACTCCATCACATTCAATGAAATAAAAAACCTGTTTAACTGGTTCACCATTAACTACTATATCATATGGCAAGACCAAGTTCTTTCCAGTTGCGCGCCTTAATAACCTTGTCACATTCCTCGTCAATTCTTGCTTGTATGGACCTATTAACAAAACTGCAATTCAATTTGTGACGTCTTCGATACATTAGTCGCATGGTACTTACCCTGTTGTAGTTTCATTTTCAAAACGTATTTGACATACGACGCGCGAAAATATATTTGATTTTAAAAAGTTTCCTTAGTTGATACCTCAGTACAAGTTTTAAAAACACGGTGGTCACGCAGCGAATCTATATCGAAAATGAGAGGGGTTTTATGCTATACTCTGTCCCTAGATATCCTCGATTCATATTTTTAATTACTCGATATTTATAAATATCTCAGGATTCAAACGATGATTATGAAATGTTGGGTATCTTTTACTAACGTGTCCTATCCATTGCCGTGTTTTCTTGCGTATTACCGGGAAAAGAGAGGTAGTGTTGGTTCAAGTAACATACAGCTCGTTATTCAAGATGGTAATCGGCCAAAAGTTGACAGTATTCTGCATATACATCGAATCTAGAAGGTGTCATTTCTGTTTGAGATGACTTAAGTACTAGTTTTATCATTTTGCAATATTCATCCCCATATAGTAGTATCACAATAATATTACTCTTAAAGATTCAACCAATAAACAAAACTACATGTAGTTACTCCAAGGCATTTGGATTCTTATCAGCTGTCGCACACCTTTGTGTTTCGTCTCAGGAACAGCTGACGCCGCGAACAACTTATCAAGAAAGATATTACAGAAAATGTACAATTCTGTGACTCTGCTTTTGAAATTACCTGTTCATATGGCCGTGATCGTATAGTGGTTAGTACTTCGCGTTGTGGCCGCGACAACCCAGGTTCGAATCCTGGTCACGGCAGTGGCTGTGCAGTCGCTGTTACGGCAGGACAGGATTTTTTTTTAGCCATGCTATGAACTGGTCGACACCTTACTGTCCTTCTGTTATATAATTTCTCCAGACTTGGATATAACGAATAAACATTTATGAACTTTAACTTAGGAAACTTCCACGTTTTCACGTACATATAATTTAATATTGAAATCTGACGTACATTAAATTTTTTCCTTTATGCGCGTAGTATATTCTATTCAAAGGATGACTGCACTAAGGACATACGATATTTGCGAGAAAATAAACTTTTAAAACAAGAATTTTTCTTTTAATTACAGAAATGGTCAACATCTAAACTGCAACTTTGCGTAACTGCGTTAAATAAAAGTATGTTGTTACCAAGTACGAATTTGTTTTCATAGGCGGGAGTCATCGCGATTTCTTGAATCTCCATACGATAATGAGGACGCCCACTTTTATACTGACTTCATACATAGTCAGCGCATGTTTGTCTATTGTTCTCCGTTTAACAGTAGTTGTATATTTGCATTATCAAAGTTATGTCAAAGGGAGATTAATAGACAAACATGCGCTCAAGGTTTAAATGAGAAAAAACTGCTTCATTTTACTTTCGCTTTCCCTGTTGTAACCAAGGGTTGATGCATGTTGAATATTATAATTCACCACGTGATTTCTCACCTCATGTATCTTTGTGAACACAAAATTATATCACGTGACGTGTAAGGTAGCATGTTATGTTCTAACTAGGACAATGTTTTCGAACACGTTAAGTTGTCAAGCACTGATTTAAAGTCTTCTGTACTTACATGGGCGTGGTCTAATTGTTGAAACCATAGTAAATAGTATACTTGTACCATATAGAATAGATAGGGTTATGGTGAAAGAGTGATCACATACATTTTTATACATGGCTTTGTTATTCATGCTGGTCTAATTTTAGTACCATTCTGATAATGTCAGCTCCACCTCTCATGCATTATGCTTGATCAAGGGCAGATAAGCAAAAATTCTCCTTTTTTCGAAAGTTGTAAGGAGAAAAACATAGAATGAGCTTATTGTATCACAGTCTAAAATCTTAATTCATATTGGAAATTAACTAGACTCTTTAAAAAATTCAACAAAAGTAATATTAAGTTAAGAAATAAACGCATCAGAAGCGACCGAAAAGGGACCAAAACCCGGCGCTAAGTGCAGTCATCCTTTACCATTATTTGCAGGGATGATTACAATAATACAATACCAAATAAATTGTATGGAAAGAAAAAACTAAGCATATTGTTTCTGCTATTTTTTTCCAAAGCTTAGATTCAGAGGCAAACTGTTGGATTAATACATCCAGGTCAGTAATGTAAGTTCTTAGCTTAAAATATACTTTCAGGGAAGACAGACAAAACGCTGTTATTTTGAGTATGAATGGAACAACAAAGGTATTATGTCATTGCTTCATCTTATATTTGCGCGATTTATTCCATCGTTACTGCTTATGTAATGATGTACACATGAACAGCCAACCTCAAGGAATAATGCAATTTTAATCGCGCTGTAACTCCCAATTGTTTTCGTCCCATGTTGTCTTTGCCACCAGTTGTGTTGGAGCGACAGTAGTTTAAAATTACGTCGAGACCAATCTTATTTACGTAGTTCAAAATCGAGTCACATGCGGAACCACTAGTAACTCCCTGGTATTCAATGAATTCAAAAAGCTGTTCAACTGGTTCTCCATTAACTTCATATCATCTCTTCCCAGTTGATGGCATCACTAAACTTGCCACACTGAAAACCAACCAAAGTATGATACAACTGAGTGACTGTGGTTTTCCTCGACAATTGTTTTTTGTGTCCACTTATTAACAAACGAAGGTATATAATTCAATTTGTTACGTCTTTGATACATAAAAATGGTATGCAAAGAGGTAGGCAATCAATTGGACATGGTATTAGATGCTTTGCAGTTGTTACTATTAATTAATCTCTTGTGAAAATCTTGTTAAGTCCACATCTATTTTATTTTTACCGTCGGAATGCTTTATGGTTTAGATGAGTCAAATAACACGATAATAAGCACAATGCTTGGAAATAATGTACAAGTTGATGGCTTCAAAATTGCTTATATAAATTAAACTTTATAGAAAGATACCACATCGAACATATCAAGTTTAAATCTTGATTTTTAGCACAGGAATGCTTCACGGTTTAGATTGGATTAATAACACTGTATCAAACAAATTTCTTGTACATTTGCTGCACCAAAGCTAAAAAATAAAAGGCCAATTTTTTGGATTTATCAAACCTGTAAAGGAATGTTGGTATTAATCTCTTCTTTCATGAAGGTCACCGACATTTTGTTCCTTTGAGTTTGTTTGGAACTACAACGGGGTATTGTGTTCTTTTTTTTTCTACATAATATAATATTTTACCGGTCATAGCAGTAACTCCAGGCTTCAAAAGATTCAAAATACCGTTCATATGGTTAACCATTAGCAGCATATCGTATGGCGAGACCAAACTGTTTTCATTTGCTGGCATCGGTAATCTCATCACATTGAAACCAAAATCTGATCCAATTGACTGACTCTTTAATTTAGTTTGCAATCTAATCTAATAAATCGTCATCATGAAACGCGCCTAAATTAAATACGATACCGTATATCCAGTAATTTTCGCGATTATCTAATTTTCGCTTTGTTTGCGATCTCTTTCAAATTTTAAATTTTTGAATACGCAGAAATTTCATCTTGTATTATTTTGTATAAGAAACTTTTAAAATCGCAAAAATTAACTGACGCAAATTAAAAATACTACATATTTTCCCCATTTTTACAAATATTGTAACACGCGGAAAAAAAAAACCCGGATATACGGTAGTTCTTTGAAGTTTCCCACGTTTAATGAGCTCTCGCCTCAAGTTTTATCATCACGGTGGCCACAAAGCGAATGCAATGTCGTCTGCCAAAATACGAGTGATTCAATGATGGATTACAAATTCTTGGACCCTTTCAATTGTGTTCTTATTACATCATCTATATCCTGGTCTGGGTGTGGGTAAGTTATAACAATGACATGATGTGAGCCAGTGATGATGGATGATGAGTGATGTTCCAAGTCTACATGTGTATCTTTCTTATTGTACTTAGATTCGATATCAGCTTCAATGTCGTCTAAGAGAAAAGTCCTGGAATAGAACATAACCGAAGCAAACCAACCCAACTTTAGTTTCCGAATAAAATATTAAGTCAACGCTGTTGAGTAGCCAAACGTCAATGGATAATGCTACCTTGCCTTAATTCCCGAAACTTATTTGATTGCAATGGATAGCTGTAACTCCCACAATGCATCTTATTTTGATAAAAAATAACTTGATTAATTTGAATCCTCGATAAATCTAGCAATGTCAGTGGAAGAACCTTGGTATGGTGTACCCTGGAGAATCAAGGCCATTTTGTGAAACCTTTGTTTTTTTGAAGATGGATAGATGAATAAAGAAAATGGTTGGAATTTGTCTGTTCTGTTAGGATTGTTGAATTTGATGGCTCAGTAAAAGAGAAGAGGGTGTTTTTTTTTTAAATTTCAAATGTGTATTATCTTCTCACTCCCTTTACTCATTCAAGAAATATCGTTGAAAAGCATGGCCAATATTACGCTCTCTCAAATCTTGCCGTTGTTGAATAAGAAGGGGTATCTTTTAAATGTTTATGTTATTGACAAAAACGAGTAAAATATAGCAGAAAATTGACATTTAATTTAATTTTCCAATTGCAATTTACATGAAATGATGTTCAGGCACGTAGCATCGTTTTTGAAAGTGGGGGGCAGGGGGGCTAAACTGATCCAAAACATCTTGACAGGCAATACCTTAAACTTCAACTTTCACTGTTAATTTCCTTCCTCTCTCTTAAAATTTTTACATGCTCCCAAAAAAGTGTCCCCCATGATGCTACGTGCCTGTGACGTTATCACAGAATACATTGTGAAGAGTAAAAGCAGGTTTAAACGCAACGTCACATGATACATCACTTTTCATTGTAACAACATAACATAAGTTATATATGTTCAGGAGAGGCGAGAACTATAAGCAAATTCCAGATGTCATTCCGTATTTTTGGTCAGGAAATGATATTTTGATATTTTGATATTTTGTTGCACGAGTTTTGCTGTTCATTTTTGTCTTGCTCTTACAAGAGTTATGTTTCTTACGGTTTAGATTTTTTTTCACTTATTTTAAGGTACTTCACTACACCTTGAAATAGTTTCTCAAATCAGCAGAAAATTACTTGATTATGATAGAAAGCATGATGGATAAGAAGTATATATGTCAAATAGGCGAAAAAATGTACAATTTTGAATAAAAAATTATATTTTCAAAAATTTCATTCAGTAAACATGAACAAAAGCCCCAGGCGGATTCGAACTCGTGATCTGCGGTTCACAAGCCTGATACTTTTACCACTGAGCTATACATCTGAATCAATTGATACAAACAGTTTAACAAAACATTTAAATCGCCATCTTGTGACGTAGTGTCCTAAAAAGTATAAGTCTAGGTGTAGTGAAGTACCTTAAACTTAATAGCAACCCTTTTTCTAATTTTCTTTGGAATTCAAATTTAAATAAAAAAAATATATACTTTTGGAAAAAGAGTTCTTCATCATATATTTTTGTGCAAATTTCGTCATAAAGTAGAATGAAAAGGAAAATTCCACAGAAAATAACATCATGGGATATATGAATTTTAAAGTAAATTAGAACTCAGTTAGTGATGGGGAAAATACAATAATTAAAGATGAAAAAGAATAAGGGTACATAAGGCGTGTAAAATGCCTAGACACGAACGGATAAGATAATGAAAAATTAAAATATCAATAAATCTGATATATTTTTTAAATATTCAAAAACAGCATATATTTCACATATCATCGATTTTTAACCTTTAAATATGTTCACATCGTCGGAAACCCAATGTTGATAACGCGTCGTTCCTCTCTCCATCACCGGGTGATTGGGAGATCACCGGGTGATGGAGAGAGGAACGACGCGTAATCAACCGTGGGTTTCCGACGATATGTTCAATACTTGTAATATGTTTACTCAAACAGACGTACATGTATACATATCAAAGCCTCCAAATAGTGTTATTTTTTAGAACTTCAAGAACTTTTATAGAGTGTGTCTGTGCCTAATATTTTTCTCATAGTCTAAATAAGGTCTAATTGAAAACAAACACATTTCAGTCAACAAAAACGTGGAGAGATGACCCACTATACATTAAAAATATCATTTTGTATCCCAACAATTGAACGTTTTGAAAAAATAATACAAGTCCGTAAATTAGTGGTCAAAGACACACAAAGTATTTAAACAGCCTACTTTGTTGTGTCTGAAATGGTTCAGTGGTTAGTATGGTGGCATATCTCTGCCCCTTGTGTGCAAGTTATTTTTCTATCAAATATGTCGACATGCAAGATAAATATGTTCACATGCAAGATAGTTATGTAAACATGCAACATAACTATGTTCACATGCAAGAAAACTGCAATCAAATAAGAATTATAAAAAATCTCATAAAATCTCAAATATCGCCCACATGTGACATCCAAGATGCTACCTATTTATATCGACATGCAACTTATTTATGTTAACATGCAAAATAAATATGTTGACATGCAACATATTTATGTCGACATGCAACTTATTTATGTTAACATGCAACTTATTTATGTCGACATGCAACTAAGTTATGTTAACATGCAAGATAAATATGTCGACATGCAACTTAGTTATGTTGACATACAACTTATAAGTTGCATGTCAACATATTTATCTCGCATGTCAACATAAGTAAGTTGCATGTCGACATAAATAAGTTGCATGTCGACATAAAGAAGTTGCATGTTGACATAATTAAGTTGCATGTCAGCATATTTATATTACATGTTAACCTAAATAAGTTGCATGTCGACATAAATAGGTAGCATTTAGCATCTTGGATGTCACATGTGGGCGATATTTAAGATTTTTGAGATTTTTTATAATTCTTATTTGATTTCAATTTTATTGCATGTCAACATAGGTATGTTGCATGTTGACATAATTAGCATGCATGTCAACATATTTATCTTGCAAGTCGACATATTTGATAGAAAAATAACTTGCACACAAGGGGCAGAGATATGCCACCATAGGTTAGAGCACAAGACATAATGTTAACTTTATATAACTAGGGTTTGTATGTTTCGTTAAATATATTAAAAACTGAATATAGTATAGTTAGAATTTTTTGCTTTTGCAAACTTGTATTATAGTACATTTAAATAGAATTAATTGGGAAAAAAAATCGAAATTATTATATTTTACGACTAAACCGAATGGGCATTTGCGCTATCTTACTCCCTCCCCCTATTCTTCTTTCACCCGAAAAAATATACTAGTAGACTATTTTCACTTATACTGGTACACATTTATAATTAAGTTATTTTGAACTCGATTAAATGTTAAAAGCAGCGCATAATTCCAGTGCCTTCAGTTAATTCAAAATTTAAAAAAAATTATTTTTGCACATAAAAACTAAACATCCTTCAGTTGAAATGTTACACGAGACGGTGTAAAGTCTTTATTTTGCTCATTTCTCTTGCTTTTTTTTGTTTTGACTCACGCTTTTGGTTTACAAATTCTTACTTTGAAAATACACCAGACTTTGATATGTCCTTGTATGTCCTTGTAATTGCTTAATATCAGATTTATCTTTAGTCCTTAATGTAATGCTATATGAACCTAATTGAAAAAAAGAACTCGTATGTATTTGCTTTTGAATGGTTTCACCATATCCCACTGACTAATGAAACAACGTAAAATATAAATCATATCGGAATTTAAGAGAAGAAAAAGTCACTGATCTATTGACGGGGGTTGCTTTCATTAGATGACGTTTCTGGCATTTGGTTTAATGATGTATTCGTATTGACGTCAATCAAATTACATGTATTAGGAAGGTAATATTTTTATTGTGAGAAAAATATATAACGTCAGGTGTATGTAGGGAGATCGAATGGAAGCAGGAGAATGTTTGCAATATATACAGTCAAACTTCATTATCTCGAACTAGATGAGACTATTTAAAAACATTGAGATATCCGAGTATTCGAGATATCGTGGGTAAAATACTTTTAAAAATAAGTGGTTGGGACTTACAAATCACTTCGACATATCCATTGTTTTCGAGATATCAGTATTCGAGATATCGAAGTTCAACTGTATGAACACAGTTGTTCCATGTTTCCAAGTTATACCCATATATAAAGCTTTCAATGACATTGCAATAGCTGTACATATCGGTAACGATTTTTCCATTGGTCAAATTCCATAAAAAAAATGCACTGTCCTCTATAGTGTTTGTGTCTTCTTTAGAGGAACATAAACACTGTTGATAATTGATCAATCAGTAATACCAGAGGACAATTTTCCTTTCTGTATGCCCTACTTTTAGAACATCAATATAACTTGTTGATACGGCATGTCTCTCATATCACTCCCCATGTGTCAGGATTGATTTCAGGAAGCTCGTTTGAAATTTGTTCAGTCGCCATTGAGACATCTAATCAGCGGCAAGAACAGGTTTATTTTCTTGATTCGGAATTCTCGCTAATGGATAAAGGAGCATAAGGCATAAAAGGGTTTCAAGATGATCGTAGTGGGGCCGGATTGATAACTGAAATTGTTAATGATAACTTCAAATGTCAATAAACTTGGATTAGTATAATATGTTTAAAAGCAGTCTAAAACATTCAAGGAGTGCGTTCCGGTAATATGATGACAATATTTGAGATTATGGCAACTTTGTAATTTAGCAATGTTTAGGTTTTTTTTAAACTTTATTGACAATTCTTAGATTAAATACGATTATATAATTATAAATGTCATAAATTGTCATGATACGTTTATCCACTCCATAAGGTTTTGAGCTATAATGTAGGCAAAATTTAAAAATTGATATCATTTTTTTTTCAACTAAACAACTTTGACATAATAAATACCAATCAAGTCTATATTCTAAATAGGACAAGATGCGTCTTAAAGTTGCCGTTATCTTATGCAGCGGTATAGAATGATATATATTAGTATCTACAATCGTGTATCCATGATTCTAACAACATCTTTATGGTTATAAAACGATAATTATGCGTACAACAACAAAAAGGTACTCATGCGCTCTCATAGCAACCCATATTCGAATCCTTGCCAGAATTTGTCTATAAACGTTTAAAATGGTATCATATTAACAATAAAATGCTTTCTTTGGTGATTAATATGAAGTATATAATGGGAATATGAAGGTGGCGATATATTGCAGAAAAAACACATAACCCGCGTTAGTGGGTTTCTAGTATGTAATTTTTGTCTGCAATGATCGCTACGTTTTTAACCCGCATGAATCTTTCTTTTAACGAATTAATAAATTTATTGTAAAAAGTAAGTTAATTTAACTAAATTACTGTTAATGTACATCAGTGCGTTAGCAAAAAGAAACATTTTTGAACTCCTAAATACAACTTCAAAAGAATCCAAATTTCAATGGTTGCAACTGCTTTTACATCGGATTTTATCAACGAATGAATACCTTTTTAAACTCAAGTGATTCACCAGCCTGCTCCTTCTGTAACCAAGATATAGAAACTATAGAACATTTATTTGCTGACTGTTTTCATGTCAGAGATATATGGCACTACTTTGAAGAATGGTTAAGAAGCAAGTTTAATTTTTTGATAAACAAACTATACTTTTTGGTAAATTCAAAAATAGAAATATGTATAGACTACAAAACTTATTGATTCTTACAGTGAAACAATTTATTTTTGCCAGTATATATAAGAATGTCCCAAAACTTTCTATGTATGAAAAGCATTGGCAAACTATTTGTGATATGTTATAAAATGTGTTTACAAAAGCTGCAAGGAAATTGCAAGCAAATTATTGCAAATGCAATTGTAAGTTTATTACTAGTTACGTATATATATATATATATATATATATATATATATATATATATATATATATATATATATATATATATATATATATATATATGACTTTTTGAAGCTAGTATTCCTCTCTCTTTACCCTCTTTCACCCCCCCCCCCCAACAAAAATATTCAAACTTCCATGGATAAATAGTCGATTAAGGAAATTATTTGACAGTGTTTGTGTAAATATGTTTGTCGGCGTATATACTTGTCTGTACATGTGCATGTTTATCTACGGCAATGTGACGGTGTTTATATATATATATATATATATATATATATATATATATATATATATATATATATATATATATATATATATATATATATATATGTCTTAAATGAAGTGAATATGTGAGGTATATGCACTGTTAAGCACTGTAATCTAACTATATGTGAAGATACGAACTTTTACATAAAAGTTTGAATTTAAAAAAAAAAGAAAAAAGAAACACCCAGGGAGTCTGACATCATCATGATTATTTCGTTCAGTCCGTGATTAGCCGGGCTCTGCTGAAAGCAGAGTCCTGGCTGTAGGCAGGCAAATCGCCAAAGTTACTATAAATAGCACAGCTTCAAAAGTAAACAAAAAACCGAACAACGTCAAAGTAAAAGCTTACGCTATACCAAATAGGTACACAGAGAGCCATGTTTTGTGAAATGTATTGTTTTTGGGTTTTTTTGCGAATAAATTAAGTAAAAAGTGTTGTTTTCTTATTAATTACGTGTTTTAAAAATAATACTAATAGTATGCATTATTGACACATACAATGCACATGAATTTCCATGAACTAGTTTCCAAAACAGTAATCTTCGGCTGCACATCGAAGAAATAGGGGATTGATTTTATAACGCTTGTTTCAAAGTGCAATGCACCGTTGATTTTATTCTACTAGACAGACATTAATCACTATCTGACGCTTTGCCGACATTAAAAGCATATGAGAGAGAGAGAGAGAGAGAGAGAGAGAGAGAGAGAGAGAGAGAGAGAGAGAGAGAGATTGTCAGTCTTTACTGCACAATGTGCATTATACACATCAAAAGAGTCCGGCTTTCAGTACTTCAGTACTTTGATTTTTCTTAGGTCGCTGCAGGTTTCGACCAATCGATAAACGGGGCGTGTAGATTTTAGTTCACTCAGTTTCTATAGAGCTATGAATTAAATAATATTATGAACTAGACTCTTGTTGCTCTAGCAACAAAAAGGTCTTCCGTTCTCATAAATATTTATTAATGTGTAAGAAATTGCATCTTTTATGTAGAAAAAAATAATAGATATAATATATACTGTGAAGGAAATTCCCAAAGCTTACTTGCTTGTTTAACAACAAAAATACAAAAAAAACCTCCAATTTTTGGGCTACTTTCTGTGACGACAAAAAATAACGACACTTATAACAAATATGAAACTTCTTAAATACATCTTCAATCTTATGTCTATTATCGATATAAGTTTCTGAGATCTTGCGGGTACAAAATTTGTTAAAAAGATAGCTACCTGAGATATTTGAGATAACTCACCGGAAGTTTTTTGTTTTTTGTTTTGTTTATTTAACATTGTATAGATGACTTATGAAAGGTTCTACACTACTGTATTCATGATATGTAAAATTTAAAAAAAATCGTAAAAAATCAATTTTTGAGGTACTTTCTGTGTCGACCGGAAATTATGACAAACAAAACAAATAGTTTTAACATATCTAAAAAACTTAGGTCCACCATCCTACAAAGTCTGGATGTTCAAGTTTTTACCGTCTTTGAGATCTCGAGGAGACCAGGTTTTTAGATATGAGACAGGAAACGGACGAACAGAAGTGCTCAATGAAAATTAAAGTAAGCATTTCCTATTTATTTTTTAAATGTACATGACTCTTTATCAATCAAAGTAAAACAGTTAAAGAAAAACCAAAAAAACTTATTAACTATATGATTTGCTTGAACCCTTCCGGTTAGGACCGGAAGTGACGGAAGACAAAATAAAACCCGTTAAACATATCTTCATTTAAATGTCTATCATCTACAAAAATTTTTGTGTCATCACTTACAGTTTCTGAGATTTCGTGGAGGCAACTTTTTTTCCAAAAATGAAACTTGAGATATTTGAGATATCTCACCGGAAGTGGTATAATTTTGTTTATGTAACATTGCATTGATGACATATGTAAGGATTTAATCTGATATATTCATTCTATGCAAAATAATATAAATACGAAAAAAAATTGAAGTACTTCCGGTGACGACCGGAAGATACGACGAACAAAACAAAATAGTTTAAACACATCAACAAGATCTATCATCCCATGAAGTTTGAAAAAATGAAAAATAAAACGCCTAGAGATATTATCATTCTCTATCATCCCTAAAATTTCAAGAAAATCTATAAAGCCATCTCTGAGAAATCTTGTGGACAAAAAAGGGAAAAAAATAAGAAGAAAGAAAGAAAGAAAAAAACACTACAATCACTTTAATTTTTAACTTTAATTAGGAAGACCTTAATAACAGTAATTAATACTGATAATTACAAAATGTATCAAATTCACAAGCCATATAAGATAAACATTCTGAACTACGATTGACCTTCATGTGAGCGCCATTATGATAGGTCTTTGGTCGTATTTCTCTTTCGCTCTGTTCACTTCAACATGGTTGATTATTTTATATACTCTGTTTTCGAACATATAAACGTATCAACTTGGAATAGGATCAATTGACGCATTTTGCTGGATTTATTGAACGAAAATTAGGAACTGGTAACTAATACTGTTCTTGGCCCCCGTATTGACCAGTCAAACCCAGGCAGTCAGTTAACGGACTTTATTAGCATAAGATCGCAATAAGAAAGCCGTAAAAGCTAAAAATGAACAAATAACACTTATAAGCACTCATTCATCTAAATACATACTCATTCAATAATGTGAAATACAGTTTAATACAAACTACACAAACCATACAAAAGCATGACTGAGGAAATTCGAAATGATTTGAAGAAATTAGAAATCTTGAAACAAATGAATCACATGATCCCCGACATAGAGAAACGTCAAATAAATGCTCTATACCTGAATCCAGTATACCAGGAGCAAAGATTTCAAGATATACGGAAAATTAAAAGTAATAAAACAATAACGAACAAAAGTTCAAATGTCCGCGCGAATTTTTAAATGGCCAAGATTCAAATCAGTTAACAGTTAACAATGTAGAATATACGGCAAGTGGGTAGTTTGAATTCATATAATATCGATAGTGGCGTCAAGTCATTAGAAGAACCAACGAAGTACTTGGAATGACACCCAACTGTGGTATATTAACATGATGATAAACCGATGCCTCTGAGACAACATCAATATTGCGGCGCGGCGTCAGAACAATTCCCCGGCTTCCCTGTATACAATAGGTTTCTAATTCTTCATTTGCAGACACCATGTGGCTACGGCGTTGGAATGTAGGGGAGGTTATCGTGGGGGGTTTTTTTGGTCAAAGAACTAGATGCCCTGTAGCATTTCCTCTCGAATTATAGGTCAACATTTCAAGAAGAATTCCTTTGGCGTTAATTAGGTAGAGAAAAATCATCTTCAAACACACTTTCTGGAAATGATCACAACTGACATCTTGCCACAGCAAAATCACTAGCATTTTATTGAATTTTTATTTAATTTCATGTCTGTTTTGTTGAGATTTATCCAACTTGTCTCTGTCCATGGGTAGATAATATGCGAAAATACGCAGAATTCTTTTCAAGCTTTGCTACAGTGCATCATGATTCGTAGTTGCTATATTGTTGTGTGTGTGTGTGTGTGTGTGTGTGTGTGTGTTTCCCCTTGGACTGAAATGTCACACTTTCATTGGTTTATACATGGCACGTGACTGCAGGATACATCTCTAAGTCCGTCTGGTTAAAATTAATATTTGGCAATATGGCCGACGCTTCGCCTACTCATCTCGACATTTCATAAAGTTTTGTATAGAAACCGCTTTCCGTTAGTTCTTAAAATATTTGGAGTATTTTCTCTTTGAATTGACGTCAGATTATTATGTCTGGAGCAGAATAAAATGGCAGCGTCGAAATTTGTTCAAACCTCTGCGGAGAAAAGGGAAAAAACGTTTAAAATTGAAAAGCAACAAAACGCTTTTACTTTTACGGCTTCGCCTGCCCGTCTATGAGATCGATCAACCCGATATATTTCTCTAGTCAGTCAGTAACAAATCTTGTGAGTGTTTTGTTTTCCTGAGGACTATCAAGACATTAATTCACAGAAAGCGATAATCTACGCAAATCAATGAAAAAGTGGCCGTACATCTCGTCCAATTTACACAATCAAACTCTTCAAAATTATCAATCTCACCTTTCAAATACTCTTTGAAAATCTTCGCTGCACCCTTGATTACAAACAATCTTTTGTTGCTTTTCAATTTCAAACATTTTCCCCCTTTCCTCCGTTTGAGCAAATCTCGACGCTGCCATTTTATTCTGCTCTAGACATATCAATGTGACATCAATCATTATTGTATTTGAATACTAGTAATTATAATTTTTCTGATATTGTATGGTTTTACTTGTGTTTTATTAAATACTACACCATTTGAATTTTATTTTGTTACAGTTGGTAAGTTGTATATGAATCTTACGGAAAAGTACTAGAATAAAAATAATAAATATAAATTTAGAAAATATGCTATTCGAAGTATACAAATAGAAATCTTGGAATATTAATAAAAAATAAAATAAAGTGATATTGAGTGATACACGGTACAAATAAAACGTCATAGAATGTAGATATAAAATATTCATTATGGCAACGTTTGACATGTAATTGATAATTTGGACAACATATCCCACGAGAACAAGTAGAGGCGATAAAACAAATAGATGTAGACGTTTAACTTGTAAAGGTAAATTTGTGCGTGTCCTAAACAAAATCTTATAATGAAATTCAGATAATGTGTTTTAGATAAGAATCGTATATGTACTTGATTAATATCAGTAATATTTGAACAGTGGAATACGGAAACAGCTTTATATTCTGTCACCGGTTTTTTTTAGATTCCAGACATGGCTGTCTGGGCAAATAAAAGCGGAAACATGACAACATTGATGGTTCTGGCATTTTTTTTATGCCCTGCGATTATGTATATTCCCTATCTTCATTACGAGGATTGGAATAAAAGCAACAAATGCATGCCTCGGTGATTCGATTATTGAATACGTCATGTACACAACGTCTGCTGTGTATATGATATAGAGCGGAAACTCACGAGGGGATACGATATATTCCATCACAGAATGGTCACTTGAACTATGAAAAAAACCTGTGCCCTCCATGACCATATATCTAATTTGCTTTTAGACGACATTTGTTTGTAATTACAGACAGCCCTGGATTAGTGTTATATGGCTTGTAAAATAAGATGTGATGGCCATGTTCCTTTTTAATTTCCCACAGGAGTGAGATTATTTTAGTCTACAGCCGATACTCCGATGTCAATATCAGCAAATAGGACAGTTGCTTATGTTAAAACCCTCACCAGCGGTTCCTTTGCGCGTTCAGTCATGAAACAGAGTTAAAGATAAAACAAAAACACATCATTTTGAAAAACTTATGAAAGAATATACCTTAAGGATACCAGAGGATATTGTACGTTCTACTAAGTGAACGTTGTTTAACTTTATAGACTCCAACAACGTTGAATAACGTGTTAGAGTATATACAAAGTTAAACTGAATTTAACAAGGTCAAGTTTAAATTTCTTGGATGGATTTTAAGTACTTTATTATTTCAAAATTAAAAACCAGACATTTACCACTCTTTGATTTGTATTTCTGCTTTAGATATTTCTTTTTCTTTCAAATATATTGAAGTCACCAAATTGTCTCCTTATAAACTGTACCGTCAGATACCGACTTAATTAAAAAGAGAGGAGCGAAAGAATTACAGAACTGCGTGAATGTACGGTGAAAATAGACCCTGCCATAGTCACTGAACTTTTCAGAGAGACAATTCAATAGTATAAATGAAGCCAACAACACTAATTGTAACCCTCTCGCGTTCTTATATAAACAAAGTTCTGAAAGTACTGACGAGAGTTGATCTTTATTTAGAAGTAAATAATATCTGGTTCAAGCAATTGATATTCACCTACTGTGCAGATAATGTGACTGATGGTCCAGTATTAACAATCGAAAGTAATGTGGAACGATTCGGTTTGCCGCACAAACATATGTAAATTTTGTGATTTTTTATCGACAGAAATTTCATTATGTTTAGATAAATCCTTTAATTTGTAACAAGGACCTAATGTCAATAACGCATCCTCCTCTCTGTTAATAATTTGTTTATGTATATGTTGTATATTATGTGTATCACTGGGTTTTTTTTACTGTCGGGGGAACCATCTTTTTGAAGTCTGCCGTAGGAATATAAAGAAATACAGAAAGCTATATGATTTGTTCGTAACATGTCATTGAATACTATTAAGGAACTCATAAATAGGTTTCCTTGAAAACAATGCTTCTAAATAAATTTGATCGCATTTATCGATTATTTTTAAGTACTTTATTTTGACAGCGATTATGATGTAATTAGGTCCAAACACTGTTTTACTTCCGTTTTGCAAGAGAAACTGCATAGGAGAGTTGATTAAAATCAACCAACTCTCAAAAATAGCATGACGATGTCTCAATTTAAGAACCATTCTCTTGAAATGAAAGTAAAGACATTTCATTTCGTTTTCTTTTAGATTTGAACTGGATTTGTGTACATAGTGGTAATTTTCAAATCATTTTAAAAAAACTTTTAAAAATATCAATTTCAGAACCCACGAGAAAAGATATACATTAACTTTGCAGAACAAAACAGGATATAAATAGAAAACCACTATTAAGCATCAGTATCAAAGGGGAGACACAACTACGACATTTTTTGTGATGAAGTCGACTCGGTGTCGTTAGGGTGATAAATTTATTGCACAATCCAATCTCTTAAGGATCCCACACACCATTAAATCTATTAATTTGTTCAATTCTTCTCACTTAGGAAATCAGGATACAAAACAATTCTTATAACTTCAATGGTTAAATTTCTCTTTCGGTTGTATTTTCTTAATGAATTAGATATAAAACTTTGATGTACGCAGAATAGTTGTTTGATCAGAAACCATTGCATCATTTTGTTATCCTAGTATTCTTTCGCCCACATATTTTTGATAAATTGCAATTTTATTGGGATTTGGAATGTGAAACTTTTATTTAATAAAAATACAAGCATCAAATTTACGTTAAACAACGAATGCAGGGACAGAATCGGAATACGCTTTAACAAAACAATAGCTTTGCCAAACAGACTTACTAAACAAGAGGCCTTTTTGTCTTAATTAACATTTGCCCGGTCTTAAAACAATCCTTCCACAGCTAAAATTAACAGTATAATAATTTGATTGATACGCAACATCAATTTTTCAAAAAGGAATAAATTTTGCTCACAAAAGGAGCAATAAAATGCGGATGAAGTGAATGGAGTGAAGTGTCGCTATTGAATTCATCCGCTAACTAGATATGACAATATACCAGGCGACTGATATAACTCATGTTCCACTGAATCCAATCTATCAGAGAAGTACGATGGATGGCGAAGACGCATGTAAAGCGATACCAAGCTAGCAGTCTGGATGATTTAATGTTCATAATAATATCTGTAAGGGAAGGAAACTATTCATTGGTATTAGATTTTTTTTGTTCAAAATGCAAGGAGTTTATCTTTATATTGGCCACAGTTTTCCGGACGAAGATTCTCGTGGTTTCCCAAGCAATTGACATGGGTAGTGTTATTCACGCGCTAACATCTTGAAATCTAAACAATGATAACGAAGATTCATAATATTGTAGTCTAGAGCAACTCACATTTTCAATTATATGTTCAATATCGTAAACGTTATTGTATTGTCAAAGACAATGCCTAATAGCGAGGGCAGCGCCGGTGAGCGAAGCGAGCTCTAATTAAGAACCAATGCGCGCGGGAAAAAGAACGAGCTAAACCTACAGATTCATAAAAAAGAATTGTCTACATCCCATATTGCTCCCGTGATGCTATGGTGGCAGGGGATAGTTTTTTTGGTCGAGGAAATGTGAGGCAGATACTGCTCATATATTTGATCTAATTATTCAGTCGATTTTTAAATTTGCTAAAATTGGTTTGCATGCACGGGACACATGGTCCCGACTCTTGAGAATTTTTAAACATTTCAGAATAAAACAAGTACAACTTACATATAGCACTGTATAGAATAGCTAGGGACGGTCTCAAAATTTTCTGAAAAATTACCCTTTTTTCACATTTTCACGGGTCCAGCACCACGCTCCAGTCCCGAGCAACTGCCATAAACTACCATAGAATTTGTTGCTTAATGTATACCTATGCAAATAATCACCAATTAATGGGGGGTCAATCACCTTCTTTTCGAGTGACATTTCGTGTTCTGAACCCACCCCACTTTTCAAGCACAAAACCAAAAGTGAACATTTTGGCCACAGTTTCGCACTGATGAAAAGTGCTACCAGTATTAAAGTGTCATATATCAATAAAATTGACATTAGCTCCTCTATCCACAAAATGAATGCAATAAATATTCTAGCAATTTATACCCCTCAAATAACCAGCCAAACCTCAGGTTCTCCCTTTATTTCAAAATTTTGACCGGGTCTTTCGTTCGAAACTATCCCCTGCCACCTATGCCAAAAATAGCTAACATTTAACTCGTAACAAATTTATCTTTTAAAAAGATAGGTAAGCTAGCGCCGTAGCCATAAAAACCCCACAGAAGTAGATTTCTAAACCATTGATTTCATTTTCTGAATCAATTAATTATTAATAGGAGGGCACAGTAGTGCACTGAAATTGTGTTGAGATGGGCCGGGTCTCAATTTAGAATGGTGAATCAAGAGTGGGCTTCACATCGACACTGGCATATCTCATGATTAAATGTGCTTAAATCAATTTGTATTTACTGAAATTTCGAGATAAAAAATAATTAAGAGATCGTTAGAACCAATGGTACTGTTTTGAAGCAATCGTTCCTTCTCTGGCCTTTCCGACAAGCTCGGAAAATATATCCGAGGTTTTTTAACGGAAAGACCCAGGAAGGTAGTTAAGAAAGATATATAAAGCTATTTATCATAATTTTTGAAATAATTTAGTATTAAAAGACCTAAGCTACTGTTACCCTTTGGCATTTATGTACAGGTTGAACAACAAAACACAAAAATTCAGATCATATATAGGTGTAAAACGAAATTGACATGGTACAGTTTATCTAAAGAAGTATTCCCATAATGCCCTACTTTTAAATCGAGCATGCGTATTCCAGTAAAAAAGACTAACGTAGTTGCTAGCGTTCGAGAGCGCTTGCAAATAACGATGCCTTGAGGTTTGAAGACACGTTTTGAGTAGCGCACAAGCTTTGATGACACCCAAGAGATTCTTTACATGCTTCCATTCCTTCGTATTGAGTCGAGTTACGTAAACAATAGTCTCGTTTAACCAGATGCTCGGCTGTCTCCTTAAATCTCCGACGAGCAGAGAGTCTGCTCGTCGGAGATTTAGGGAGAGTCTGTTTGTCGGAGATTTAGGGAGACAGCCGAGCGTCTGATTGAACGAGACTACGTAAATGAATAATATAGATTTGAACGTGTGACGTCACAGTGATCTCGCGCTAGATTTCCCGCGATAAATTTAGAGGTGAATCAACCATCTGTAATGCGTGTACTATAGCTATTTCAATATAAACTGCGATACCTGCCTTAGATGATTTGTGTTTTCTTTTTTTTTTTTTGCTTTTGTTTTTTTTTATTTTGATGGAGAGATTATATACAAGCAAGAACCATACTTTACTGTTAAATCGATCCAATTTTAAGCTAATTTTGCGTGCATGAACAGTAAGTATAAGTAGAGAAGAATTTTTAAAAAATGTCATTTTGAACTAAATAATAAAGAATAAAGAGTTAATAAGAAAACAGTTAAAAAATCTATGCAGATATTGCATATTGTCAAAACATTAAATTGGAAAATGGAAAACTACACACCGACATGTACAAACAGGGACAGGGGCACGGATATAACGTACGCCAAAATACACATATTAAAAGAATAATGAACCAGAAAAACCCCAAATAAAAGTCAGATAACAACAAGGTAGAAAAGAAAAATAATACTGTTTTTACACTTTTGACCAAATTAAACACAAATTACATTTTACAGAGTGATCAAATTATTCCAAAAGTAAAGAACGGTTTAAGGGGGAAACAAGTCTAATAGTATGTATTTTGTAAGAACTTAGAAATATAATATCATTCTCTCTCTCTCTCTGTCTGTCTCTCTCTCTCTCTCTCTCTCTCTCTCTCTCTCTCTCTCTCTCTCTCTCAAAAGTTCTTTGATGTTTAAGCATTGAATCATTATTTTTGAAAGATGTGGTCTCATAACTGCAACGGTGTGTGCATAGAAATTGAATATAGCTGTTAAAAATCATCCATAAAATTTTAATCTTTTCCCTAAATAAAACTTTTCCTCCACATATGAAGTGTCTTAATAATTTTGTCTTTAGTGTTACAGTGACATAAAATGTGTAATAAATATACTATACATCCCTTCATGCACCTCAGTTGAATGTCATATGACTGCGTCATTTCCTGGTAAGAAAAGTAAATGCGAGGGAAAGTTTAAAAAAGTGAAATAAAGAGAGAAAAAGTTCAGTCACTACGATTGCGTATATTAAGAAGCCCTTGGTGTTACCGGTAAAAAAAATGTTAATTAAGAATGCTACAATCTATTCAAAATTATAATGATTCAGGTTAATTTACAAAATCATTTTAAATAGGTAAACGTCACTGGTAATCTAAAGCCGGTTATTATCTTTTTCGGTCAAATTATGTGGCGTATGTCCGTGATGTTATTGTCTGTCATGTTACCAAACCAGCATGTAACACCAGAGACAATAAACATTATGATGGATTTTAGATAATTTCTTGGAAAATACTAAAGCTTGCAATGACAACTTGTGATGAAAGTGAGCCCAAATACTCTATGTATCTTTGAACAATTCAATATTATATATTCAAGACACAGTTGATAAATATGAAGATCTCCTCGTTTCAGTAACATGAGGGACTTTTATTGATAACATAATGGACATACAACACTTATTAATAACTTCGATAACATGCCTAAATATCATATGAATTATAACACCATTACTAACCCAAGTGATTATACTAAAATTTGTAGATTTTAATGCCAGATGAAAGCCTGATGTTTGCAGTGTACATAGTAAAAAAAAATGTCCGTCGTGTTACTCAGGAAACACAGCTAATGAACTTGAAAAACGAAGTTATAGGTGAAGAAATGCCAAAATCTCTAACAAAGAAATAGTTTATCTAAATAGTTATTAGCAGAAAAAGGTGTCATTTGAATGCTGAATAATGTTTTATGTAGATTTAAGGCTATTCCTTTACATTTAACGTCTTTCATGTTACTTTGAAAATAACATAGGGATGCAAAGTAAATACTGAGTAATAGTTATTCGATTGTCATCTTCGGTCGGTTGATTGAATTGATGACCATGAGAAATATAGGATACTCTATACTGATGATTTAATATGTTTTAGGATCCTTTAAATACGAATTGTCCTTCCTGTTTCCTCTTGTCCTTAGTGTTACACTGATGTCCCTCCTGTTAACTATCAATATTTTTAATTTTTTTTATCTTTTGTCTCTAATCATTTCGTATTTTAGTCATGATCTGTAATATAAACTTTTTTTTCATATTAATGAGAAGCTCCACTGTACAAGTTCACTGGAAGGCTTTAAAGGGGCATGGTCACGATTTTGGTCAAATTCTATTTTTCTGTTTTTATTATTTACAATGCTTTAGTAATGCATTCCTAATGATCAAATGAAATTTGAGAGTCAGTCGTTCAGTTATGAGCAAGATACAGAGCTCACAATTCTTTGTCATGTAAACAAGGCTCGTGCCCTGTCTTTGTTTACATAGGTTCAATATACCAGTAAACAATCTTTTTCAAGCTGATTTGTCTATCTTCTTATTCATTTTAAGCATAAATAAACAGTTCCTAACGTTTAAACATTCATTTTATGTCTAAAACTTGAATTTTTACTTTAACATTCAAAATGTAAACAAAAGCTTTGTTTACATAGCAAAGAATTGTAAGCTCTGTAACTCGCTTATAACTCAACGAATGACACTTAAATTTTGGTTGCCTATTAAAATTGCCTTACATAAGCATTGTAAACATTAAAATCGAAAAATAATTTTTGACCAAAATCGTGACCATGCCCCTTTAAATGCAGAATACTATGAAGTAATATTTTGCATATTTCGAGCCAGAGTCAGTTCTAGAAAAAAACCCCATGACATACTGATTGTAATAATATACCCTTTTTGTTATGTCATAATTTTAATGTTTTTAATGTAATCATGTTATTAAATGAAGAAAAACTAAGTCCACTTTTGAATTAATTCTGATTGTGTTTTGGTAACACCAGAGACAAACTTTTCGGTCATCCGATGTAAAATCATCCGTATCTACGGAATGAAGTCGTTTGGTTTTTTAATTTTTGTTTCTTTAATGCAGTTTATAAATCAGTCTTTACTATGAACATGCTAACAACATAATATACACATGAAAATTTTGAACTTTTTTAATATCCCAAAGTCAGACATTTTTTGAAAACGACCCTTAGAGATCACATCTTTCAAAAAATTATGATTCAATGCTTATATTTTGTTTTTAGCTCACCTGAGCTGAAAGCTCAAGTGAGCTTTGCTGATCACATTTTGTCTGTCGTCCGTCTGTCTGTCCGTCTGTCTGTAAACTTTTCACATTTTCGACATCTTCTCCAGAACCACTGGACCAATAACGAACAAACTTGGCACAAATCATCCTTAGGCAAATGGAATTCAAAGTTGTGAAAATTTAGGACCACTTCCTTTTACAAGGGGAGATAATTAGAAATCATTGAAAATTTTTGTGAAATTTTCAAAAATCTTTTTCTCAAGAACCATATGGCCAGGAAACCTGAAACTTATGAGGAAACATCCTCACGTAGTGTAAATTCAAAGTTGTGAAAATCATGACCCGGGGTGTAGGGTGGGGCCACAATGGGGGGGGGGGTCAAATTTTTACATAGGATTATTTAGAGTTAATCTTTATAAATCTTCTTCTCAAGAACCATTTGGCCAGGAAAGCTGAAACTTATGTGGAAGCATCCTCAGGTAGTGTAGATTCAAAGTTGTGAAAATCATGACCCCCAAGAGGTAGGGTGGGGCCACAATGGGGGTTGATTTTTTTTACATAGGAATAAATAGAGTTAATCTTTAAAAATCTTTTCAAAAACCAATCAGCCAGGAAACGTGAAACTTATGCGGAAGCATACTGAGGTAGGGTAAATTCAAAGTTATAAAAATCATGATACCCAGAGGTAGGGTCATTGGAATTTATTCTGTAAATTATTTAAAATCTTTTTCTCAGGAACCAATCAGCCAGGATCGCTGAAACTTGTATGGAAGCATCCTGAGGTAGTGTAGATTCAAAGTTGTGAAAATCATGACCCCGGGATGTAGGGTGGGGCCACAATGGTGGGGCTCAAATTTCTACATAGAAATATAAAGAGTAAATCTTTAAAAAATCTTCTTCTCAGAAACTAATCAGCCAGGAAACCTGAAACTTGTGTGGAAGTATCCTCAGGAAGTGTACATTCAAAGATGAGAAAATAATGTTAACGATAGTGAAGTCCACAAACATCAAAAGGCAAAGGCGAAGTTGCGAAGGCGAGAGTGCGAAGTTGCGAAGGCGAGGGAGCAATAGTAGTATTGCTCCTTCGCCTTCGCAACTTCGCACTTTCGCCTTCGCATCTTCGCACTTCGCCGTCGCATCTTCGCACTTTCGCTCCTTCGCGTTCGCACCTTCGCAACTTCGCACTCTCGCATCTTCACCCTAAAGGCGAAAATGCGAAGGTCGAAGTGGCCCTATCGGAACACCATAGTATTCAGCATTACCAAGTGTACTGTTTTAATGTGTCCAATATAAAAGTCATGAATTTTATAGAATCCAATCTTTTGGATAATGACCATTTATTTTTATTGTGGTTAAAAGCTATAATAGAAAGGTTAAGCTTTTGATCGTGTACGAGTCCCCTAATTAAACTGTTTGTTGCATATTACGACATTACGACATTATTCTGCATACCCAGAAGTCTACAAGTCGCAGAATCAAAATTAAACTGAGGTTAAAACTTGCAGCCTTTTTTACTCAGTGTAAAACAGAGGCGATTTTAATGAAGGCGTTAAATAATTAACCAAGAACGCCTCAGGTTTTATCAAAGTCATAATTATGTATATGCGTTATACCACAGACTAGGACAGTTTCATATTATATCAGCTTTTTACCATCAACTATTCAGCAATGGAATAATTTACCATTGGAAACAAAATGTATTGATAGAGTCTTTTCATCTTTCAAAAATGTGCTTAAAAAACAATCTGTTGAAGTAGCAAAAAATGCCAAAGTTTACAATTATGGAAATCGCAAAGAAAATATTGCTCACTGTCAACTTAGAAATAAACCCAGTAACTTACAAGCTCAGCTTTTTAGCCAACATTCAAGTGACACTTCAACTTGTAATAATTATGGCCACACATGTGAAGACAATCTTAATTTTTTCCTTACTTATCCAGCTTACATTAATCACAGAACATTGCTCATTAACAGTCTTCAAAATAATATAAACCTAAACAATCTCAATCCTGAGCAAGTATTACATGTTTTACTTTTCGGTGATAGACAACTTCCCTATAAAACCAACTGCTCAGTTTTTCAAGCAGTCCAACAATATAATAAGTCAACAAAAACATTCTAATTAAGACCTATGTTATTAATCATTTTGCATAATGTCATTCTTAACTTTACCTCAGTACACCTATATATGCACTCAATATACATGTACCTTTATACCTCTTAGTATTATATTTCATATATAATATTTACTATCATTATAATTTTTTTAATTTTCATTTGTTTATATGACCAGTTTATTTTTGTTATTTTATGTCTCTTTCCATTTTTTTTTCTTTTCTTCTTTCTCTGTTCTTAATCCTACATGAATTCCAACTAATTTAATGCTGCAATAGTATGCTTCATATTATATTATGAACTTACTATATTATATACCTATTATACTATGATACTTATATAATTCAGATGTAATTGAAATATCAGTTGTAACTTTGATCCTTGGGGAAGGACTAACATAGACACAGCCTGATGTCCAGTCTTATTATGTACCTATTTGCATAATAAAATATTTCTTAAATCAAATTGATGAAAGACTAAACATATTGAAAACGTTGAAACAAATTGTTTAACACGTATTCGTATACGGATAGTTAATTCAATCAAATGCAGCGTTTTGTAAGTGTACTTGTAAACATCTAGCTTCTAGTTCCACACATTCTCTTGGACTATACGTGTAAATGCTGTATCCAAACATCTAAACCTCAACCTAACGCACATCAAGAGATTCTCGATATCGATGCAGGAATTTGATTTATTAATCTGCTTATTCATTTATTTATTTTTTCTGTGTTCCGTTCACCTTGAAGTGTGAAAAGGGGTATTTTTTTCTTGTAATATTAACATCGTCATTTATATGAATTGCAAAAAGAAGTCGTTAAATAAAATAAAGGCGTTTGATACTGGCAAATAAGCAGCAAAAAGGTGTTACATACAACCGATCATTTATATATATATAAATATAATCCTTCGCTTTCGTTCAATATCTACTGGAAACTCATTTCTCGTCGGGAATTACTTCTCACCCACGAACGAGTTAATGAATTATGAAACAGGTAGTTGACGTGAGTAGTCGTATAATTTAATTTTATCGTTAAACAAGGAGAAAAAAAAGAAACAAATATACAAACCATCAGTCTGCTTCTGTCGATATTGATTCAGCAAAGCCACTATTCAAATCATTTCCGCTTGGTTTTATTTTCAGTTATTATAGTTTTATCTCCATTCACTTACAATGGCATTAAAAATTGACTTTGGATAAAGTTCTGAAACTTCGGAAGAGGATATAATTAGATATGCCTAAAATATTGAAATCGGATAAAACTCTATAATATTATTGAACATTACGAATAAAAAATTGGCTATTAGATTTATTTTTATAACTAAAATTCTCCTAAAGTAGAGAAAACGAGCCAATATCGATAAATTGATGGACTATCAATTAATATTAACATGTTTCAGTGTCTTTGCCTGTGATAACAATACGTATCGATTTTGTACTATACAGTCCAATAAATTAAAAGAGGGCTTTGCTTATTTATATATATTTACATTTTCAACTGTCTTTGTCTGTGATAACATTACCAATCAATTTTTAACCCTAAAACCCAATAACTTCATAAAACATGAGTGACACAAAAAGGGCGTGTCTTATAGCAGAACCGAGAAACGGTATTGGCTGCGCCGCGCATTAATACATAGCACGTGCTACATGAAAAATTATAGTGATTTTAAAATAATGTTGTTTTAAAGTGTACAGATTGTAAATAATATAAATATAAGTAATACGGAATCATTCTTTGAATATTATGAGGTGATAAATTCGGTCGGGGCGTGGTCAAATACAATAAAGCCCGAAGGGCTTTATGATAGATTTGACCACGCCCCGACTGAAATTATCACCTCATAATACTCAAAGAATGATTCCTTATTCCTTAAATTAAGCATCCACATACGTCTGGAGGCTAGTCATATTGTTACAAAGGAAAACTGCATTTAGCGAGGCTTATGAAATAATGAAAACAATTTTTCGTAAGAATAAAATTCCTTAGAATGTATAAAACAAAGTTAGTTTTAAGGAAACTGCCTTATATGTGGGAATGTTTCCAAGAATAGTAAAGTTTCCAGAGAGAACTAATATCATTGAAATAGGATAAATGCATCTCATCTTTCTGAGTTGTGAAAAATTGACAGTGAATGACGTCTCATTTTCTCTCTCTCTCTCTCTCTCTCTCTCTCTCTCTCTCTCTCTCTAATACATCAGTCCATATTTTAGCTTCCCTATATACTCATTGCTATTCATTCGCTTCGAGTGTGATATGGTATTGTCAGGCTTGCATTAATTAAGACAAATCTTTGCAAATTCGAATTTCCTTCTTGTTGGTTTTGCAATTAGTTATTTGTTAGTAACCACGTGTTTTAGTTTTACACTACTATATACTATAAGGCTATATACTATAGCCTTATACTATAGCCTTAAATAAACAATTAGATATTCCTCTTACGAATATATTATCTTATTGTTGTCGGATACATTAAAAACATCACAACAATATCCAAATATTGACACCCACCTCGTAAATTAAAATTTACCATTTAAGAAATGGTATCATACAAACGTAGATGTTGGAAATATTACAAGCTCCATCTACAAATAGGAAAAAGTGTACGGGGATTAAATGTCTACGTCTTATTTGCACGTAAGAATAGACTTGCAATTCAATTACAGAGTGAGGAGAAAATGGTCGTGTTTTAAGGCTTTAAGTGTAGGTTGATACAATTGTGTATATAACGAGAGATCAGCGCGCTTCTTTGATACATTATCGTCAACAGCGGTCGATCGCAGGCGGAGCGCGTCAGGCATTAACGCGCTCTTGTCTATCAAACTGTCGCTTCCGAATTTCTGTCGCGTTATTTGCCAAGTTACTACTTTTTCTCTGGAAAATTGAAAGTTTCTAATAACAAAAGTAGAAGTAAAGGGAATCCTCGCCATGTCGATGGACTTGTGTTTGACCGTAAACGAGAGTTCGGGAATGTCCACGTTCCAGGAAAATTCCTCGGATGCAAGTTTGTACCCTCCGTCAGACTATCCTTTCCAGTACCAAGTAATTTCTGTGATAATCGGAATTGTGATATTTCTGGTGGGAATGCTGGGTAATATTTTGGTCATTGTGGTGGTCTGTAGGACGAAATGCATGCACACGCCGACCAACTGTTACCTACTGAGTCTGTCCGTGGCCGATTGTCTAGTTCTGTTATCGGCGACTCTTCCCTCCATCCCGGAACCATTTTTCCACACAGGAGAATGGCCGTGGGGACGAATAACTTGCTCAGTCCTGATATTTTTGCAGTATCTCGGTGTTCAGGCATCGTCGTTATCGATAACCATGTTTACCATCGAGCGATATATCGCGATATGTCATCCCATGAGAGCTCAAAGGATGTGTACCGTGCAGAGAGCCAAACGGATTATCATCGCTATATGGATTTTTACGATCCTGTACTGTGCCCCGTGGCTGGGACTGACCGCTGTTGTGGAAAATGAGAAGACGGGGATCCCCCAGTGTGTCCACCGCCTGGAGAGGGAGAAGTACCTGGCGTATTACCTGACTGACCTCATCGCTTTCTATGTGGTCCCGTTACTGGTATCGGGGATCCTGTACGCACTGATTGCTAGAATTTTGTTTATCAATACAATGCCCCGATCCAAGTCTGATGAACAACATTGCACAAAAGATAAATTCCGAGTCAAAACGTCCACCTCCAATTCCAGAAAACAGGTAACACATTTTTGGATTGTTATTACATGTAGGGATATTCGCTGAAAAGTGATCGCAATATTTTTTTTCTTCAAAATTTCTCAATTGCATGGTATTTTAAAGATGGTATGAGCAATTAAATATTCAGTTAGCACAAAAAAGAGAGAAACTAATATAAATATTATTTTTGATAAGCTGCTATTTTGTTAAAAAAAAGAAAGAAAGTATATATGGAATAGGGAAGAATTACAAACTAAAAATTATTTTGACGACGTAATTGCAATTATTTTCAAATAATCAAAGTTTTGAAAAAAAAATATATGTAATTACTTTGTGTATTTCAGTACTACTAAGCGGTTGATTAGCCGGAACGTGTTGCGATCAACCAATTGGCAATTCTGCAATTGAATGTCATCCCTTGAATTTTTGTTTAAAAGATAATGCCCCTTTAAAATTCACGATCTCTCAACTTTTAAACAATATTTCTTAATTAAAGAATTATCCTTTCATCTAATTATGCATTTTTGTCGATTCCCAATCTTGCTTTTATGTTGTTTAGCACTATAGGATTTTGTAATCATATTCTTAGTAACCCAACGCCACTTACTCGTGGGGTTTTTTCTACGTTGACACAACCGAATTTTTTTTTATGAATTTAGCGTAATGTGTTTTTTTTCTGGGAATTAAAAGCTTCTGAGAGTATTGTTGCCTGATATTTTTTCTTTTTTTTTTACGACAATTTAATAATTCATTGTCATCTTTATTGGCAATAAAGACATGTATACATTGTACTCACATTTTAATTACTTACACATGCCTCATTCATTTGCGCATCACAATTGTTCTAGTAGCTTTATCTTGATATGATTCATGGTTTATGAAAATGAAAATAATCTACATTGGTATATGTTGGTATATGTTTAACACTAACTGCTCTGAGATACACCTGGCACTTGGAAGTAACTGTTCCTTTTTTGTTTGTTTTTTGGGGGGTTTTTTTTTGGGGGGGGAATAGAGTTCAACTTTCTGGATTGCTATCAGACCACTTTCCATTCGTTTCAGTTCAATTAAACAATAAAATGATTGTAAATGCTTGATTGTAAAAAGTAAGTAAAATTCACTAAATTACTGTTAATATACATCAGTACGTTAGCTAAAAGAAACAGCCAAATCGTCTTCTATGGGAACTGAGTCCGACATCATCAACATTATTTCGTGCAGTCCGTGATTTTTCTTTGGTCGCTGTAGGTTTCGACCAATCGAAAAACAGGGCGTGTCGATATCAGTTCTATTAGTTTCTAGAGCTATGAGTTAACTATAAGTTTCCGTAAGAAATAGAGGGAATCATACTCGGTAGATGTTGTGATGCGGGGGTACTATAATACTAGTACCATCGAGTGAATGAAATTTTGAAAAAAGGTCGCGGTGCATCCATTTATATATGATATAAAAAGATAGAAGATCGCAAGAAACAAAAGAACGATTATACTCTCTTTGCAATGTTTAGCCGCATTACTGAAAACAAGCAATTATTATTTTCCTAAACTGAAATACTTGCTTAAATGTAGAATGAAAATAAGAATTAATGACCACTACTTTGATTTATCATTATTTAAATAATCAAACTTTCATAAGCCAGGTTCATTAGCATGATAATAGAGTTCACCCTTTGACGTTTTCGGAGTTTTATTTTATGAGAGATGATCAATAAAATTCATTTATTTTAAAAGCCCTTTCAGAGTGAAGTTCTGCGCGCAAGATAAGAAAGCCCTGTGTGTTTCTCCGGAAGCTGTAGGCCCCGGAATTAAGTTTTTATACCATCATTCCAGTAATGCATGGCTTAAGAAAAGCTCATCAGCGCTGGCAGAGAAAATAGACCCCAACACAATCAAAGAATTACGTGAGAACCAGACAGATCTTAGATGGCGGGCGCTTACAATTCCCTATCTGACAACGGGAAAGGATGTCAACAAAAAGAAGTATTTATGAACCAAAATATGAGTTCATCGAACTTCTGCAGCTTCATTGTCAACCAGAAGGGACATTTTGTTGGATCTGCTTTAATTTAATTAACATATCCCCTTTGTTGGACTCACACCAAAGACAATTTTAATTCTACTGGTATCCAATAACCATTGGTGAATTTGCGTGACAATTAACTCTCTGTGAACTTGATCAAGAACCCATGAAAGAGGGAGGGTGGGTGGTCCGAATTTTATTATCCAACATTTTATTCATCAGAGACTCCATTGAACATTGTATATAAAGTCAGATGTCCCATTCTATTGGAACATTTTTATTCAGGTATAATTCGAGGTCGTTTGACCGTACTACTAGTGCTTTCAAAGACTGTCTATTGGCAAAGCACATACATATGTACATACATTCCAATTTCCATGATTAAAAAAATCAAAATTTTATATAACATTCATAGATTTATATGATTGACTGATTGAACCATATCAGTTTAATAAAAACAAACTGTTTTAAGATTTTGTTCCCTCGTGGGTTTTTTTCCTTTGTGGTTTTGAATGTTATCGTTTCTGATTTCCGGTAATTTACTTCTTGTGTGATTGGGCGTGGTATTCAATAATTTTTGTGATATATGTATAATTTTTTTTTATTTGTAATGGTATATCTTGTTTGAATGATCTTCATTCCCAATATCAAGTTATTTTTTAGTTGTGGTATAGCATCTTGTATATGTTTTGCGCTTCTAAATCTAGTTATTTTCACTTTGTTTTGTAAGGGATTCTTCTGGTATCAATTCACTTTCTCTTAATGTGGAATCGTCTTTCAATTTTTTGATATCTTTTTCATTGTGTTATCTTGTTTAAGATTTGACAATTCTGATACAGGAAACTGGATATTTCCTATACGTCTGATTTCGTGTCTTGTTTCATATCTCTCATTTTGTTTATAAGGTTATTTTTCTCTTTTTCTCTGCGGTATTGTGTTGAAAGTTTCTCTTATCTGATATCTTGATATTTTCGCAATGTAGTATTTTGTAAAAGAGTTATTTTTTTCTTTGCATGTGCGTATCTAGATATTTTGGCAAATTGTTACATGTACTTAAGTATTTTGTTAAAGGGTTCTCATTTCCTCTGTTTGTTTGGTTGGGCAATATTTATCCTCTCTGATATCTAATGATGATAGATCCTTATTACCCCTGTTTAATGGTCATGTTTATATTCTCAATGTTGTATCATATTAAAGGTCTCATTTTTCCTCGATGTGATTATCAGTTTATTATTTATCGAATTCGATATCTATAGTTTTTGTTAGTTGCAGTATAATCGTTAATGTTTCTAATTTCTGGGCGGTATCTTGAAGGTTGTTGATTAGTTGATATGTAGATATTTCCTTTTTGTCTAGAGCGATATCTTGTCTCTCGTCTCTGATATCTAATTAGGTTCTCGTTTATTGAAGCGGTATCGTATTTAATGTTTCTCGATTCTGATATCAAGTTATTGTTGCAGTTTAATTTTTTAAAGGTTTCTCTGCGATAAAGTATATATATTTTCTCTTTGTTTGATATTGTATCTTGTAATATAGTTCTCTTTTATGATACCAACTAATGTCTGCTTGTCTGGTCTGCTATCGTTCTTTATGGTTCCCATCAGTGGTTCCTTCCATTTTCTCTTTGTATTGTATGAAATGTTGTGTAATGTGTCTCTTTTCTGATATCTAAATAAGTTTGATCTGGTATGGTACAATATTTTTGATAGATATATCTCGTTTCTGGTTTCTGGTTACTTTCTGTTGGTCTGGCGAGGTAGCGTGCTAATGGTTATTGTTTCTTTGATATCAAGCTATTTTGTCTCTGCCTAGTATGGCATCTTGTAACATCAATAGTTTTCGCTTGAACATAGTTTTTGGGGGGTTTTTGTATTGTATAAACTTTTGATTGTCGTGCTTTATAATTTCGTTATATAATTTTATATGTATAATCATGTAAAAATAATACCCTTTATGGATACATTGTCAATACATTTCGATCTATTCTTGCCTAACGAAGTATTTATTAACTTCTATTCTCTTCATCTGCGTTTTAGGGTTGTAACGATTTTTTCCCCTGTACTTAATCACTTCACTTGGGTGCAATTGAAAATGCTGTGATCTCCATTATAAGGTTTGTTTATTAGGTTTAACTATTCAGTCCTGTGGACTTTCAGTGGAATCAACTAACAATCAATATCTAGAGCTTTTTATCTGGAATGCTTACAAAAAAATGTAGGTTTTTGCCGACGAAACTATTATCGGCTGTTGTATATTATTAGGTAATTAATAAATTAATGGCTGTATTTGACACAGCATTCCAATAGTGCATCCGTTATCTTTTACGGCAATTGCGTTCTTTAACTAATTTACTAATTAAGGTGTCGTCAGATCGCACCATTACTGGCTCTTTTGATCAATTTGATTACAGGGGTAGGTAGAAAATCAATACATTTATTGTCATACATTCTTAAACGGTGACTGAAAGCAAAACATTCGCCTATGGACCCCCTATGTTTACTTAGATAAAATACAAATCTAAACTTCGTTAATGATTTACGACAATTAAGGAATGAATTCAATATTTATTAGTTTTATACGATATAAAATGGTTTGGGGCAGTTTACGCTTTATAAACTGCGAAGCGGTTTATAAAAAAGCGTAAACTGTATCAAACCATTTTATATCGTATAAAACTAATAAATATTTGAATTCATTGCTTATAATTTAATTTTTTGCTACTAACTGTTGATAAAAACGATCATTTGACCCTTAAAATGACATCAAATTGTACAAAATTCAAACGTAACGTCAGGCGGATTGATACGTTTTTTGACGTTAGTCTTACTATGACGTAGGCAACATTCTTTATACGATATAAAATAATGTTTTTAGCCAATCAGAAAGCGCGTTACAACCAAAATTAAATTATACTGATATAAAAAAGACACAAAAGTTTAAATGAATATCAAAGTCCTTATAAAAGACGTACGGTACACATATAAACGGAAACTAATTAATGAAAAACAAAAACACGTGGGTAAGAATTTGGTTGGCAAGCTTCATCTTTAATATTCAACCACTTGCTTAAATCCAATAATGTTTTATTTATTATCGACCGCAAATCAAACCCTCTAGTTACTGAAATGACCCTGCATAAAATAATTAGTTGGTACTGACAGACCAAGAACTGTCTTCTCTTATATTTTTTTTCAAAGACATGTAATGTATTGGATATCTTTTTAAAATACGACTTTCCATACCATGACCTTATTTAAATTGTTGATGACACAAAAGCAGTTCAGACAATACTGTAAAAAAAAATACCATTGAAGGTACACATATTATACGAAAGTGAAAATCTGAGTATAAAGGAAAGTTATACCTGAACGAAAATGAATGAAATCCGACAAATATAACGTTAACTAAGTCGTGAAAACGAACAGAAAACGAACAGAAAAAGGAAAGAAAACGAACAGAAAAAGGAAAGAAAACGAACAGAAAAAAAAAGAAGAAAAAAACCAAACTGAGGCTCGACTTAACACGACACTTGCGTCACAAGTAACGTTTACAAAGTTAAGCTCAACGTGCTTTTGTTAATTCACCAAAGAAGATAAAGGGATATATATTATTGATTTATTTGAAGACGGTGGTTTTATTTGAAGACTTTCCACTTGTTATTGATCGATGTCGTCATCTACTTTCTAGTTTTGAAATTGAATTATTAAACCTGCATCTTAATGGAACCAATAGCGCGTTCTTTTCATGGTTTTCTGTGCAATTTCTTTCCATTAAGGCAAGAACTCAAATAAAACCTTGCAGAGACAGAGGAGTAATTGGCTTTTATTTCATCTTTTCGATGACATTTTTGAAAATGACGAATTCCCTCGCGTATTTTAAAACTGGTTTTTCTTTATCACAGGATTTACATTAATGGCGATGTCAGGTTTGAAAGTTTTAGTCTCATTCAATTCCATCTTATTCTCTGGAATATTAAGCCTTGTTGCAGTTCGTTACAAGACGAAGTGATGCCTGAAATGAGTTTGGTACAGATTAACAAACGCAAATTTATCCAAAGTTGTCCAAGTGAACATAACAGTCATTAGAAAAATATTAACATTCAATTTGACAAGAATCTTCTGTAGTCTAAGAATAATTTAATGATGTGTTGGGGGTCAACTATGGCATTATTTTATGATTTGATGTGGAAACATATTGTCAAACGGAGAAATCGGTTAGTTTTCGGCGCTTTTAGTCCTTTTAATATATATAATCGATTAATTTGACTCTCTTGTGATTTACACTTATTCTAACGTACGTCTTTCACTTAGATTCTAGTTTATTCTGTGGTCTGTTATTCCATGACATTTTATTTTAATTAATGGATTTTACTCATTAATGATTTATACTTATTACTTATTCTATCGTATGTCTTACTTTTATCAACACTTTCTTCTTCGACTTTTTTAAGGATTCTAACTTTTTCAATGGGATGTCATTTCAATGGTATTCTATCATATGGCTGTCTTTGACTAAGATTCTAGCTTTTTCTAGTGACGCATCATCCCTGGTATTGGTTCAATTTGACTTCCTAGTAAAAAGCCTTACTTATTTTTTTTGTACGACTTCCTTTGTAAAACTTTCATAGATTTTACCTCATTCAATGGCAGTATGGAAGGCCATTGAATGTTAAATGTTAACTTCATGAGTATATATATATGTGACCGCGTAGATTAGTACGGTACTAAGGAATTCTTCTGGAACTGCATCCGTCGTGTGCAGTACGATTGGGGCGAGGGAATGGTGGCGTAGAAGGTACAAGGTATAAGGTTGAGGCGCGATGTGGGCCGTAAGATAAAAAACGAAGGTTAGGTATGCCGCATTCCCAAGGGTCCACCAATCTGCAATTCCAGAGAAATAGAACCAAGTGATGAAGGATTCCGTATTTATTATCAATCGAGTTTAAAAGAAGGACACAGACGGAAGCGGCCGGTAATGCGTCTGGCCTCCGAACTGAAGATTGACAAATACAATTCAGTATATTTAAGAATCTAAACAATGAGTAAAAGTGACAAATTGATGACATCAAATGAATTGAGTAAAAGATTCACAGGTATTAGGTAATTAGATAAACTCAATGAGTCTTTGATGGCCAAGACATGAAAGGCATATACATGCAATTACGCAATGTTGTTTCAAGAGATTAGCAGTTCTTGGGAGAAACATCTGCCTGATTTGTAATTACAATTATATATAAAGACTGCCAGGTGTCAATGGCTAATTCACTTTGTAAACGTTAAATTCTTACAATATATGACAAAATAAATGTTGTATTTGAAAAGTAAAGTCCGAAATAAAGTGAATTATAGAACAGTCAATTTTGCACTGTGATATATAGATGACAAAATCCAATTTTATTCTGCTTCCCTTAACTTGTTTGAAAGAAAAAATGGAATGCACCCAAGAGCCCGTGCACTTTAAGGCTTTGACAAAAAAGAATGTCGATATCATTCTTCTGGAAAAACCCATTCATTAACGTATTAGAAGAAAATGGTTTTTTATCTATTTTTTACCCTTCCTTAACGATCCATTTTGTGTGCAATTGAATTATCTTTGTTTGGATTACTAGTAATTAATTTTCTGTAAGTATCATTAGAAGAATATCCTGCTGTATCTCTATTCATGTGGTTTCTATTCTTGACCCAGTGATATAAATCTTGCTTTCTATTACATTGCTTTCAGCATAAGTCCACAATCCAGTGTAATGTGATTTAGAGAGGCTTAGTGTAAACTCTGTTAGATTCCGGAGATGTCTGGAGATAGAAGGAAGTCCGTCCCTCCGATCTGGCCTTTGATAAGGAATAATGAGTCCGACTTACTAAGTCTTTATTGTCATTAGTTGTATTCTTTCAGAAACACCAATCACCAAAAGGCAAAAAATGATTGGAAAACGAAATGCTGTCACGAAAGATCTTCGTTAGTGCGTCAGGGATTGACTCTGGGCTGCGTTTTACAAAAAAGACCTTACTACGAAGTCGTAAATATTTTCAGTCAGTTGGAAATATTCTTAATGAACAGATTTTATACAAAATCAGTATATTACAACTATTCGATTTCTATATTTATATTTTAACGCCATACAATTGAAATATTGATTAGTTGATTAGAATGTGGTTAATAAGCATTCATCAATTTGGTCGCCAGTTCTTTTGTAACTCTTTAACACTACCATTGTTGCAGTTTCCCCCTGGAAGACGCCTATCTGTGCTTTCTTAAAGGAAAAAAACACATTAACATATATTCTAGCACGGACATCCTATCTGATCGTGTTCCAAAGTAACGCAAATCCACAAAATGGTAAATAACCCATAAATATCAGAAATTAGATCTTGATTATCAAATTATTACTCTCCACGGGATTTCTTCGGAGCTGCAGATATTACTGTTCCCAGTTAGCCGTGTCATCGCTCCCCAAGATCCGGGCGCCTTCAGCATCTTCTTGAAATATTGATATGCTTGTTGACATACACAATTCCGCGGAGAATACACATTGTCGTTTTAATGGAGGAATTATTCCTCAAAATCTTATCAGAAGTTGGGAATTAAAGGCTATCAATATGAAAGAATTATTGAAATACGGGTACCATTCCTCGCTGTTTGTCACACTAAACAGACTGGCTCTTAAGAAGGGGATTCTCCTGGCAGCTTGCATTGCCTACAATAAAATGTTCAAATTAGTATTCTATAGTATTAAAGGCATTCCTGTCACAACAATGAAGCTTTATACAACTTTTCAAATTCCCATCATAGTGAAATGTACCGTGCTTAAAACAAGCATATAAAGTGAAGGGAAGGGGGTTACTATACAAAACTTTTTATAACTGATAAGTTTTTAAAGCGATTTCAGGGTTTTTATTCGCATAACAGACAAAAATAACATCACCGGAAAATAACATCTTTAACCTTAGTCTACCTTTCGCGGACAAATGACTATAAACCCCAAAAATGAGCTGCATTAGAATACAATGAGACTTCTCGGAGAGAAACTCTTTTTCGGGGGCGAGGGTTTTATGGTTGTTGTCATTTTCAGACTATAGTAATCTCCTTTAAAAAAGGAGAGCTTTGTATAAGATATACGAAATTGCTCCAATAATTTTTATAGCTAAAATGTTCCTAAATTACTAAATGATACTTTGTTGTTAAAAAATCATATCTAAAATTTAAACTATTAATTTAATTGGTATTTAGCTGACCATCCATCCTCCGTATCCATGGTGAGGGTGTCATGGTGAGAGAGAGAGAGAGAGGTCCATTCATGTCCTGCTCTGAGTGTCATGGTGAGAGAGAGGTCCATTCATGTCCTGCTCTGAGTGTCATGGTGAGAGAAAGAGAGGTCCATTCATGTCCTGCTCTGAGTGTCATGGTGAGAGAGAGAGAGAGGGGTCCACTCATGTCCTGCTCTTAGTCTCATGATGAGAGAGGTCCATTTATGCCCTGCTCTGAGTGTCATGGTAAGAGAGAGAGGTCTATTCAAGTCCTGCTCTGAGTGTCATGGTGACGAAGAGAGGTTCACTCATGTTCTGCTCTGAGTGTCATGGTGAGAGAGAGAGATCCATTCATATCCTGCTCTGAGTGTCATGGTGAGAGAGAAAGGTCCATTCATGTCCTGCTCTGAGTGTCATAGTGAGAGAGAGAGGCTCATTCATGTTCTGCTCTGGGTGTCATGGTGAGAGAGAGAGAGATGTCCATTCATGTCCTGCTCTGAGTGTCATTGTTAGAGAGAGAGAGAGTGAGATGTCCATTCATGTCCTGCTCTGAGTGTCATGGTGAGAGAGAGAGAGGTCCATTCATGTCCTGCTCTGAGTGTCATTGTTAGAGAGAGAGAGTGAGATGTCCATTCATGTCCTGCTCTGAGTGTCATGGTGAGAGAGAGAGAGAGTGAGATGTCCATTCATGTCCTGCTCTGAGTGTCATGGTGAGAGGATGTCCTGCTCTGAGTGTCATGGTTAGAGAGAGAGGGGTCAATTCATGTCCTGCTCTGAGTGTTATGGTTAGAGAGAGAGAGAGAGAGATGTCCATTCATGTCCTGCTCTAAGTGTCATGGTGAGAGAGAGAGAGAGAGAGAGAGAGAGAGAGAGAGAGAGAGAGAGAGAGAGAGAGGTCCATTCATGTCCTGCTCTGAGTGTCATCGTTAGAGAGAGGTCTATTCAAGGCCTGCTCTGAGTGTCATGGTGAGAGAGAGAGAGAGAGAGAGAGAGAGAGAGAGAGAGAGAGGTCCATTCATGTTCTGCTCTGAGTGTCATGGTGAGAGAGAGAGGTTCGCTCATATCCTGCTCTGAGTGTTATGGTGAGAGAGAAAGGTCCATTCATATATGTAAATATTCTTATACATGGTTTTTTTAAATTCAAAATATAAATATACAGTATTATTAATAAGGTATAACACAGCATGTGCAACGTGATATAATATAATGTATTAATACATGAACCACTCTCATTCAACCGGAGGTAGCAACCCAACACATCTCCAGAGTCCATATAAAGCTACCCCCGGATTGAATTACCTACATGATGGCTGACCCACCATGTAGTGAGTTTTGTACATTTATATATTTAGATATAATTTTTTAAAGAAGATGCCATCACAACTCTTACGCATATATTTTAAAACATTTGAATATATCAAAACAGAATCTTTTACTGCATAAAACAAAGATTGTTCTGTTTCTTCAATGTTATCAAGTCGACAATACATTTTATGTTTATATATTTTATAAGAAATAAAGGAGAAAAGTAGGTTGTACATTCTGATTGTGTTGTTTTGTGACGAGTAAAAACCAATAATAACATGTTTCCACTGAACTTAAAAAGCTAAAAAATCACTAATTGCATTCCATATTTTCTGAACATTTTTACAGTCAAAAATTAAATGTCTTATATTCTCTGTGTCATTTTGACACACTTTACATTGTTTATTTACTTGATTGTTCCATTTGCTTAAATATACGTTATTACATAAAATGTTATTAAGAAGTTTGTAATTGAATTCTGCTATTTTTTTTTTTTATCTTCCATTGATTTGATTTTATTGAAGTAGATACATTCCCAGTCTGACTTCGAGCTAATTTGGAACTCGTTACTTAATTTTTTATGTGAGCATGAGATTTGAAATTTCTTATTTTTAAGTATGGAATAATAAAAATTGGTGTTCTATTTTTCTGGAATCAATTTATCAATCTCTATATGAATGAAATCAATTTTTGAGAAATCAAAGTTTTTTTTTCATATTTCCTAAATACTTTTTGAATTATGGTATATTCACAAAGCCAATTACTTTTGTTTTGTATAACAGTTGAAAAATCACCTAAGGATTTTATTTTCCCATTTATATTGAAAAGGTGCTTTGTAAATAAAATTCCACTTTTAATCCAATTTTTAAAACAAACAGTTTTGCCCTTGTAGGTAAAAGAGCTATTAGACCAAATAGGTTGCTTCAAAAATGATTCTGTAGTTTTGAATTTAGGCCTCGTTTTGCAGATATTAAAACACGAAAAAACTTCCTTGTAGAAGTGGGGCATTTTTTGAACAATATCGAATTTTTTAATAGATGTTTCTGATGTGATAGATATAAAACGAATGTCTATGTTTAATTATTTGAAAAAACTGTTTACAAAATCGTTTATAGCATGTTTAGTTTCTAATAATCTTGGTACCCACGCTGCCTTTAAAGCTTTTAATTTTGATTCAATATCTATTAGACCTATTCCTCCGTCTTTTATATCCCCTATCACAGTATTTCTCTTTATTCTATCATGGTTATTCCACATAAAGTTAAAAATTAATCTATTTATATTTTTAATATAGTTTTCTTCCGGTAGTTCTAGTATTGTGGATAAATAAATTAATTTTGGAACTGCTAAAGTATTTATTATAGAGCATTTACCAAAAAGTGTTAATTTTCTTTTCTTCCAAGATTCAAATACAGTAGTTTTTCTATGTCATGATAGACTTTCATCCAATTTTTTGTATAACATTCTGTTTTGTCGTGGCCTAGATATATGCTTAGGCATTTTACTACGTGTTTTGAAACATTAATTCCGCTTATGATATCATATTGATCTTTTAAAGTACCCAAAAGTATACATTCCGTTTTGTTTAAATTAATTTTTGACCCAGCATGTTTACCGAAGACCTCTATTGTATTAATTGCGTGTGCCAAAGATTCAATATTTTTTAGTGTTAGCGTCATGTCATCTGCATGTTGCATACTTTTAATTTCTTTATCTGAATTTTTGTGTTTAAATCCATGAATATTTACGTTATTTTTAATTTTTGCCGATAGGATTTCCGCTACAAAAAGATATAGAATCGCGGATATTGGACACCCTTGCCTGATTCCTCTTTTCATTTGGCATGTTTTTGACATCCATCCGTTATTTTTTAATCGAAAATTTGGGTTTTATACAATATTTTAATCCAGTTTATAAAGCATTTACCAAAATTGAATTTATCTAGGGTTTTAAACAGAAAATTCCATTCAACTGAATCAAAGGCTTTTTCAAAATCTAGAAATAAGAGTATCCCTTCCTGATCGTTATTTTCGCAATACTAAAAAATGTCTAAAATCAGTCTTGCATTTATACCTATATATCTACCTTGAATATACGCTGTTTGTTCATTGCTAATGTATTTGTCTATGATATTTTTTAAGCGTCGAGCAAAGATAAATGCGATTATTTTATAGTCCGTATTTGTTAAGCTGATTGGCCTGTAATTTTTTAACAGACGTTTACTTCCCTTTTTATGTATAAGAGAAATAACTGAGAGTTTTTGTGTGTAGCTCATTATGTCATTTGTATATGTTTCTTTCATCATACTAAAGAATAAGGTAGATAAATCTTTCCAAAAACATTGATAAAATTCATTTGGTATTCCATCTAGGCCCGGGGATTTATTTGATTTTAAATTCATCACTGCATCTTTACATTCTTCAAGTGTTGGAAAACTATCACACATTTTTTTATCGTTTTCTGTTAAGTGTTTTATTTCACAATCTTCTAGATATGAATTTATTTCGTTATCGGGTATTGAGTTAGAATTGTATAACTTTTCATAAAAATTGCACATTTCTCCTAAAATATCACAGGTGGAAGAGCGAATTTCGTTTTTATTTGTTTCGATTTCATTTATCACATTGTTGGATTGAATTTTTTTTTCTAGTCCTAAAAAGAAATTGGTGTTTTTTTTCACCTTATTGGATCCATTTAGCACGAGATCGAATTTGTGCACCGTTTGCTTTTTTATCGATAAGGTAACTTAATTGAGTTTCTAATTCTCGTTTTCTATTCATATTTATTAGATGATGAGGTAGAAGTTCGATTTCTGATATTTCTTTTTCAATATTCAAAATACTTTGTTTCAATATTTTCTGACGGTTTTTCGAATAATTTATTGAAAAATCTTTTACCCTTTGTTTAAGCGTTTCCCATTTTTCAACACATGATTTTTCTAATTTTTCGGTATCTCTTATTATTTGAATAATATTCTTTTTAAATTCATCTTCATTTATAATTGAAACATTCATTTTCCAGTAACCTTTTCCTCGTTGGTTATTATATATATTTAGTTCAAATTTAAGCGCTCTGTGATCTGACATTCTTGTACCGTTACTATGGGTTCCAGGGATTTTTCTAATTAAGATATTTCTAAATTGATTTAGCAGGTCATTATTTACAAAAACAAAATCTATTCTACTTCTGGGTGTATCAGATGCATCGCACCATGTAAAACCATTTAAATCTTTGTGTTTGTCAAACCATAAATCGCTCATATCTAAAATTTGTAAAATATCTTTGAGAATTTTAGTACTGTTATCATTCATGTTATTCATGTTACAGTTAAAGTCTCCACAAAGGATAACATGAGACTGAAGTAGTTTATGGGTGTTAATATAGGTCTTCAATCTTTTAAAAAAATCTATTCTACTCGACTCTTTGTTTGGAGCATAAACATTAACCAAAGTAATATTATGTTCATTAATCTTCACATTGACAAGTAGTTTTCTACCGTCTACTGATTTATGAATGTCTATAATTTCTACATGTGTGTTCTTTTTAAATAAAATTGAAACTCCTCTGCTAAAATTAGAATCTGAAAAAGCCTGAATTGATTTTCCTGACCAACTACAATTGTACTGGAATTCGTTTTTTTCAATGAAGTGTGTTTCTTGTAAAAAACATATGTCTATATTTGTGTCTGATATCCAGCTATAAAGTTTATCTCTTTTTTTTTAAATTTAAACCTCGAGCGTTAACAGAAATTATTTTTAGTATACACATTTTGAATAATTCACATGATATTGCATATATATGGTAATAAAAAAGACATGATTAGGCAAACAAAAAGAGGTATCATTGATATTAATACCGTGAGTCTTTAGAGTAGTATGATCGATCTATCCGGAATTTTGGCGCCTTTTTTGCGCTGGTTTTTCGAGAACTAGCATGTTTAACATCTTGTATCAACTGTGACACATTTATCTGTCCTGACTCTTTCCCCTTTGATCCTGATGCGGATGCGGACCTTACTGACGGCGAGCGAGCGCGTAAGCGAGAGGACATGTCAGCTAGGATTTTTCCGAGGGTGTTCTTGCCGGGCCAGTACTTAGCACTCGTATGGCTTGTTCCTATGGCGTCTAATCCTGATGCCCAGAAGTTGTCGTATGTGGACTCAGCAAAAACTGTAGATTTTTTTGCGGCTCTCAGAGTATCGGCAAAAGCGGGCACCTGTGCAGCCTTAGCCTCTATGATCTCGGTCATCAAGGAGACCTGCTCAGTAGCGAACATCGGTGAAGGGGTGACTAGGTTGCCGATCTTTTTGGCTTCAAGAGCCGATTTAGCCGATTGGATGGCGGATGCTTGCGGTACATCCCCACTTCTCATTGCTTTCACATATTGGTATGCGTGTTCAGCCGATATGTGGTTGTGACCAAAGATGGTAATGTCGCATGGGAAGAAGTTTGATAGACAATTTTTTTCCCCGGAAAAGGGCACATTTGTCACAGGTTCTGTATAGTGCTTACATGCTGGATCGCCCGGGGTGTGTCCTTCTTCCTTGCACACCTTACATCTCGGGTTGTTAGGACATTGTTTGAAAGCTTGAAAGTGTATATTAATGCATAAATTTATAGACATATATATTCTTTTCATATTAGTTTTATGAATTTATGTCATCTATGATTCAGATACCAATATAAGAATGTAAACTTTTAAATTTATGATTACATTTAAAAATGTTTTGTATATAACAAACTTCCGATCCAGGGGGCCCCTGGCACCCCAGGTGAGGAATAGTTCGAGGGCCTCTGTGGAGTTTTTGCCTCAAAATTTCTTTTGTATGGTATGAAATAAATATATTTACATTTCAAAAAAAAAAAAAAAAAAAAAAAAAAAAAAGGTCCATTCATGTCCTGCTCTGAGTGTCATAGTGAGAGAGAGAGGCTCATTCATGTTCTGCTCTGGGTGTCATGGTGAGAGAGAGATGTCCATTCATGTCCTGCTCTGAGTGTCATTGTTAGAGAGAGAGAGTGAGATGTCCATTCATGTCCTGCTCTGAGTGTCATGGTGAGAGGATGTCCTGCTCTGAGTGTCATGGTTAGAGAGAGAGGGGTCAATTCATGTCATGCTCTGAGTGTCATGGTTAGAGAGAGAGGGGTCAATTCATGTCATGCTCTGAGTGTCATGGTTAGAGAGAGAGGGGTCAATTCATGTCATGCTCTGAGTGTCATGGTTAGAGAGAGAGAAAGAGAGAGAGAGAGAGAGATGTCCATTCATGTCCTGCTCTGAGTGTCATGGTGAGAGAGAGAGGGATCCATTCATGTCCTGCTCTGAGTGTCATGGTGAGAGAGAGAGGGGTCAATTCATGTCATGCTCTGAGTGTCATGGTTAGAGAGAGAGAAAGAGAGAGAGAGGGGTCCATTCATGTCCTGCTCTAGGTATCATAGTGAGAGAGAGGGATCCATTCATGTCCTGCTCTGAGTGTCATGGTTAGAGAAAGATAGGTCTATTCATGTCCTTCTCTGAGTGTCATCGTTAGAGAGATGTCCATACATGTCCTGCTCTGAGTGTCATTGTTAGAGAGAGAGTGAGATGTCCATTCATGTCGTGCTCTGAGTGTCATGGTGAGAGAGAGAGAGAGAGGTCCATTCATGTCCTGCTCTAGGTATCATGGTGAGAGGGAGAGGCCCATTCATGTTCTGCTCTGAGTGTCATGGTGAGAGAGAGAGGGGCCCATTCATGTCCTGCTCTAGGTATCATGGTGAGAGGGAGAGGCCCATTCATGTTCTGCTCTGAGTGTCATGGTTAGAGAGAGAGGGGTCCATTCATGTCCTGCTCTGAGTGTCATGGTTAGAGAGAGAGAGAGGTCCATTCATGTCCTGCTCTGAGTGTCACGGTGAGAGATAGTGGTCTATTCATGTCCTGCTCTGAGTGTCATTGTAAGAGAGAGAGTGAGATGTCCATTCATGTGCTGCTCTAAGTGTCATGGTGAGAGAGAGGTTCACTCATGTCCTGCTCTGAGTGTCATGGTGAGAGAGAGGTCCGTTCATGTCCTGCTTTGAGTGTCATGGTGAGAGAAAGAGAGGTCCATATGTCTTGCTCTGAGTGTCATGGTGAGAGAGAGTGGTCCACTCATGTCCTGCTCTGAGTGCCATGGTGAGAGAGAGAGAGAGGTCCATTCATGTCCTGCTCTGAGTGTCATGGTGAGAGAGAGAGAGAGGTCCATTCATGTCCTGCTCTGAGTGTCATGGTGAGAGAGAAAGGTCTATTTATGTCCTGCTCTGAGTGTTATGGTTAGAGAGAGTGTCATGGTGAGAGAGAGGGAGGTCTATTCATGTCCTGCTCTGAGTGTCATGGTGAGAGAGAGAGGTCTATTCATGTCCTGCTCTGAGTGTCATGGTGAGACAGAGATCCATTCATATCCTGCTCTGAGTGTCATGGTGAGAGAGAAAGAGAGGTCCATTCATGTCCTGCTCTGAGTGTCATGATTAGAGAGAGAGAGGGGTCCATTCATGTCCTGCTCTCTGGGTGTCAGATACACATGTAGATGTGTAGCTAACAGTGCTTAGTCCAAGTAACTACGTTTCTTTAAATATCTACGTTTATTAAATCAAGTGTATGAATCGGTGAGAGAGAGAGAGAGAGAGAGAGAGAGAGAGAGAGAGAGAGAGCATCAAGTACATCGTATGCTTTCACAACAAAATGTAAAGCAATAAAGTTCGGATTAATGTAGGTATTAGATAAGTCCTTAGGACTAAAATTTGCCAGTTATTGATAAATCCAACTTTGATTCCTGTGCAAAAAACTTTGCAAGGATCACAAGAACCTCTTCGTTGCAATATTTCAGCACTTACACGTCTTTTGTATTTGTTTAAGATTGTATCCATAGGTTTACATTGTATCCGGGTTGTAACTCGAATAATATTCAAATTTTGGTAAAGCATTAAAATACCCAGGTTAAAAATTCTTGCCATAAAAATTGGGACAATAAAATTTTAAAAGATTGTTAATGTCCCTTTGACGATATCCTGAGAGCCATGGAGTATGATTGTTCTTTAAGCTTGTAATGACACACTTGTTTATCTAAATTGTTTTACATCGTTAATATTATACATACGTTAATCAAATGAGACTGGTAGAAAGTACTTTCAGTACTTTGGTTTTAAGCTGTGAGATTTCTATGATACATGCACGATATGAGATAGAACCATTTTAACAGGCGCTTGGACTTTGGGTAGTTGGGTCAAACAGCAATGTGACGTAGGCATGTGTATTTAATTGCTGGCCACTCAGCCTTGGCTCTATGAAATCAACAAGATTTGTCTGGCTTTTGAGCTAAGACTACGCAATCTATGTATATTTCGCTTGAAACCAGCGTCATTTAAACTTGTTTTGACGCAAGAAATAGATACAGTAACGTCCTATCGAAAGTCCAAGGTCTTGTTAAAATGGTTCTAATGTATATGTTGTGATTTTTAAACTACGCTTTGCAATGATAAATCTCCTATATAAGCAGACTTTAATGATATAGAATGATATGCTACACAATGGTTTGCTATGTGGAATTTGATTGAACCTTGTCGATTTGAATTTCAATTATATTTCAAAATATTTGAAATTTCAGTAAGTGCAAACTGATCTCTAAAACAATAAGGACGTAAAGGAAAAATAAGAATTAAGTCAAAATCTTAAGGCACGTCGCACGATTTCTTTACCTTTTAATCTGCATTTCGCGTTTCTGTATACTGTTATTCACATGTACATCAACAAAGTTTAATGTCTTCAAGAAATGTCTCTTGCAAAAGTTAAAGTGCTCTTTCTTTGGTATGAATTTGTTTCCAGTCTGATTTTTTCAATTTTATTGTTGTGACGTATGTACATCCACGATTGATAGCTTTCTTGACAAAAGCTATCCAGGAGAGAAAAAAGATGAGATAAATTTCAATCCATCAATAAAATGCGGCAAAAAACAATAATTCAAGTAATGGGGACGTTGTTCACGATAATAGAAAACGTCTCGTTCCCTCTTTGATGCACTCTTACCGTGTGATCGGAAAATACACTGTATCTTTTATCTTCATATAATTGCACATTATTCAACCCGCCAAAAATGGTAAATCTTTCAGAAGTGTATATAACTATTTGACAGTTGTATGAAATGAAGCTTTTGATGTCTTTATTTTTTATAAGTATTGCATTAGTTTTAAATTTAGGGCCTTATGTGCCAGCGGGCACGAATAGGTTGGGTGAGTGAGTTTTAAATTTACACAATGCTGGGTATATTTTTCAGAAATGAGTTGGAAACTATAGTAAATCTTTAACTGTTTAAAAAAAACTGTGTGACGAACTAATATTTTATGAGGAACTGTCATTAAATTTGACAGCTACCGAATTCTTATGAATTCGGTAGTTGTCGAATTCAAACGGATATAAATTCGACAGAATTCGATAGCATTCGAATCTATATGATTAAATAAACATTTTCTTGATATTTTCTTCCTTTTAAAAAAAATCCAATATTGTATTCATACAGCTACTGAGCACGGAGCGCGAACTACAAGAACTCGCGTCAGACTCCAAAATAGAACTTCTTTGCAACTTTTTTTCAAGCACGAAGAACTCGTGTTTTATTTTGAAAGAAAAATTTTCAATTTTTAAACACTTGACAAATTGAATAAAAAAACTAGTGGGTTCTGGTTAAATATAAATCAATCAAGTGAATGACATTTGTCTCGGAGGACATCTGGTACAAAGAACTCACGTGGTTTGCCAGTGGGCATCAATCACCGGTGATAGAAAACAATGGGGCACCGCTATTATCTGTAAGAGAGAGAGAGAGAGAGAGAGAGAGAGAGAGAGAGAGAGAGAGAGAGAGAGCATCAAGTACATCGTATGCTTTCACAACAAAATGTAAAGCAATAAAGTTCGGATTAATGTAGGTATTAGATAAGTCCTTAGGACTAAAATTTGCCAGTTATTGATAAATCCAACTTTGATTCCTGTGCAAAAAAACTTTGCAAGGATCACAAGAACCTCTTCGTTGCAATATTTCAGCACTTACACGTCTTTTGTATTTGTTTAAGATTGTATCCATAGGTTTACATTGTATCCGGGTTGTAACTCGAATAATATTCAAATTTTGGTAAAGCATTAAAATACCCAGGTTAAAAATTCTTGCCATAAAAATTGGGACAATAAAATTTTAAAAGATTGTTAATGTCCCTTTGACGATATCCTGAGAGCCATGGAGTATGATTGTTCTTTAAGCTTGTAATGACACACTTGTTTATCTAAATTGTTTTACATCGTTAATATTATACATACGTTAATCAAATGAGACTGGTAGAAAGTACTTTCAGTACTTTGGTTTTAAGCTGTGAGATATTAGTCTGCGTATGAATATACGCATTCCATGATTATCCAACAGTGCTTAGTCCAAGTTACTACGTTTCTTCAAATATCTACGTTTATTACAGAAAGTGTAGGAATTGGTTTATTTTATACTTTAAAGGTTCTATGCGGGGGATAATTTTGTGATTGATCAAAGTCTGAGCACGGACTGACGTCAGACACTAATATTGAACTTCTTTGTAACAATAAAGAAAACCTTTTACTCACTTGATGTGTATTACCAAATAGAGATTAAAGATTAAAGAGGAGTTAAGATAAACAATTAAATGATCTTTTGGTGGTTTATAAGAGCTATGAAGGTAATGAACTTGGAAAAAAATAACGATTACCCTTGATGCGTGTTACGTTTATTTAATGCAATACTTGCTACCTTCATTTAAGCATTGAATGCTTATATTTGGATGTCGTCGGTCCTATAACACCCTAAGGCTGTGCAGACAAATTATCATCAATTTGTCTGCACAGCCTTGGTGTGTTATAGGAGTAATAGGACCGATTACATCCAAAAATAAGCATTCAATGCTTATATCTATATTCATATTGATGTTTATTTGTATGAAATAGTTGTGTATCGTCGCTTTAAAGCCATTATATACGCTCTTAGTCAGGATTATGAATCATAGATGGAACAGCCATATTAACATGTTTTAGTTCGCTTCCGCGACTAAAAATATGGTGCCAGAAACGTTGTAGAGAAAAGTCTTTTTTATTAACGAATAGATATGATTAACCGATTATTTTTCATAAGTATATATCAAATTAGTTATGTAAGTTAGAATGTTTTATTTAATCTTACAATGATAAATATATTCAAAACGCGTGATAACATTTGTACTTGTGCTCATGCGCCGTGACAAGGCTAGATGTGTTTACAGGAAATTGAACGTCGCAGATTTCCAAAGCAAACATAAGGGGAAATATACACTGAATGTATATATGCACGCATGAAACACCAAAGAAAACATTTTGTTGTCATGTTCTAAATTTTAAATTTACCGGGTGCAGTAAATACAGAATATACACAATGAACTGAAAATGCGACAAATTGTGCTCCAAAATAATAAAGTATTTACTGGTCATTTAAAAATCATTTTAGGTCAACTAAAAACCATGTAAATAATAATTTGATACTACGGGTATATTTGAGAAATTATACTATAACTGAATTGTTTTATCAAACTTAGTTTATCGGTTTGAACTATGTTTAGCTCATTTTTGTGGCGTGCCATAAAGTCTCCAAAACATGTACAATAATTTAACTCTCATTATCAGAATATAATATGTGCTAATTTTAGATATTAACCCCGATAGCACAATTCTAAAGAAAACATATTTTTGATCTATTTTCTGTAAAACATCTAATTGTCCCGTTCGCTCTTGAGAAATCAAACTGATAACGTTCAGTGTAGCTTCAGTCGTGCCTTAATGGCATTTATAAAACCAAAACCATTTGATATCAATATTCAGTGATTCGCTTTTTATTATGACTCTGTGTCTAGACTGGAACTTGTCACTGATTTGTCCTAATCTGATGATGGCTGATCACAAACTGACAACTCCATGAATGTATTGACTACACTAGACCGTCATTTTTACATCAACAAACTGTTCTCAACCTCAGGATCATGAAGCAATTTTAGACTTAGTAAAACTTTCAGTCAGTCATAAAATGATTGTTTATTATAATTTAATGAATGAAATTTGTAATTAACAACTTTGTAGCAAAACACTTTTAACAGCGTTTTAATTTTGTCACTGTTTTCAATCAGGAGACATCAAGACAGCGACCAATATTTGACTTAAGATTGACACTGAGCTCTGAACTGTAGTTGTTTATGGCTATTGATACGGCGTTGATATGACTGGTAAACTAAAGCGAAAAGGCACTCATCAATCAATCAATCATCATAATCATAACTTTCACATAAACACAGAATGTTGTCAATTTGCTACTTTAAAAAACCAATAACAATAAATAAGCTTTTCCCACCCTGACAACTGCGGAGTTCCTGAGTCCATTTATGGCCGTGGCCGTAGGACTAAGGACCCCTGACGTTGTGAGGATGAGTTTTCCCAACACGAAAACATGAATCAGAACCAACAAGGTTAGCTTTTTAAAAACCTAAGAAAGTCAGCCAGCGGAATTTTAATTTTAGGACAAAAGTGAATACACAATGTATTAAAATACTAGATAAATAGTTTCCAGAACAATATTAATATGCGGGTGCACATTTAGTTTGCAGCCTTATTTTTATGGTTGTACATGTAGGTAGGTGAGGAGATAAGCGTGCAGCGGTGTACATGCAATATAGGACTGCACATCTACTTAATATTTAAAGTTGTAACTTGTAGGCATAGCTATCTGATTTTCATGGTCTGGTGGCAAACTACTTCCAATATATTAACTTTTTAATCTCACTAAGAGAGTTAGGAAAATATACGCGGACTCCGGCTGCAGACGATTCCCATTGACACCTCCAATACATTGATGCGCAGTTTGACCTAGAAACTGACCGGTTTCATAACGTCTTCGAATTTTTCTAACACGAACTGTCTAATTTTTTCCCAGAATTCCAATTTACGCAAGCGCAATTGAAGTTTCATCCTAACTTAATATAGCCCGCCCGCGGGCTGACTAATCATTCATTTCTCCGAATAACTTCGATATCAGCGCCCTGTTAACAAATTGAACCTAGAAGACGCACTATCGCAATTTCTCCGGTCTTTTTGGCAAGTTCGAAAGTAACAAAAGCACTGGCTGTTAGAATGTTATACACAATGAAGTCGTTGTCCATCAATTCAAGTTTTGGCTAAGCAGAGTTGGTTTTCTTTTGTGCACTATACTTAAGTTTATTTTTACCTAAAAGAATTTTACTAAACCATTTTTTTAAATTTGGTTTATCAGTTAAGATATTTAATTCATGCACGGATCCAGAAAATTTTTCCAGGGGGGGGGGGGTCCGAAGGATAATTGTGTTTGCCAGGGGGGTCCGAGGCATATTTTCGATAATTTTACTATGTAAATTTAATAAATTTTCATTTTCCAGGGGGGCGGGGGCGGGACCCCCCCCGACCCCCCCCCCCCCCCCCTCTAGATCCGCGCATGTAATTGCAACGCCAGATTAAGAGAGTTTTACATAAAGTTGAATAATTGAAATATCAAAATGCTTTCATAACCCAAAATAGGTTTTGCAAGCCTTAAGGGAACATTTGATCGCCGGAAGGAAGGAAGCAAGGGGAAGAAGTTGAAGCAATTTTATCCCCGGAGAAGCACAAAATCTCCCCTTCACTAAATCGGTGATTAATTTCAATTTTATGAAGAAGCTATACGAGTGAGGCTTGTTGAGGCGTAGATTGATAATCACTCATTTTTATGAACTCTCACACAACTGCCAGATACAGTAACAATGTCTCGTCTCCTACAAGTGCCTTCAGCATTTGTTCACCCAGTTTGTAAGTCACGTTTATATAAAACTGTTAGTTCCTAAAACTCTATACATATATGTCGGCGTGAGTGATTTGTATTTCATGTGTACACGTATATTTCAAAAGGTTAACAAAGTGATTGCAATTTGGTTTTTTTTTACTAAACACATTTTATTTTCTTCAGAAACAATTTAAAATGAAAAAGAAAATTTATCTTTTAAAACAAAACAGATACTGAGACGTAACAAACGAGACTCTCTGTAAGATCTTGTCAGACCGCTATTTGTACAGATATATTGTCATTGCTTCCTGCAATGCAGGTACATTGGCATTCATAAATATCAATAATATGAGCGATGGTAATTTCCCGCGGAACCATAACAATTATCATACAGCAATGTTATGATTGTGGGAACCCTTTTCTTCAGCGATTCTAGGAAGGGAGAATCTTAGGAATTCAAAACTTTTGTGTTAGAAGGGTAGAGGCCGTCATTCCCAATATTAGAATCCAGAAGATTCCACGATTACGTTCAGAACATTCATGGTTTCTATCCCAAACCTCTGTATGTGATTATTCCGAGTTTTTAATGTTTTGTTCACTAATTAATACAGAAAGAGCAGGCGGTAGTTATACGTTGCTTAATCGTTTTATCATAAATTTGTGCTGTACACCTCACGGATGTTTAATTAAGAATTTATTTAGCAAGATTTGTTAATGATATAGAAATTCCGTTATGAAAGCCTTCAATTAATGAGCCGCATGAAATATTCCCCACAATCACGCGCATTCTCCCTGAAATTGACATCGGATGATAATCAAAGACAAAAACTACATAATTATGTTAGCTAAATGTATAGAAATCCCTTACATCTAATGACTCTATGTTTTATATGTTAGACATGGGTCTTGAATAATCTTGATGCGATGCTACAAGAGTAAGTTGATGCAAATTAGAGGCAAGACCTGTTGTAACAGTACGGCGCGTGCAATTACTCTGCAAACCCAAATCTCAACATCATCCATTTGTAGTTTTGGGTGGTTTTTTTTTTTAAGAAATTGGTTTGGTTTCGGCTTTTTTATGGGTTCGGGCTTCACAAAGTTCATGTCCCGGTGACCTTTTAAACATGCTGTTTATTTCTTAAATAATTTCCATTGTACCTGCAAAAGCACATAAATACACATCTCTGTGCCTACGCACTAGTGAAAGATTAAATGTTACCCATGTACAGGGGTGAAAAAGTTGTGTATTAATGTCATAACCATCCCATCCTCCAATAAATGTTGTTACAGAATAATTGACAACTAACGAGCTTATCAACCAAGAAAGGTTTCCATATACAGTACTAGCTAGTATTACATTTATAGTAATAAAAAATAGAAAGGAAGAATTTGCTTCCCTACTGAACAACCCTGCTTACATAATTCTAATTCTTTGTATCTTTGAAAACAAGTTCACGCTTTGCATCAGAAACTTTTCTTGGAAACGATAAGAAAGTGTAATTATTAAATTGGCTGATCGCTCAAAATGTTGGTAAGAACAAGACAAGAGCACGTTAGAGTGACGTATCAACGTCTGAATGACAGGTGTCATTCATTCATCACCCGCATTGACCTCACGGCAGCTGTAGCTTTTTGTACAATTAACCTCCCCAGAGGCTAGCAGACTCGATCCTTACTTTTGTAAGTACTTGTGGGGGAAAAGTGGCGACAGCAAAAATAATTTACGGGGGAACTAATGACGGAAAATGCCCATCGGGTACCTCAGAGACAGTGGAGAAACCAATCAAATTACTTACTAATTAGTTTTAATATACACAGTCCATCAAAAACAATAGAGATACCCATCTTGTCAACCGCGTAAAATCTAATATACTGCAGCTGAGTTCTAATTTTTTGGTCAATATTTTGATTTATATGATGCATATTTTTTTGGTACAAAAGGTGTATTTACAATCAAATTATTTGATAACAATTGACGTTTTGTTGTAGGTGGTCAGAATGCTCATAGTTATTTTTGGAGTGTTCGCCATTCTCTGGATGCCATACCGGGTCATGGTGGTCTACAACTCCTTCGCATCCATTAAATACCACGATCCCTGGTTTCTCCTGTTTTGTCGCATCATGGTCTATATTAACAGCGCCATTAACCCCATCCTGTACAACGCCATGTCCGTCAAATTCCGGAGAGCTTTTCAAAACATCCTATGTTGTGGTGAGTCGCCGGTGGTTATGAGTATCTCTATTTCCTAAATGAGATACTTTGACAAAACGGGTTTAAAGTTCCTTGTAGAAATACAACTATTGAATGAAGTTTCGAGTAGTACTTAACATGTAAAAAATTACAAATATCAATTTAAAATAAACAAATGAAACATTTTAAATTTCCTTCCAAAGTCTTTTAAACTATAACTCTCGAATTACTTGGTCACTGACCAAAGATTACAAGAATATTCTAGAGGTAAGAACAGCGACACGCTGCGGCTCTGAAGTATAACCCTTCTCCAGTAGTTAATCCAAATGTCAACAGTCCTTAAACAGGTCGCTGACATTACTTAAACTTAAATCAGTAAGAAGGAACCATGCAATATTAAGGTGTTGCTACAGTTACTTTGAAACTAATCCTGGAATTGTCTTTGCAGCGGTTGGGAAGTATAAGCATGGATCTGATGCCTACTCTGAGTACACTACTGACCAGAGAGCCGCCATCAGACTCAACAAGTGCGCGGGAATGGAAAGGTCATATCTCCTGATGCCGCCCAACATTAAAAAAACGAATTCGTCCATGGAGAGCATAACCTTTACGGAGAGCGACGGCTGTAGGGCCGCTATATGAGAGCTGCATGTCAACTGTTCCATGCTTAATAGGAACAACGGCTCCAGCCGCGCGGAATAAGGATGATTAATAAATGTGAGATATGGCACGACCCCGAAAAAACCCTGCAAATAAAAGCCAATTTTAAGTTGATTTATTCTCAGTGATCAGCGAGGAGCAATGGGTTTTTTTTTTCTTTCGATCTCGATGGGGATGCGACGGGAGACACACTGTTTCAGAAGAAAGCGCCATTTTGAGTGAAGTCGAACTGATGCCAGCTTTATGACACCAAACATTGACTATCTGGTTAACACAGAATTCACACTTAATAATTGTAATTGTAATAAAACATGAATTTAGGTAAATTTCTTTTATGATTTTTGTGAAATATATTTATTGTATGTTTTTTGTGAAATATGTTTTCTAAATTTCAGTTTCTGTATTTTGAAGTTTAAACAATGACAGTAACGCCGTAGCTTTTGTTTTCGTTTCCCTCTTTGTAACATACCAAATACCAAATGGCATGTTTAGTGTTCTTTACCAGGAATTAAAGCCCCGGATGGAATCAGAACATATAAAATATAGCTTAATGGAGAAAGTCGTGGTTTTATTTTCAAGACAAATTGAGAAATCAATAAACTTACAAGATATAGACCGACACCTTCTGAAACAAAATAGATTGGACACCTCAACAGCCAGATGAACTCATTTCTGATTGGTAATACAAGTGAGAAGATTTCCTTTTGATGTTTATAATTCCCTGGATACAGATATTTCACAAATCCAAGAAAGCGTATGAAGCTAAAGCATTACGTCGATAGCTATGGTCAACCCCCACCTACGTTTCAAAACAGAAATTACGTAACTTTATTTTTTACGGAACGTCCATCAGGTTAACAGATATTGATCTCCAGAAGTATCGATAAAACTAAAGAGTTGCAAGCTTCGTCACTTCACTGAACGTGTGCATCTTACCCTGTCATTTCTGATATTTTCCATACTATCCGAAATCTAAATCGGATTTCATTGCTTAAAGCAGAAAAGGTAATAAAATTACGATATGTTTATTGATTATGACGTGTTTCAATCGCTTCCAAAGTAATATTTTATAAGAAGAGGCCCATGGGTCACATTGTTCACTTGAACAACAATGTTATAATCTGATTTGAATCTGGCCAAAGGAGTTACGATATCAATTATAATACAATACAAGATTATATGCATGAATAATTCTATTTCACACTTTTCCACTGATCAAATATATATCAGAATAAGTCATTGTATTCTGCAGAGGATATATTTGTATCAATTTCAATGTACACATATCATGGGTTCCCTTTCTATTTAATATCCTAATGTCTAAAATTGAAGCTTGCTTTCAAGAATTCTTAGAGACAATGATTTTGCTGAAATTGACACCCCGAGAAAACCATTGTCAACCGACGCGAAGCGGAGGTTGACAATGGTTTTCGAGGGGTGTCAATTTCAGCTTTTACCCTCCCAAACAGGCACTATTTATTTTATTATACTGAATGTCTTAAGTTTTAGTCAAATTTTACCGCGTTTATGTAGAAATGACGTGAATTTAACGGCGAACCGTATGCGCATAATTTACTCGCATGTAACAATTCGTTCTATCGGCCCGTTGCCAAGCTTGTTGCTAACGCTGAGGGTAAGAGAACGGATTGTCAACTGCGTCTAAACCAATCAGATTTCAGTATTTAACATGAAAGTATAATAAAATATAATGCTTGATGGAAAATTAAAAAAAATGTTCCTTAAACAAAAAGTCGGTGTTTTAAGCGACTTTTTGCAATAGCTTGATTCAATGTTGTTCACATATTGTTGTATCCAAAAATTTCTACTTTAAATAGCAGTATATAAATAGTGCCTGTTTGGGAGGGTACCAGTTGAAATTGACACCCCGAGAAAACCATTGTCAACCGACGCGAAGCGGAGGTTGACAATGGTTTTCGACGCGGAAAAAACCTGATATACGGTACTTAAACTTTTTATATAAACTTTCTAGCATAACATTTTCGCAAATTATTACCTTTACATCTTTTTACAGTATTACTGACCATTTGGTCCAAGAGATGAATATCTAAAACAAACCCAAAATTATAAATTTCTTATCATCTCCCTTGAAAAGGGGTTTGGTCATTCATTTGAATCCCCTTTACCTAAGAATACTTTATGCTTATTTTGGTAGAAATAGGAAGTATCGTTCTGGAGAAGATGTTAATGTGAAAAGGTCATAACAGTAACTATGACAACAACGCCATGGATGGACAGTAATGCTCACTTAATTAAGCTTTTTTTCCTTCATGGGCTTAAAATCAGATGATACTTTTAATACTATGGCCCGCCCATGAATAGAAAAATTCCGGCAATTCTAGCTCACCTGAGCTGTGAGCTCAAGTTAACAAACCTGACAAATTAACAGCACTGGCTTCACATTATAAATGCTTTGCTTCTAATATATATATATATATATGTTAAGGTTCTATCGATTAAAATAATAGACGAGAGAAACATACTTTTTTTTACAAAAAGAAACTTTGTAACATCGTTATTATTTCATCAAGTGCATATAATGTCTAGTAAGTATCATGCACAAACGTAAAAACCAATTTACGTTATCATTTGTAAATACACACAAAATATAGCCCGATCTGCCCATGTATGAATAACATGCATCACTTAACTTTAAAAAAAATGCTTCTAAATGCATTGTTTAGCTAATCAGATGTCAACTTCAATTCAAATATTCGTAACAAATTCTGTTTATCTCGTTCATTGTTTTTTTTTTCATACTATTGAGGTTTAAATTTGCATAGATTGTTTCGTGATCGATTAAAACTTAGCTATATCGAGAGCACGAACAACACGGATTGCACAGAATGACGTCGGAGCATTCACGCCTATGGAATAAATCGCTGTTCGAATCCTTTCATGCAATGTGTTGATTAACAATAACGAAAACTCACGTACTTCTACCCATTTACCCATTTTATATTAAATTCTGAGAGAGAGAGAGAGAGAGAGAGAGAGAGAGAGAGAGAGAGAGAGAGAGAGAGAGAGAGAGAGAGAGAGAGAGAGAGAGAGATGTAAATATAAACAAAAAATCAGAAATTCTGCAGCCGTTGATGTTCCATACGAGATTGTGAATTTCGAAAGTAACGAGCACTGAAGAAACTAATCAACTTATTTTCTGCAATGCCGCTTCCTTCACCTTATTTTACGCATGTAACAGTAAAAACCAAATAAAGTATTTCATATATTCTATATCTAAAAATTGTCCGATAATTATAATAAAACGACCGGGTACATGGAATGTTGTTGATTCCTTGTTTGTGGGGGCTCAATGTTGTGTTTACGAACTACATCCCCACAAACTCTGTGTAGGCGCACTAATACCGACACGTTTAACGTATACCGGGAGACGGTTAGCCACGGAGCCTGTTATTTTATTACTGCCCATACGCATAAAGAAACAAGATGATTCCACCATAAACGTTGGAAGTGAATCGATATTAATCATCTAGTTCCTTCTCTTCCTTTAGTGCCCGTCCTCTCACTGCTCTAGAGAATTACAGATGTACCTGTACTTTACAGAATTCCTTGTTGAGCTGCTGTGATCTCTGATGTCATGAAAATATCAAGCGAAGAAAAAATTCTTACCAAATTATCAAACACAAAAAATCCAACTTGAAAAAATTATGTTTTTGTAATTTGAAAAAAAAGATATTTAAGTTATGCATACATATATAAAATGTAAAACACACGGACGTATGTAAACAAGGGCATCTGGTTTTAATTACCATTTACTATTTATCAAACTAATGTTAAACACGATTACACATCTAATTATTAAAAATCTGTTCTAAAAATTAACAAGTTTAATTTTTAGCTATAAACTTTTTCATTTCATATAGGTAACCTGTATATCAAGTGATCAAAAACAGTTTTTCCTCATGACACATTCCAGAAAGTTAAAATAAAGACAAATTCAGTATCAACTTCTTCAATGAAAAAGTGAGAAAAAAGTGATTATTTCTTGCGCATTTTTATTTCTGTATCTCTTATTAACCAGCCTTCGACGTGTTATTCAATTCCATAAGTCTTAGAATAGGAAATCTATCGCCAGCTTATCACTACAGTGCGAACTCATTACTCGGTCTCATCTATACAAGGAACATCGTTGTAATTTGTAAATCACGAGGCTATACATGACGTACAATATATCATTTCGTCGATCAGAAGATAGAGACTAGACGAAATTATTTTCAGAGCAGAAAAACAAACTGTCAATGGTTGAAATCCATCAAAGACCAGACCATGTATCTGATTTTTTTAATACCGGTATAAAGATGAAATAAAGCGACTACACATATACACGCTCTATTTGACTGTAGGAATTATGACTACAATTTGAACAGGGGCAATTTTTAAAAGTGATGAATATTAAAAAATAAAACACATATATCTTATCTTATGAAATCGAGGCGATTATTAAGTCTCCAAAACGAAGCGAGGCTAGGGATGACCCACATGGGTCAAACTTTACATTAAAAAATTAATACTTAATAATTTCTATTTCTGGAAATTCATGAGGTTCCCTCAGGGGTCATTTACTGTATATCAGATGAATCTACATGACCAACGGAACAAGAATATATATGGTTTAGGGAAAACTTGATACTTATTTTTTGTATAAAGAAAATTTTACAATGGAATCATATATGTCTATTCAATCTCATGAATTAAGAAAAACACTATGTAGATTCAGAGTTAGTGCACACGACTTACGAGTTGAAATTAAGAGGTAGAAATGAATTTGTAAAAAATTATACTGGTCAGAGAATACCTTTAGAAAGAAACAAAAGGACATGTTTATTATGTAACCAAAATCTTGTTGAAGATGAATGTCACTTTGTTACTGACTGTCCATTATATAAAGAAGAAAGAAATTCATTTTTCCATTATGTCTCAATACTTAACAAAAATTTTATACTTTTAACGAAGAAAGACAAATTTATCTGGTTAATGTCCAATGAAGACAAAACAATACTTATAAAGTTTAGTGAATTAATGCTTTCAAAAAAAGGCAGAATACTTTGAGATCTAAATGAACTATTACTTGTATAATACTTATACAGATCATGATACCATCCTTTGTATTTGTATTAGCTACTTTTATGACTACATATTATATGTATATTATTAATATGTTATGACATACTGATATACATTTGCCCGGCTGTTACATGTTCATGTATGTGTATGAACTATTTTGTATGTAGAATCTCTCTTTTAGAAATTTCTCTCTAATAACTATAATCTTGTTTGCCCCCTGGGCCCAAAATTGGAAATAAACTATTATTATTATTATTATTTAGGGGTAGGGATCTCAACCGTTTTTCAATTTATTTGGACACTTCCTGTTTGATGGGATCAGGACCACCTTAGAAGCTCATGACCTACATACCATTTGATGTCCCTTGACACAAGAAACAAGAATATATATGGTTTAGGGGTGGGAATCTCAACCGTTTTCAAGATATTTGGGCATTTTCTGTTCGAGGTGGGTCGGGACCACTCCTGTGACTGATCTACATATCATTTGATGCGCCATTCCAAAGGAACAAGAACATATAATGTTTAGGGGTCGGGATCTCAACATATTTTTTTTTTTTAGGTATTTGGTCATTTCCAATTGCTGAAGGGGTGGGGTTGACACAAGGGGCCAGATCTCATATATCCAATATATTGCCTGTAACAGTCAATATATGATTCTGAAGATCCAATGTTATTATCTCTAACCGTTTTCAGGTTATAACCATTTACAAAAGTCTACAATTTTTCCCATAGGATTCTATGTTAGACCCTACACCCCTTTGAACCCCCCAAAAATGTGATTGGCCAATCCCAAATGAATAAAATAAAACCAAAGTGCACAACTAGATATGCAGGTCTATCATATCCTAGAGTTTTGTGTAATTCCATTTGGCCGTCTTTGAGAAACGCGATGGACAAGTCCAGAGTTAAGAAAGAAGGAGAATTGTAAGAACTTTACAAATACAATATGTCTTCAAACTTCGTTAGGGAGACTTTTAAAAAATAACTTTGTTTGTGAGACTTGATTACACTAAAATCAATCATTTGGTCATACAATAAATGACCCCGAAGTCGTGGAACGGTGTGCTCAACACCCTTTCTCTAGCCCCTTCTCAACCATCTAACCTCTCAAGAGAAATAACGGAACAGAACGCGCTTTTGATGCAGAATCAACCAACAGTTGCAACATCGGGTCCAAACAATTTGGTATTTTTTATGTAAGAAGTGACCAACATAGCTTGAGACACCAGGCAGAATTGGTTTCTAGCTCCGCTAATTTAGAAAAATGGTCGATTCTGTATGCTATTTCAACGCATGATTAATCCGTATTTTCTTGATATTAAGTAAATCGCAAATCTTTGGTTGTCTCTCCTTGGAAGTTTCAAGACATTTACGTGTATGATCAAATCAAATTATATTTGATTAACTGTTTGTTTTTGAATTTGATTGAACACAATTGAATCATAGCGGTCTTCCTACAGACAATCATTGCATAATAAGTACATCATCTGGTTCAAAGCACCGAACGGAATGGATATTTTAAGGGAATAAATACGGAAATAAGATTTGATAAAGCATAATACTTATTACATAATCTGTTTAGGTATACGGCTATGGAGTGCTATTCGCCTGATATTAATGCATGTAATTTACAAAGATTCGTATATTTGTATGTATTGCGCTTAATCCATTAATAGGAGTCTTCTTGGACCTAATTCGCTTGGAGACTGAATGAAGCCCCTAAACTAATCACCAATTTGGATGCAGTTGCTGACACTATCATCCACCCCCTTTCACATTTCAGGGGGCCTAAGCGCCAAGGCACCGAGTTACCGCCCTAAAAGATATAAAATCTGCTATTAAATGGAGTTATTTCCCTTTGGAATTCGTTTTTATCAGTTAGGTTTATACACGACTTTTTTGTATTTTTTACGATGTTTTTGGTCAATTTAATCTCTGTTATCAAAAGCATTGGTTAGAATGTATATGGCAAGATACGAGAATGCGATTGTTTTCAATTCGGTCTTCTTTCCCTGTGAAGAATGCCTGTAAAACTGTGCCGGATAATTATGCCAGTGCCAAAGTGGTATTTTTGCACACGCACATTAAAATTCATGTAGGAATTTCTTTTATTCCGGTAAAAAATTCCAAATTTCCTATAGGAAAACTGTTTTTCCTTTGGGAAATTTTATTTTCCTGTAGGAATTTATTTTTTAAGCTATATATCTCACCTGAGAGATAAGATACCTGAACAACAAAGGAGGTGCAAAAATGCCACATTAGCACTGGCGTAATTATCCGGCACAGTGTTCTGTAAAGAAAAAGTCGAAGTTCTGGGACAAGACTTCCATGTTACAAATGATAATTAATGACCCTTGCATCTGATGAAGAGAATCTACATGCGGAGGATACTAAATGTATTTCCATGGCGCAACCGTTAATGCAGTTCTGTTGTTTTAATCATCAAACAGCAATTTGGTTTAAAGGATTCTAAGAACTAAACCAGATGAAACTTTTTAATATTATTCGCAACGGTAGCTTGGTAATGTGGTAATGGACAAACGTTATAATGACGGAACTATCAATGTATGTTTTAGGGATAATAAAAATGACAACCGAACATCCGTTTACAATCATTCAATAAAACCCAAACAACAAAATGACAGCAGTCCGTCTCTGCCTGTCTCCGTAATTTATCCTTGTCATTTGGATTCAAGGAAGCTGTGTGTTCAACAAATTACCAATCAGCGTTAACCATTCTTTTACTTAGGATAATTTAAAAAGGAACTCTTCTAGACACACCATATATCAGGTATGTTTGTAAAAAATAATTCTCATTAAAAAAAATCAAATTTCAGATTAAAATCAACAATCTTTTTACTGTCTGAAACCTATTGCCATATTTGTAGGTCCAAACTGCATGTTCCTTCTATTCCATTCAGAAGCTCCAATAAAATTCTACAACACCATCTGGAAGATCACTTTGGTATGAGGCCACATATCATTCTCAAGACATGGAGAAAATTGACAATTCTTAAAAAACAAGAGCTAGGACGAAATGAAAGAGTTGTATACTAACTCAGAAATTGCTCATTTATAATCTAGCATACAACTATTCACTTTCATATTGTCCAATTCTAAGCTAGCATACAACTTTCATATTGTCCAATCCAAAACAAGATTTCTTTAAAAACGTTTCAAAACCTGTATATAACTTTATATGGAAGGAAAGAGAAAGAATCAAAAGAAATACACTAACGGTAATCGGAAAAGTAAGTACATTAAGGTGGAATAACACATCATCACAAAATGGCTGACCTCTGATGGAAACGGTATTTCGTTTCATTGAAAGGATTTTATCGACGGCAACATGTAACTTACTGCATAGCAGAGTGGATAAAATGTCGGGCTTGTGATCCGTAAATCTCGAGTTTGAATTCTGCGGAGTTTTTGTTGTTAATTACTGAATTGAGTTTTTTAGATATTAATTGTTCGTCCCCAACCTGCAAATTTTTCGCTTATTTGACATATGTACATGTTGTTTGACCATTATATCTTTCATAATCAAATAATTTACTGTTTATTTGAGTGACTTTTTCCAGATGTGTTATTCCACCTTAATTATGCATGTTTGATTTTATTGTTCATTTCGAAAGGAAGTACTTTATACAGGGAAATATTCGCCCCAATTTTATTTTCGTCCCTTTCGCACTCGATGTAAGCGGGCGAAATTAAGACAGGGCGAATTCCACTTTACACATGGCGAAAATAATACTGTATACAGTGCTTCACAATATGGAGAGGTGTTCCTGAATCCATACCACCTTAAGCTTCAGTCCAAACCCTAATTTTTAACAACGGCAATAAGTTACCCAAGTAATTCAAATACATGTTAGCTACTAGTATTTGGTCATGTTCGTCACCCACCACCCCAATACCCTGCCCCATGAATTTCACAGAAGATGACATTATGAACATAATTACAATGCATTTAGATGATCTCAAACAACTTTGAAAGAAAATATAAATTTTATACATTTTCACTGTGGCCAAATTGGCCCCACCCAAGGGCCTGAACCCCTACACAATGCATCATGAATTTCACAATCTAGGAAGAGGGTATAATGGACATCATAACCATGCATTCAGTTTAGTTTCCCCTGTTGTGAAAAGGAGAAATTTCCCTGTTGGGAAAAGGAGAAATTTTTTAAGATTAAATACATTTTCACTATTTGGCAATATTGGCCCCACCTAAGGGCCTGGACCCGACCCAGGGGCCATGATTTTCACAATTTAAGTAGAGGGCTTAAAACATTATAACTTTTCAATATTTTGTCCGTGTTGCATATTTGGCCCTGCCAATGAGGTAAGTTCATAAATTTCACAATTTAGATTTCTCTTTTCTTAGAGATGCTTGAAACCAAAAAATGGTAACAATTGGCCTTGTAGTTTTAAAGAAGGAGTTAAAAATGTTAAATTGAAAGGCGACCAACTAAGACCAATAAAATAGGTCGTATGAGTGACACAGATGATCTTAAAACTGTTACCCATGCTTCATACTAAAACTGATTTATTCACAATTAAACATGTAGTTTCAGCTCACTATACAACTGTAGTTTTATATATTTGTGTACAGTGTACAATTAACACATACATTGATAATAAAAGTAAATAAACATTTCTTATGTTATGTTTAACTCTTTAGTCTTGCATTATACAAAACAGTATTTTGTTTTCTTGAAACATAGATGACACAATAAAGAAGAAAGTGTTTGTTCTCCAAGAAATACAACAATAAGTCCATGATCAATCACTGCAGCACTATCTGTGTAATCTGTAGCCTATCTACTCCCTCCCACGTCTTTTCCGGCCGACCTTACTTCTTCCTCTTCTTTTCCTTGTGTCTGTCTCCACTGTCCTCCCTCTTCCGTTTGTGGTCAGACTTGTGGGGCGACTTATGGGATGACTTGTGTGAGGACTTGTGAGGCGATTTATGAGGTGACTTATGTGAGGACTTGTGCCTGGATGAGGAGGATGAGGAGTGGTGTTTGTGGCGCGAGGAGGATGAGGGAGCCAAGGGCTTGTGTTTACTCCCCTCCATTTCATCATAGAGGGTCTCAGCATCAGCTGAAAGAGAAGAAGATTAAAACTATCACAATGGACAAGCACTCTTCATAGATGTAGACATTTCTATAAAATATTTGCACAATATAGACTTTTTTAGTTACTTTATCCCTCAAACAACTAGACCCACAGAGAATCATTTACATGTATTTAGTTTAAGAAGGAACAGGAAATGATGAGTTGCAAGGAATTCAGTGACAAACCTCGCCGAGCTTCCTCCTCGAGTTCATCCCAGTCTTTACCGCTCTCCTCACTGGATCCAAGCTCTTCGTCTGTAATTCATACCATTAGACATGTAAATAACAATTAACAATGACATTAACAAGTTCATGTACCACTTTATAATCTGCTTGCAATTGAATGCTGAAGAATAAAATTTATACAAAAGTTTAAATGCTCATTTATCATTGTATTATTAATTTTTATCTTAACAATGCCTGGCTGTAAAAATATTAAATACAAGTTTCATCAACATCAAAACCTAATCATATACGTATATGTTGGGTACCTGTTGCACACCTGTGAACACAAGGGCTTACCTGGTGAACTACACAACCATATATGGGCTTAAATAAAGGAGTTTAATTTCCCCAATACGTCAACAAATACAGGTAGGTATGTATACCTGTGACGCCTGGACTTACCTGAGGAGTCCTCAGCCTCTCCTGACCAATCACTCTCCTCACTGTAATCCTCGCTAGAGTCACCCTCCTCACTGTCAATGTCAGTTGGAGTGTACGCCTCATCATCTTCATCATCGTCGTCATCTTCACCCTCATCCTGAGTATTATTCAACATGTCAACTCTGTTATTCGTAATCATTACAGTTTACAGTGGGCATATACAGTATAAATCCTTGTTCAATTGCCGTACCATTAAACCAATGATAATTTTGTATAATAGGATTTTTAACAGCTAACAATTTGATACATGTTCTTGAGGAAAATACTTGCAAAACTTTTAAGTTAAACAGAATAAGAGTCAAGTTCTTTGATGGGGTACTTTTTTCAATGGAACCCATACTTCAGCAAGTAACACATCTACATACTACATTCATAATTTACTTTGTACACCATGCATGACTTACAGCACTCTCTGGCTCCAAGAACGACCATCCTCCATTGTCAAAAAAGCCCTCTGGGTCGTCAGTAATTGTCTTCATAATCTTGGCCCAGTTCAAGCTCTGAATTCCCTCAGTGTAATGTACTTCACAGGAACTGCATTAAAATAATGGAAGTTGATAAGAATGTCAACATTTAAAAATTATGAACTGATTTTAAAATACACTGTTCTAAATATAAAGCTGATTACTAACCTCATGGTCCTTTTTCTAACTTAGCAAATGATTTCTATTGTTGTAAAAATCAACTTATCAGTAAAAGTAGTCATGAACCTAATGTAATTTTTTTGGCAATGAAATCTTGACACTCACTTCAGCCAGTCTTTAACATGGTCCAACATGTTCATTGGTATGGAGTTAATCATGGCCGTTTTTTTGCTGTAGTCTTTGTATACAAACACCATGTCAAAGTTCTTCAGATGGAACTGTACACGCTCAAAGTGGATCAGTTCCACCTCGTCCAGAGAAACCACAAACGGGGGCTGTAGTACAGAACAAATAACATTCATTTCTTATCTTTATGAGGAACATAGTTGAGAATACATAGTACATTATTGTAGATATCATATCAAATAAAAAATCTCATGTCAAATCTGACGTGCGAGGTAATTTAAAAAAAAAATCAAAGTCTTTTTTTTTAATGTAAAAAATCCTCTTTATAAATATGAGTAAGCCGAACTCTTTCAGGAAATGACAGTTTAATTTTCTACAAGCAGAAGAAGACCATGTACCCATTCTGTGAGGTTGACCACACATCCGCTGGTGGGCTGCAGCAACACTGTACTTCTGAATGGGGCTCCGTAGAATCCCAGCTCTCTGAAGGGAGAGTCAAACTCGACCTCTCCCTTGGTGATGGCCTCAACCTTCTCACAGAATCCTTTGAAGGCAGCTTTGAGTTTTTGGCGAAGTTCTCTTTCAGCCTGTTCATTACATATAAGAGTATAAAATAGGACCAATCAAAAATTCATACCAAAAGGTAATTATTTATAATGTCAATAATAGAAGGTAAGACTGTATGAATACGAACAAGATTTTGGCCTATTAGGCAAATTCTTAAGTACACTGAACAAGCAGTACATTGTACGACGAGCATTTGATACGAGACTACATCTGACCTGTTCAGCATGCAGATCGTCTCTGTCATGCATGTGCTGGTGTTTGCCGAGATCCGTTGTCACCTCTCCCACTTCTGTGTAGAACTGGACGTCTACATGTTTCTTCTTCCCAAACAGAATAGCATGCTAGAAAAAAAACAAGCAAGTTTATAAACAATGGAGAAGATACCGTTCATCATACTCAAAACTCAGAACTCATGAAAAGAAGAAGATCCAAGGAAAAGCACAAGTAATGCATCATGTAAACATATACTCTTTGATTATATCTATATAAATTTTTTATATTTCGCTGTTAATAATTACTGTTCAATGATTTGTAGTCAATGTGCAATTTTTTTTAATTTTCCATGCACTACTTATCTAGAGGAGCACACAACTGAGACACTGCGTATATCAACAGGTGTCTGGTGGCTACCGACCTTGAGGTGAAAGTGGAGCAGAATGACCATCTCTCCGTCACACGGCTGGAAGAAGGCGTTCTTGATATTGTTGTACAGAATGTCCACCTTGTCTCCTCGGATGGATGTGAAGCGGAAACCTGGTCAAATCAAACAAAATCATGCTCAATTTAACTCAAATCAATTCATGGTCACGTGAACTCAATATATACATGTAGCATTCACTGAAAACCTTTCTTTTACACTTGATAAAAAGACCAGCATACATTTTTTGCCCAAAATATTTTTTAAAACAACTCAGAAATCGACTTTTAAGTAATACTGACATATAATGATTAATTCTACGACATAGATATCAAGATAAAAATGTTGCCAAAAAAAATTTGCAAGTGCAAGAAGTACCTGCATATAATAATAACTTTGGGAAAATAACTGTTCAGCCATGATCATAGTATCCTTAGCACATTACAAGTATTGTGGAATCATTTGAATTCATCGTGGCTCAATTTTAAAAATATTTTTGGGGTACCTTAATCCCACTTATTTACAGCCCTAAAATTTCTTTTTCAGTATTAGTATACATATATGTATGTTTATGCACAAACCTGCTCAAATATACCGTATTTTAGGGAATTTAGGTCGATCCTGTTTATAGGACGAAGGAACCCGTTTTTAGCAAAAAATAAAAAAAAAGTATAAATAGGTCGACTTCGATGAATTGGTCGAAAAATTACCGCTAGATTAAATGAATAAATGGTTTAAACCAATATCCTTATCATAGTAGCCTTTTATCTTATTTTACAGTTTAAACAAAAGGGAAATAAAATGCATTCCATAAATTTACACATCGTAAGAAAATGTCTGAAATTGCAACAACATTTTTTTAAATCAATTAATTCAGTATGGCCCCATTAATAGTTAAAATCGTTTGTTTAAATGTGTACAAACTGCATGGTGCTAACCGGGGGATAGTAACCTAGCCTGGGGGCATTCATACGGTAGCACATGCAACCTTGTGTTGTTGGTTGAGTTTAGTTCACCGGAGATTCATTTCACCCGGTTATGTTACCGCTATAAATGTTACAGTTCATCTATCGTCATTGTAATTATTCCTCAATATTTTTTTATATATCCTACCGTATGGCTTAAACAATGTGTACATAATCATGATAATTGTTTACACCTCTGTGTGACTTTTTACTGTGTATACAACACATGGGTCAAACTCTGATCTTATCGAAGCCTGCGGGCATGAGTAGCCATGGTAGCACGTGCCGAGAGTTCAACTGTGTATAAACAAAGTAGGCCCTACCCAGACTGATTTAAGAGACACTTGGTTTAATTTGATAGAGAGTTTTATTTTGAATCTACAGAAAAATAAACTTGTACATGTATTCTATTATAAAAACAAATCGTTTTTTTTTTTTAAATTTCAACCCTTATGATATTTCTCTCCCGTAATTACCCTTTGTACAGTTTTCATTTTACTTTTACCGCGCGAAATCCATTTCCTGTTTATCGTAACTACACGATCAAAATGCATGACAGCATGTAATAAAGATCGAAAGATGATTCAGTCTGAACGATAGAAGTAAGAAATGTAAGAAGAAATAAATTTATTCACATTTAATTTGTTTTGATAAGTTACTACAAAATATTGATAAAAATTCATACGATTTTTAAACAGAATCCAAGCGGTATTATAGTGAACTCTCATGAATTTATTGGAGGTTTGAATGAATTTTTGCAAAATTTCACATCAAATTAAAAAAAAAAAACATAAATAGGGCGAAGCGATGAATAGGGCGAGGTCCACGTCCCAGAGAAAAAAAGTATCTACCTAAATTCCGAAAAATACGGTAGACAAAAATACATGAAAAATAGGTAACACAACATTTACAAAATTCCACAGTAAATGATGCAGGCAAGTATGAATATTGAAAAACACTCTACTAACCATTTGTGTGGGCTTCAAGGGACCCTGAAATCCTCTTGGATACAATGTTGGGTCTGATGTAGAGATCCTTCAGTTTAGGGTTTCCTCTGTTGGGATTGATAATCAGGGTGTCTTGTTTCACAATTCCCTATAAAATCATGGAACATTCTATTAAAGTTATAGATGAACTTCATTGTTTTAACCAGCTATAATCAATGCAATGAATTTCTTTATTGTCGTTATATTTTTTGTACAATTTGCTGCTCTACTTTGAATAGAACTGGATAGAAAGACTCGGCTATACAGGAATCAGCCTCATACCTCCTTCTCTCTTTCCTCCGCCTCGCGAGTCTTGAACTTTTTCTGTACTTCTTTGATCAGTCTGTACGCTGTGTTCAGGTTGGAGGAGGGGGCCGAGATCTCACCGGGTTCCTTGGTGTTAGAACTTCTATAGGTTCTGTTATAGAAAGAAGATTGGCCAATTAAAAAATACCATTATTTCAATTAACACAAACACTTTAATTGGATTGAATTCAAATACCGTAATCCGGTGAATATAATACGCACTTTTTTTTCATCATTTTTTACCGTGAGAAAGGGGTGCGTATTATACATCCCTATAGGATTTTGACATATTTTTTCCCTATGTGAAGCACGGGGTATCATACTAGCGTATTATCTATGCTGACCACAGACAAGAACCAATACCCCGCTATACATCGTAACATTACTTCATTATCACATATAATTAATTTTAACCCTTAGAAAATCATTGTTATAGCATGTTATTAAAGAAAATGTATACTTAAAGTCTGTTAATCAATAAACTGTTTTAAAATGGCCTTTAAAAATTAATTTGAACTGTCTATTTTTCATCTCCGTGTACGCCGCCATTACAGCTGTTATTAATAGGATGCGGGCTTGGATGGCCACATGCTATTTGTAACCGATCTTTGAAAACAGCTTACACATCATTTGGCTCATTTTTATCCATTTTCATGTAATGATAATTGATTTATTGCAAATAATTATGAATATATTTAATTTTATAACCTATTCCATTAATTGAAGCCATTGTTGTGCTCCCCCACCGCTACGCTTGACACCTTGGTTATCTCAGACACTCCCCTTAGGCTATAATTAAGTGTACTATACACAACACAACTTTTAATATGTTCCAGGCCTCTAATTTATCACTTTGATTGGCATCATTTAAAAATTTTATTAGGTCCGTTATGATGGCGTTAGTATATACCTCCCTGGTTATACCTGTACACCGGCCGTTTTTCGCTACACAAGAGTTGTAATGACTAAACAATTATATACAACACTTGTTAAAAGCAGTTGATTTTATTTATGGTAGAATATTTAATACTAGATCTATTTAAAACATTGATTATGAAATAAAGATATTACCGCGATGTATTAGTTACAATAAATCCGTATCTAAAAATTATTGTCTTTTTCTTATTTCCGGTAGAAAAGTATTTCCGCGATGAAATTGAGCGTGTATACAAAGTATACCTGCTTTGTTGATACTTAACATTTACCATTTGGTCAATTTTTTTGATGCGTATTATACATCCAAACTAGGTTTTTTTCACCACTTTCAGGCCCAAAGTGGGGGGTGCGTATTGTACACTACTGCGTATTATATTCACCGGATTACGGTAATTCTTAAACTGTCAAAAGGATTCCAAGGCCTGACTAAAGCTTTTTACCAGAAACTTTCATGCTTTTCAGATTTGCAAATTCATTGTCAAGTACAAGGTACCCATAATGTGAACTATACATCGACTATCATCAATACATACATGAACATCATAAGATAGAAACAAGTAAACAAGGTGCTTCCTTTTATTTGATGTATTGATGAGCAAGAACCCAACCCCTTTCATTGAAACTTCTCCATAGAATTCATTCCTTTTTAAAAATGATCTACAAGATACTTACATTTCCTTGACAAATGTGGCATCCGGTTGAGGGAAGCTGGTGCCTTCGTTCCTTCCCAGTGAGGAGCCAGGGTGGAAGAAGTTGATTCTGAGGTATGTGTAATCACCTTCAACAGACTGACTGATGTTCTGGAGAAATACACAAGTGATAAATATAGAGCATTTCAATAGGGATCAAAGATAAATACAAAGACGTGTTTAACACATTTGTAACACACATGTACAAGACAGTATCCAAAGTACAAGAAAATCAATGAACTTACCGCCGAAAGACTGTTCACTTTATAATATTATTTTTGTCACATTCTATTCATTCCTATATACTCCATTTTTCAAAGTCTTAGTCAAATTGAAGTTGTTGATGCCAAATACACAAAACTCAGAAAAAAATTCAAAAGAAAATACTGTAAATTAATGAATGTTTTTCCTACCTTTATAGTTGCGATGTGAAAAGGTGCTGGTGCCCCAAATATTGGTAGAATCACTGTCTCATATTTTCTGTCTAAAAACAAGTATATTGTTTAACAACAGTATCCATTTTATTGTAGATTGACGGATAAAACTTAAGTAAAAATAAGCAATGTATTAGAAGGAGCAAAAGTAGTTTATTATTTAGAATTTGTTCCTTGGAAAATTATCAAAAATAAGTTGCTATATTAACGATAGCAATGAACATGAAATTAGATAATAAAATGCTTTCTTTGAATATTCATTTACATATATTAACATTTTGACTGTTGCTATTTCTGCTATCATTACTTACCCACATACAACTGTAAGTTACGAATCTCCTGCTCCTGGGGCATCTTTGATGAGTTTGAATATGACACAACTGACTTCCTTACTCTACAAAAGCATTAATGAAAACCCTTTTTATACATCTATACAACAGCGATCAAGCTGGCAACAAAAATAAGTAAAAGTATCAGCATGAACATTTGTCAGTTGTCCTCAGGCAGTCTTACTTCTTTTCTTCATCATCTCCTTTGAGTCCTTTCAATCTCTCTCGTGCATCTTCATTAATTTTGCTGGCCAATTCCCTCTGATGTTCTTGTCGTTTCTCTTCTGATGTCATTTCAGTCTGAAATTCATAAAATTCATAAAAATAGACATCCTTGAGGGTACAAAAGTGTGACAACACCATAAAGGCAAAAGAGAGATAACTCTTATCTCTCCCCGGCTATTATCTACAATTTTGCTCAATGAAAAAAAAATCTGTCTTTAGAATCCTTCTGTATGATAAATTTTAAAGAGGATATACAACCATAACAAACTTTCACATTAAAGAAATAAGGGTAGAGAATGTATCCTAGAGAATGTATCCTAGAACAGAGAGAAATAAGGGTAGAGAATGTATCCTAGAACAGAGAGAAATAAGGGTAGAGAATGTATCCTAGAACAGAGAGAAATAAGGGTAGAGAATGTATCCTAGAACAGAGAGAAATAAGGGTAGAGAATGTATCCTAGAACAGAGAGAAATAAGGGTAGAGAATGTATCCTAGAGAATGTATCCTAGAACAGAGAGAAATAAGGGTAGAGAATGTATCCTAGAACAGAGAGAAATAAGGGTAGAGAATGTATCCTAGAACAGAGAGAAATAAGGGTAGAGAATGTATCCTAGAACAGAGAGAAATAAGGGTAAAGAATGTATCCTAGAACAGAGAGAAATAAGGGTAGAGAATGTATCCTAGAACAGAGAGAAATAAGGGTAGAGAATGTATCCTAGAACAGAGAAATAAGGGTAGAGAATGTATCCTAGAACAGAGAGAAATAAGGGTAGAGAATGTATCCTAGAACAGAGAGAAATAAGGGTAGAGAATGTATCCTAGAGAATGTATCCTAGAACAGAGAGAAATAAGGGTAGAGAATGTATCCTAGAGAATGTATCCTAGAACAGAGAGAACATGATCCTCATGAAAATCTCTCCATAATGCATGGTCACTCATCGTGAGCTATCTTACCCTGGTCCGGCTGTCGAGGACTGCGTTCCTCTGCCCTCGCCCGAGGAGAACTGGCTCCTCTTCCTTCTCCTCCTCCTCTTCCACTTCGTCAGGGTCCTTCAGGAAGATACAGACATGCTTTATCTTCTTCTGTTTGGTTGTCAGCAAGGAGGCTGGGGAACCCTGGAATTTTAGTGCAACAACAGTGTTAATCTGATCAATCTATAATACAGGATGTCCACCACATTGCCAAACAAATACTAGATATTCATATATACATGATATAGAGTGTACATGTATCTAACCTCTTGCAAATATAAGAAAATAATTGGATAATCACAGTCACATAAAAATTATGTATATTCCATACACAGTCAGAACAAGATTTACTCTCCCGAGTATTATAGTCATCATGATAAACTTAATCATTAAATACACACCTCATTAACTAGGATCGTGTCCCCCAGGAAAAGAGCATATTTCTTGCCATCATTCACAAGATCCCCAAATCCCACATTGATGTTGAAAGTCATTCCTATAACATTTATAAAATAATGTTTTATCAAGTTGTACATGTATCTGTTAAAATGTCTTTTTCCAACATGTGAAAATGATACACTAACAAGCCATTGAAGCACTAGTTTCTCACCTTTCTTGGCTTTAGCTGTTGTCTTTGCTGAGATCAATAAGGACCCCTCCCTGAACTCGATGCCCATGGCAAACCCAAGGGACTTGGTCATCTTACTCTCTAGGTCTGAGCGCTGCTTCTTCACGAAGGAGACGACGCCCTCATACACCTCGCTCAGCCTAGTCCCTACATAAACCACAATGGTTACGTACAAACACACTTATTTAGTAACTTCATGTTTTTCGATACATTTTGTTTGGTCTTGTCAAAATTACGCAAAAAAAATACGAAGACAGATTTGCAAACAAAATCAAATCATCTAAATGGGGAAACCAATATAACTTTAAATTGTTTTTGAGATTTTGTTTGTTTTGTTTTGTCTTTTTATGATAAAATCACTACACTAGAACGAAGAAAAGCAAGCTTATAACTTTCTACTTTACATGTACCAAAGACACCTGAAGCATTTGTCATTCAGATTATTTTATTCGGAACTAACCAGTTATTGCTGGTTATTGCTGGTCTTAGTTATTGCTGGTCTTACCATCCTGCAGCTTGTTCAGGATTTCTTCTTCCACTTTTAAGAGAAAGTCATAATCTTTCTGCTGTTTCTCAGAAGGGTCCACCATTAACGTTCTAACGATGTTGGCACAATAAGACTTGTATCTTACTCCGAGGGCACATATAATGGTCCCAAAGTCAAGGTTCGAGTCGTCACTGTAATACAAGGAGCATCATTTGATTTTGTCCATTCATGTACATGTCAAAGGAAATTCTTTTATTTCATGTCAAAAACATTTAACATATGAAGGTTCTCATTCTGTCATACTTGCAACATGTCAACTTATAAATGACTTTATACCGCAGATATAATAGAGATAAGGAGATAATGTCCAGCAACATGTTAACTATCACTCTGCTGTGGAACCACTTCCTGACCTGACAGTGGAGAATTTCAGGCTGTATTTGCCACCACTCTGCACGATGGCCGGGTAACACATGTCTAGCTGTCCGACATCCACCCCACCCACAATCTTCTTGTTCTGTAGGGCCTGCTCCACTCCATCCGCCAGCTTCGAGTGTTTCACTTTCTGTGGGAATAAACATTTTGTATTCCATTTCCAAATTTATACATCTCTCAAATTTATTTTAAATGCTAGATGTACATGCTTATCTAAACCAAGTACAGGAAACATGGAAAGTTCTAGAATTAGTGTTGCAAATTTTGCAAAGCTAGATGATTTGCTAAACTAAAGACCTTACATTGTTTTCCTAACAGTCAAAAAACTTTATTCATATTTAGTTCTGTCTCAAAAATAATCCCTACTCAGATACAATGTTACATAGAATGCACAAAACATGACCTCATAAAACTATATACGGTTACAGTATACAATCAAATTTACTTTACTAATACACTGTTGTGTGCATTAATTCCTAACCTTTTCAGCATCAATAATCTCCATGATTTGTTCCCGGAGGTATTTGGAGAACACTTCACAGGTGACCGCTGAGGCTTTCTGCATTGTTTTGATTTCCGAATCTTCCTTTGGAGCCATTATGTAGGCCATGGTGGAACTAACATCTACCTGTAATCAATGGAAAAAAACAACCCACAGATTCAAAATTCATCAATACTGAAGTAAGTTAAGAAAGTAATTTAAATGGAACTATCTAGGTCACAAAAGATTAAGGAAGAAATTCCTAAATCATGTGCATGTCACTGGATTGGCAACAGATGCTGGACAAGACGATACCAATAAGCACTTTGTGGTTTTAAATATCATTAGAAACTTGTTTTTAGCCTCTGTAGTTTCACAATCCTTATTGCTTTAAACAGTGCACTACAACCACTTGTACATAAATCTAGCCTACACAGAAATTGTCTTTACCTTCTGAAATGAAGCTGCTCCTAGCGCTGATCTCCAGCTCTCCATGAACTCGCCCGGGAACTTGTCTTTACTGAAATCTCCGATGGTCTTACCCTGTCATAGAAACAAATTTATTTATTATACTTTCATGTTAAATACTGAAATCTGATTGGTTTTGATGCAGTCGATTATCCGTTCTATTACCCTCAGCGTTAGCAACACACTTGGCAATGGGTAACACAACGAATTGTTACATGCGCGTAAAATATGTGCGTACAGTTCGCCATAAAATTCTTGTCATTTCTATATAAAAGCAGTCAAATTTTCTCTAAACTTAAGACATTCAGTATAATAAAATAAATAGTGCCTGTTTGGGAGGGTAACAGTTGAAATTGACACCCTGAGAAAACCATTGTCAACCTCGAAAATCATTGTCAACCTCGGTTGACAATGGTTTTCTCAGGGTGTCAATTTCAACTGTTACCCTCCTAAACAGACACTATTTATATAATGTACCATTACATAATTTCAGATTAACATTCATGTCAAATTCATTCTATCGCTGTATACATTGAAAACTGTTAAATGTTACCTTTTTGCTTGATTTAATTTCATTTATCAGCTTCTGAAAATTTTCTTTGTCTTTATCCCCCTGTATCAAAGTAAGCATTAACAGAAATCAAACAAATCATACAAAGTACATAAAATGACAAGTAGATCATTATCACAAATCTGACATCATTAATTTACGACGAGATCGGAATACCCTACCTTGTTGCGAGTTAACAGCTTGATCTGTGGTTGGTCATTTTCTTTGGAGGCCTCTAACTGCTTCAGAAAGTCAATCTTCTTTTTGCTGGCTAGAATAGAGATGCTCTTTTCACAGAAGACCATCACCGTGTCCGTCAACTCATACCCAAACAGCCAGGTCTAGAGATTAACATGCACGTCATTAGTCTTTTCAATCATACAATGTACATTATTAGACAAAAACAAGAGGGATTTGGGCCACATTGCTCACCTGAGCAACAATAGCCATAATAAAATCAGCTTTATGGAGTCTATACAAAATATCTGGACCATGTAGTATATAAATTTCTTGAACTTGAATTTTTGAAAATACCAACTAATTTTTTATTCTTAATTATCTCCCCTTGAAAGGGAGTGTGACCCTTTATTCTAATAAACTTGAATCCCCTTCACCCAATAATGCTTTCTGCCAAGTTTGGTTGAAATTGGCCTAGTCTTTCTGAAGAAGTCAAAACTGTAAAAAGTTTACAGACGGACAGACAGACAGATGGGCAAAAAGTGAGAAAAGCTCACTTGAGCTTTCAGCTAAGATGAGCTAAAAACCTCTATTGATATTGGCTGACTGTTCCTTGTGACGTTTAAAGGTTTTAACTATCTTTTTATTTATTAATTGACTTCAAGATGGGAATTCTAGTTCTACTTTCATTGTTTTTGAGGACTTGTGTGGTATAATAATGAGTAAAAAAATTAACATAATGAAGGATAAGAACCATTCATTTTTTTGTAAGTAAATAGGAGAGATCATTCCACAATAAATCTTTGGCAATTACTTGGAAAAAAAATAGTGTAGAGTACAATTATCTTCTTCTTTTTTTCACTTAACTTACTATATAATGCTTTTACTTTTAAGTAGCCTTATATGCTGTGTGATCAAATACATATTAATAACAAGGCATCAATATTATTTGGATAACCAAGAGTTATGCCAGGTTTTCCAGAAGTCTCTGAGCAGTACCTGCAGGGCTGTAGACTTGGAGTAAACAACTTCCTCGTCGATTCCAACCGACGTAACCAAAGCGTCCATCTGACCAAGAGCATCTCCAGATGATTTCTGCAATAAAACACATTAAGAAACAATTTAGAATGTGATTGTCTAAAACAAATTTTACGATTTGAAAAGTGACAAGCAACCGAAGTTGGGGGAAGACATCAAGACATGAATTATGAAGGATTGTTACAATATTCAGTATCAAAGGAGTCAAATAAAATATCAAGCTAGTTGAATTTAATGAGATTACCTCGAATATTATTGTTACCTATTAGCGACTTTACAAGTTCTAAGTTGATTTTTGTGAGCATACTAGTATTAATTAAATTTTTAATCCCTTCACTTTAAAGTTTAAATTTTGTCTGTTGATTTTAACACAGATTGTATGTACGAATAGATTTAACAATGTATGTGTTGATTTGTGTGCATCAGTGTCAGAGTAATGTAGCAATGACAGATCAGAGATCTGATGCTGAATTTCCTATACAATCTAGTAATCACATTGACCAATGCATAGAATGTCACCCATTCCGACATTTACACATTTTCAACACATAAAATGATTATAGTCCGTCCCAAGTTATTTTTTCCATTGCTTTTTCACAATTGTTCATGGAAATTAAACATACTTGTCAATTAAGCACAATTGAAATTGATAAAAGGGAGAAAATCCAAGGTTTCTTCATTGCGATACATCACCTACTTTTACCCAGAGAAACTCATAGGAACTAAAACAAATTTCTTAAATAAATTAAGGAGATTTATTATTGGAAATGTTTACATCTTTTCTAAATTCAGAAGTACACAATCAGTACAGAAGTACACCTCACACAATTTTTAATCTGGATACTTTTCATGTTATTTGCAATTCAAAATTACTGTAGACTTCTGATTTTTGGTTGTGTATTGAATCCTGAGCCATAGAGGGGGCATTTCAAAACAGAAAATCTGGACTTTTTCATTCTAATATAAGAATGTAGTTTGGGTACAAAAGTATTTATGATTTTCAAATATTAAGCAAAAAGTGGTGGAAGTAGAAACTTGGGACAGAGTATAGTGGTCACATAAAGTCATTGATCAAGGAGAAGAAATTCACCCGTTCCGAAATGGGTGAGCCAAACCCGATGTATGCTCATTCAAATGTAAATGTGAAAACAAATCATTTTAAATAAAATATCTTTAGGTACATTAATCTATCATCCTTATCCTAAGAAGTTTGAATTTTTAGATACATTATAGCTTCCAGATCACTACTAACAGTAACCTAATACAAACGCAGATACATGCTATAAAAACACGTGTTGACTTATGGTTAACAGACTCACGTTCCATGCTTGATATAAGCGTTTGATTCTCCTGAAAAACGCTTCTTTATCAACGTGTAAACTTGACATGATCAGCTCTGGTCGTATTTAGTTCATCACAATCATAACAATGTGCAGAACGAAGCACTATGGCGGGAGATGATCTAGATGACGGTGCCAATGCGTTTCGCTCCTATGGACGGCTCGCGCTAAGACGTTTCGCTCCGAGAGATCTTTCGCACCGGGACGTTTCACCCCTGGAGGCTTTGCTGCCAGTAATTTGTCTTGATTATATTATTGATATAATAGAAATAAACATATTTTTCTAAACAGTTTAATTTGTTTTTTCTTTTTCATGTAAATTCAAAATTCTAGTTGAAATTTACATGCATGTATTACGTCTCGGAGCGGAACAACTTGCTTTAGAACTATAGTTTTACATGGTAGGAAAATTTACTTCCGGATTATCATTGTTTGCTTATATCTATCTATTTATTAAAATGCATGTAAATCATACAAATTATGTACATAACTTAATATTTTTAATTATCCTTCCCGGCCCTTTGATTGACATTTTAAATAGACAAATATACTGGCTTTTTTTAGTTCCCGTTTTTGGGGTTTTTTTTTTAATCAAATGGACTGGATCATGAAAACTTCTTCCCAATTCTGTATGTCTGAGAGTGTGAATGAAGGCGGTGTGTTAGCAAATGTAAGTGTGAATGCACAAATGTTGAAACAGCAAATTGTTTCGGTTAAATTGTTAACTACTAATGTAAATCAAAGATCAAAAGACCAATTTGTTCAAATATGGTCCAATGATGTAAATTTTCTCCCAGAGGTCATGTGTATACGATTATGAAACCTAATTTTTGCCTGTATATAAATAAAATGATTTGTTCTTTTAAGAGACACATTAATAAATACTGATATTTGTATGTAGTAGAAATTATAGAAAATATTTTCATTGAATAATACGAATAAACTGATTGCCAATATTTAAATTCTGAAAAATGAAACCAAATTGGTTTGTGTCTATTTATTTCGAGACTGTCTTTCTTAACTAAGATTATTATAGATATCAGAGATTAATTAGCTGTATAATTAATAAATTGTTGTTATTATTATTATCAAAGGGACTTTTCATGATTTGAAAATACATAATTTGTTTTAAAATTATATAATGAAAACAATTAGCAAAATCGGTTCGTTAATTTGATAGATCAGAATTAGGATCAGCAGCGGTCCTTCTTTTAAAATTTGTAATTTCTATTCAGAGAGCTGACCCTTTGATCTCAAGAACCTGATTTATAAGGAGATGGAGCTCCATTCGATGACCATTTACGATGGATTCAGTGAGCCCCCCTTGTATCTCTTGTGGCGGAGAAGTTCGTCCCCAACAACATGCCCTGAACTGTGTGGCCTGCGACGGTTGGCAGCATCGCCTGTGTAACACAGGTAAATATATCTTGTCTTTTATTTGCAGGTATTTTTAGTAAGAAAATTAAAAAACTGAAATTAAATCTATTCAAAGACTTCTCATACAAAAAAGTCATACTAGGTATATCCGCTTGAAATATTCCTCTCTTTTTTAGAGGTGGGGGGGGGGGTTCAATTTCAATTTGTATTAAATTTGACAAATGACATTCATATGTTCAGTTGTAATTTGGGTTAATTTGTGCATGGGACCATGGATATAATTGTAAACAAACCTAACATTTTTTTAAAATTTTTTGAATTACCAAAGATTGGGAAACACGCATTTAAGATTATTAGTTTATATACAGTCCTCGTATGTCCTTTCATTTGTTCAAAGCGCTTATTAGTTAAGATAGTTAGTTAGTTAGATAAGATATATAAAGAAGTAATATATTTACATTTGACTGAATTCAAACGCAACCATTGATCAGAGGTATGCCAGATATACATAGCTACAATGTTTTTTGACTATCAACCATTAGGTTTTTTAACTTCTGAGCATAATGATAGAACAAAGGATAGGAAGAAATTCTTTATTCCTAATATTACCATGATTACACAGTTGTTTCTCATGCAGAAATCAAATATGTACATACATTTTAGTATTAAGTTACTAAAAAAAGTACGTGTATACTTGGTGTTAATCTCCCATTTATAAATTTACTCAGTTTTAAGCAGCCATGGTTGGCCGGGAAATACCGGTGCTGGGAATTACCGGTGGTAAATACCGGTATTTCCCGTCCTGGTAAATACTACTGATTTTCACTTAACTGGGAAATACTGGGAAATACAAATTTAAATTCTTTGTTGTTTGATTTTTTCAATGTACATGTAAAACATAAATGAAGGAAATAAGATATAAACAGTAAGCCTAAAAACACAATTCATGCAGCGTACTTTGCCATTTCACTGTCAGTATTATGAATCTTAAATTAATTAGATCAGATAATCCCCAAAGCATCATATAGCAACTAATATACAAGTTTCAGTCCAGCTTATTCAACCCCGAGTTTTGTATTTTACAGATTTATAATCATTTATCACAGTATTATCTAAACATGTAGAACAATGAATACCAGGCTGGGGAGTAAACATTTCCATACGTATTTCAATTGACTCTTGAACCTGAACTTTATATGTAAAACTACACGTCTGTTTAGGATGTGTTAAACTTTCACAACTATATGAAATTAATTGTAAATTAAAGCTAACTTTACCTAATGCTCACAAAAAAATGTTATATCACATGAACAGTTATGTAAAATGCCCTTTTTTAAATTTTATATTACAAATTAAATAATATTAACAAATAATAACTATATTAAGACAACTAATTAAATAAATTATACATTTAATTGTTACTAGTATTCACTTTTCCGGGTGGTCAACATTTTTTGGTGTATGTATTTTACTGATTATTGAATTCTATAATTCACTATAACATACTTATTATCAAAGAGTCGTCAATATTTGATTCAGAGGGAAGATATTTGCTATTTAAGACCTTTAAAGCATGTTCGGAACAATCGTTTTGATTGGCTGTTCAGACTTGACTGAGATTCACATTTTTTCTTTGGTTCATCAATTTATGTTTATAATTATAATTTAAACATATTTTATTGAATAAATTCAATAGGGTTGAACAACAGGCATAGCCAATATATATCCTCTCCTTGTACATAATAATTTATGTTTACAACCTTGCGCTTTGTATATTCCCCTCTATTTCTTAAAAAAAATCGATAGCAATTCATATTATGCATATTGTATCTCAACTTGTACTCAAATATATATTTGTTTCTTTCGTTTCATCAAATTTCGAGTACATGATTCATAAATATCTCGGGAACGACCAGTCGACAATGCACATTCCTTTTAGATATGACCAGATAATATCCCGCACAAGCGCGGGAATTAACACTTTACACATTAAAATGATACAATGCTTAAAGAAGCATGGTCACGATTTTGGTCAAAAATTATTTTTTTCTGATTTTAATAATTAAACTACTTCAGTAAGACATTTCTAATAGGCAAACAAAATTTGAGTGTCATTCGTTGAGTTATAAACGAGATACAGAGCTTGAAATTCTTTGCTATGTAAACAAAGCGTTTGTTTACATTTCGAATGGGCGGGCCAATATGGCCATATAGTTAACATTTGATTTAAACATATTTTATTGTGTAAATTACACAAGAGGATTGGAAACAAGTTCTTACAACTTATATTTTCCTCTCCTAGTGATAATATATACAATATTATATAAATAGTGCCTGTTTGGAAGGGTAACTGTTGAAATTGACACCCCGAGAAATCATTGTCAACCGAAGCGAAGCGGAGGTTGACAATGGTTTTCGAGGGGTGTCAAATTCTACTGTTACCCTCCCAAACAGGCACTATTTATTTTATTATACTGAATGTCTTAATTTTAGAGAAAATTTTACTGCTTTTATATAGATATGACATGAATTTAACGGCGAACTGTACGCGCATAATTTACGCGCATGTAACAATTCGTTCTGTCGGCCCGTTGCCAAACGTGTTGCTAACGCTGAGGGTAAGAGAACTGATTGTCAACTGCGTCTAAACCAATCAAATTTTAGTATTTAACATGAAAGTATAATAAATACAATTGTCATAGCGATATAATTACATGTCACTTATAGTTATTGACTGATAGTAATATTCATAAATATGCAGTTACAAAGTATTTGCGAATTGATATCTTCCAGACTTTAACTTTCATAAAGTTTTGAACTGCTGAAAAAATAAAGCAGTAAGACAAATTGTCAATACCCAAATAAGAAGCAAATGTGAATTAATTAAAATTGTTTCTTCAAGCCGAATAAAAAGCCTCATCGGTGAGCCACGTGTGATTCACATCGATTCTCTCCGAAACTTATGGACTCAAAACCGTGGTTTGCGACGATGAATAAAAAGTAAAATTTGATTGATTGTTACTTGCATTTACATAAATAGTTAACATGTTAAATCTTAGACAATCTCCCTCTCTACTCCTATTATTACTTATTAGGTTTCTTACTGACTGTTCATGCGCGGATCTAGAGGGGGGGGGGTCCCGACCCCCCCCCCCTGGAAAATGAAATTTATTAAGTTTACATAGTAAAATTATCGCAAATATGCCTCGGACCCCCCCCCCGACAAACACAATTATCCTTTGCCCCCCCCCCGGAAAAAAAATTCTGGATCCGCGCATGCTGTTTATGGACTTTACCGACCCCACAAATTTCTGTAAACAGTCAGTAACAAACCTAGAAGTGTTTTGTTTTGTCGAGGACCTAAAGTTTGATATGTAAACAAACGTTTGTGTAAAAAATCAGTTCAAATAAGGTTACGTCCGCCATATTTTGACGCCTGCCGTTTAAGGAATTTGTAAGGCAATCACGTGACGCGTTTCATCCAATGACGTCGAGACATTCTAGTCCGAGGCAAAACAAATATATTTGTGAAAAACTAAATGCAGTTACGATGTTCATTTTAACCCTTCAACTAACTTTTAAAATTTATGAAAATCATAGAAATCTTACAAAAACCTTTTCTCTACTTCCACATTAATGTGAGATAAATTTAATTGCATGATTATGATGTCTAAAAACCTTCTACCAAAATTATGAAATTCATGGCCCTTTGGTCAGGGGTCCAGGTCCTTGGGTAATGCCAATATGGTCACATTGTAAAAATGTATAAATAATTATGTAGAATATATTCTTCTGTACTTTCAAAGTCGTAGGAGATAAACTAACTACATTGTGATATGTCACAATGACATCGTCTTAAACTGTCAAATTCATTGTCCCTGGGGCAGGGGTTCAGGGTTTTTATTTGGGGGTGGGGTGACAAATATGGCCATATAGTGAACATGTATGTATTTTTTAGGCCACATTAGTCACTCGGGTATCCCTCCGACCATTGTCCCCCTTTTATGAATTGATGTTTGCGAACATCAAATAATAAAAGCTGAGGTAACAGTCAGAGGAGTCTAAGATTGGGGACTGTCTGAGGGGTCCATATACGGGCTATCATACTCAGATGACAGTCAATGTCTGAGGGCCTCTTGTTTGTATTAAAGGGAGGTATGACACCTCCATTTCGTGAAGGTATTTCTTTTTGCATGATAAAAACCTCATTAAGATTCAACGAAATTTTAATTAACATTGTCTATCACAGTCTCGATTTCTAACAGTATAGCTATGAATCATTTTACATACGGTTGACACAGTTTGTAATGTGGATCTGGGCATTCTTTCCACGTATTTTTTCCGTGTATTATTTGTTATAATCACAATTATATTATTTTTTGAAAATGTATATATGGCCCCTCAAGGGCCAAGTCACGAGTTCGAAGCCTGCTGGGTCTTTTACAATTTTAAGATTTCATTTTTTTAAATGTAAGTTATGGTAAAATATTGTACAATGATAAAATTTTAAAACGTTGACCAGTTATAAATATGATTTACTTTGATGTATAATGATATCTCATTCTTACTGATGTGGGATTCACAACCAATGTTAACATGCATGGTCCGATATTTTGGTTATTAAAGTTATCAAATATTTTTCCATACAAACCAATCATCTTAGAAAGTTACACAAGATGTACACAGGTTTATTTTTGATTTGCCAAAACATTATGACGTTTTTTATAGCGATGTCAAAGTTAATCATAGACGCCTCGATGTCAGGGGCGAATTTTGATATGAGGCGAAATAACGCGATACCCTTTTGTGTCGTTTCTTTTTAAAACAAATTTTGTGCATCATTTTTTCATTGAAATATAGCTTAATTGACATTGTAAACTACTGCAATGTCTTTTAGTATACACATACTTAGTCTTAGCATAACCATCGTTTAAAAGCGGTCACAAGATTTGATGCAAAATCGGACCAAGCAGCTTTAAGATTTCTTCCAAAATGTAAACACTAGACAAAAAAGTGAAAATTAATAATAAAGAAAAAAAGTACGTCGTATTAAGCATAATCTTGAATATAATTTCTTTTTGCAGGAATCTCGCTACAACGGTACAACATTGCAAAATATGGTATAAAGGATCTGAACTGGTTTTGCAGACCCTGTGAGACGAGATACTGGCCGGAGCAGGATGGACACGTGGTTTCAGACAACCCCGCCAAATCTGTGGTCACCGCAGATTTACTCAACGAAGCATTTGTTATTGAACATTGCTGGGAGCCCAAACCTTTGGATTCGTAAGTTTTTATTTGTATGCATTTCTACAAGACATTAATGTATTTCACTCAAAAGATTTTAAAACATGCTGTAACAGAGAAAAAGACAGAAAAACAGCTATTCTAAAATATAAAAAGAAAAATTATTTTCCTTACACTAAATATCAACAGTATATGATTTTTTCTTCCAGTTCACTGAATTTTGATAGTACATCAGACGATGACGTCATCCGTTACAGAATTCTGGAGAAGGGGAGTAAGCGTGGGGGAAGATTGTTGGTTGCCAGCACTGGATACACATACGGATTAAAGGTAGTTACACTATGAGGACAAAACTGCATTATTAGTTTACAATATTACACTGTACATTAAAAACAATCATAAAATCCAAATTTAATCTAATGTTAAATTACAACAGTTGTTCCACTCTAATGACAAAACTGCATTATTAGTTTACAATATTACGTCAAATTTCGAGTTTAAATTCCGAAAGCTTTTCTGACCAAAATCACCAAATTTTATGTAACTTGTGTTTCAAAGTGCGGAAAAAGTTTACAATATATCATAAAAGCTTTAAACGTCGTTTTAGATCTAAACGTTGTTGTATACTTATCTTATAGTGACGTCATGATTTTTTTCCAGAGGAACAACAAGTCCTCCACACTGTGGCGGTGCAGCGTCAGATCCGCCAAGTTCCAGTGTCCCGCCACGGTCAGTCAGAGGGGGCACTACTTCCGGTCAGGAACACAGCCGCACTGTCACCCAGCGGATCCAAAACGGCCTATTTACAAAGAAGTCGCTGCACTGGTAATTTAATTTCAAAGTCTAATTCAAACATTTGTTCACATGACCAGTGCTAAAAAATTCAAGTACCTGCTGTCATTCTGTAGATTTAGATAATTATTATATTTAGATATAACAATAACATGAAGTCCTTTATTGTTGAAATTAAATCTAAGTCATAAAGGCAATGCGGCAAAATATTTTATATTGATGAATATGCATCTTTTACATTTTAATATACATGTACTTAATTTATTTTCAGGTTAAAGAACAGATAGACAGCAATCGGCACTCCACGGCTATGGCTGCCGTGACAGACGTTAGCAACACACTTGGCAATGGGTAACACAACGAATTGTTACATGCGCGTAAAATATGTGCGTACAGTTCGCCATAAAATTCTTGTCATTTCTATATAAAAGCAGTCAAATTTTCTCTAAACTTAAGACATTCAGTATAATAAAATAAATAGTGCCTGTTTGGGAGGGTAACAGTTGAAATTGACACCCTGAGAAAACCATTGTCAACCTCGAAAATCATTGTCAACCTCGGTTGACAATGGTTTTCTCAGGGTGTCAATTTCAACTGTTACCCTCCTAAACAGACACTATTTATATAATGTACCATTACATAATTTCAGATTAACATTCATGTCAAATTCATTCTATCGCTGTATACATTGAAAACTGTTAAATGTTACCTTTTTGCTTGATTTAATTTCATTTATCAGCTTCTGAAAATTTTCTTTGTCTTTATCCCCCTGTATCAAAGTAAGCATTAACAGAAATCAAACAAATCATACAAAGTACATAAAATGACAAGTAGATCATTATCACAAATCTGACATCATTAATTTACGACGAGATCGGAATACCCTACCTTGTTGCGAGTTAACAGCTTGATCTGTGGTTGGTCATTTTCTTTGGAGGCCTCTAACTGCTTCAGAAAGTCAATCTTCTTTTTGCTGGCTAGAATAGAGATGCTCTTTTCACAGAAGACCATCACCGTGTCCGTCAACTCATACCCAAACAGCCAGGTCTAGAGATTAACATGCACGTCATTAGTCTTTTCAATCATACAATGTACATTATTAGACAAAAACAAGAGGGATTTGGGCCACATTGCTCACCTGAGCAACAATAGCCATAATAAAATCAGCTTTATGGAGTCTATACAAAATATCTGGACCATGTAGTATATAAATTTCTTGAACTTGAATTTTTGAAAATACCAACTAATTTTTTATTCTTAATTATCTCCCCTTGAAAGGGAGTGTGACCCTTTATTCTAATAAACTTGAATCCCCTTCACCCAATAATGCTTTCTGCCAAGTTTGGTTGAAATTGGCCTAGTCTTTCTGAAGAAGTCAAAACTGTAAAAAGTTTACAGACGGACAGACAGACAGATGGGCAAAAAGTGAGAAAAGCTCACTTGAGCTTTCAGCTAAGATGAGCTAAAAACCTCTATTGATATTGGCTGACTGTTCCTTGTGACGTTTAAAGGTTTTAACTATCTTTTTATTTATTAATTGACTTCAAGATGGGAATTCTAGTTCTACTTTCATTGTTTTTGAGGACTTGTGTGGTATAATAATGAGTAAAAAAATTAACATAATGAAGGATAAGAACCATTCATTTTTTTGTAAGTAAATAGGAGAGATCATTCCACAATAAATCTTTGGCAATTACTTGGAAAAAAAATAGTGTAGAGTACAATTATCTTCTTCTTTTTTTCACTTAACTTACTATATAATGCTTTTACTTTTAAGTAGCCTTATATGCTGTGTGATCAAATACATATTAATAACAAGGCATCAATATTATTTGGATAACCAAGAGTTATGCCAGGTTTTCCAGAAGTCTCTGAGCAGTACCTGCAGGGCTGTAGACTTGGAGTAAACAACTTCCTCGTCGATTCCAACCGACGTAACCAAAGCGTCCATCTGACCAAGAGCATCTCCAGATGATTTCTGCAATAAAACACATTAAGAAACAATTTAGAATGTGATTGTCTAAAACAAATTTTACGATTTGAAAAGTGACAAGCAACCGAAGTTGGGGGAAGACATCAAGACATGAATTATGAAGGATTGTTACAATATTCAGTATCAAAGGAGTCAAATAAAATATCAAGCTAGTTGAATTTAATGAGATTACCTCGAATATTATTGTTACCTATTAGCGACTTTACAAGTTCTAAGTTGATTTTTGTGAGCATACTAGTATTAATTAAATTTTTAATCCCTTCACTTTAAAGTTTAAATTTTGTCTGTTGATTTTAACACAGATTGTATGTACGAATAGATTTAACAATGTATGTGTTGATTTGTGTGCATCAGTGTCAGAGTAATGTAGCAATGACAGATCAGAGATCTGATGCTGAATTTCCTATACAATCTAGTAATCACATTGACCAATGCATAGAATGTCACCCATTCCGACATTTACACATTTTCAACACATAAAATGATTATAGTCCGTCCCAAGTTATTTTTTCCATTGCTTTTTCACAATTGTTCATGGAAATTAAACATACTTGTCAATTAAGCACAATTGAAATTGATAAAAGGGAGAAAATCCAAGGTTTCTTCATTGCGATACATCACCTACTTTTACCCAGAGAAACTCATAGGAACTAAAACAAATTTCTTAAATAAATTAAGGAGATTTATTATTGGAAATGTTTACATCTTTTCTAAATTCAGAAGTACACAATCAGTACAGAAGTACACCTCACACAATTTTTAATCTGGATACTTTTCATGTTATTTGCAATTCAAAATTACTGTAGACTTCTGATTTTTGGTTGTGTATTGAATCCTGAGCCATAGAGGGGGCATTTCAAAACAGAAAATCTGGACTTTTTCATTCTAATATAAGAATGTAGTTTGGGTACAAAAGTATTTATGATTTTCAAATATTAAGCAAAAAGTGGTGGAAGTAGAAACTTGGGACAGAGTATAGTGGTCACATAAAGTCATTGATCAAGGAGAAGAAATTCACCCGTTCCGAAATGGGTGAGCCAAACCCGATGTATGCTCATTCAAATGTAAATGTGAAAACAAATCATTTTAAATAAAATATCTTTAGGTACATTAATCTATCATCCTTATCCTAAGAAGTTTGAATTTTTAGATACATTATAGCTTCCAGATCACTACTAACAGTAACCTAATACAAACGCAGATACATGCTATAAAAACACGTGTTGACTTATGGTTAACAGACTCACGTTCCATGCTTGATATAAGCGTTTGATTCTCCTGAAAAACGCTTCTTTATCAACGTGTAAACTTGACATGATCAGCTCTGGTCGTATTTAGTTCATCACAATCATAACAATGTGCAGAACGAAGCACTATGGCGGGAGATGATCTAGATGACGGTGCCAATGCGTTTCGCTCCTATGGACGGCTCGCGCTAAGACGTTTCGCTCCGAGAGATCTTTCGCACCGGGACGTTTCACCCCTGGAGGCTTTGCTGCCAGTAATTTGTCTTGATTATATTATTGATATAATAGAAATAAACATATTTTTCTAAACAGTTTAATTTGTTTTTTCTTTTTCATGTAAATTCAAAATTCTAGTTGAAATTTACATGCATGTATTACGTCTCGGAGCGGAACAACTTGCTTTAGAACTATAGTTTTACATGGTAGGAAAATTTACTTCCGGATTATCATTGTTTGCTTATATCTATCTATTTATTAAAATGCATGTAAATCATACAAATTATGTACATAACTTAATATTTTTAATTATCCTTCCCGGCCCTTTGATTGACATTTTAAATAGACAAATATACTGGCTTTTTTTAGTTCCCGTTTTTGGGGTTTTTTTTTTAATCAAATGGACTGGATCATGAAAACTTCTTCCCAATTCTGTATGTCTGAGAGTGTGAATGAAGGCGGTGTGTTAGCAAATGTAAGTGTGAATGCACAAATGTTGAAACAGCAAATTGTTTCGGTTAAATTGTTAACTACTAATGTAAATCAAAGATCAAAAGACCAATTTGTTCAAATATGGTCCAATGATGTAAATTTTCTCCCAGAGGTCATGTGTATACGATTATGAAACCTAATTTTTGCCTGTATATAAATAAAATGATTTGTTCTTTTAAGAGACACATTAATAAATACTGATATTTGTATGTAGTAGAAATTATAGAAAATATTTTCATTGAATAATACGAATAAACTGATTGCCAATATTTAAATTCTGAAAAATGAAACCAAATTGGTTTGTGTCTATTTATTTCGAGACTGTCTTTCTTAACTAAGATTATTATAGATATCAGAGATTAATTAGCTGTATAATTAATAAATTGTTGTTATTATTATTATCAAAGGGACTTTTCATGATTTGAAAATACATAATTTGTTTTAAAATTATATAATGAAAACAATTAGCAAAATCGGTTCGTTAATTTGATAGATCAGAATTAGGATCAGCAGCGGTCCTTCTTTTAAAATTTGTAATTTCTATTCAGAGAGCTGACCCTTTGATCTCAAGAACCTGATTTATAAGGAGATGGAGCTCCATTCGATGACCATTTACGATGGATTCAGTGAGCCCCCCTTGTATCTCTTGTGGCGGAGAAGTTCGTCCCCAACAACATGCCCTGAACTGTGTGGCCTGCGACGGTTGGCAGCATCGCCTGTGTAACACAGGTAAATATATCTTGTCTTTTATTTGCAGGTATTTTTAGTAAGAAAATTAAAAAACTGAAATTAAATCTATTCAAAGACTTCTCATACAAAAAAGTCATACTAGGTATATCCGCTTGAAATATTCCTCTCTTTTTTAGAGGTGGGGGGGGGGGTTCAATTTCAATTTGTATTAAATTTGACAAATGACATTCATATGTTCAGTTGTAATTTGGGTTAATTTGTGCATGGGACCATGGATATAATTGTAAACAAACCTAACATTTTTTTTAAATTTTTTGAATTACCAAAGATTGGGAAACACGCATTTAAGATTATTAGTTTATATACAGTCCTCGTATGTCCTTTCATTTGTTCAAAGCGCTTATTAGTTAAGATAGTTAGTTAGTTAGATAAGATATATAAAGAAGTAATATATTTACATTTGACTGAATTCAAACGCAACCATTGATCAGAGGTATGCCAGATATACATAGCTACAATGTTTTTTGACTATCAACCATTAGGTTTTTTAACTTCTGAGCATAATGATAGAACAAAGGATAGGAAGAAATTCTTTATTCCTAATATTACCATGATTACACAGTTGTTTCTCATGCAGAAATCAAATATGTACATACATTTTAGTATTAAGTTACTAAAAAAAGTACGTGTATACTTGGTGTTAATCTCCCATTTATAAATTTACTCAGTTTTAAGCAGCCATGGTTGGCCGGGAAATACCGGTGCTGGGAATTACCGGTGGTAAATACCGGTATTTCCCGTCCTGGTAAATACTACTGATTTTCACTTAACTGGGAAATACTGGGAAATACAAATTTAAATTCTTTGTTGTTTGATTTTTTCAATGTACATGTAAAACATAAATGAAGGAAATAAGATATAAACAGTAAGCCTAAAAACACAATTCATGCAGCGTACTTTGCCATTTCACTGTCAGTATTATGAATCTTAAATTAATTAGATCAGATAATCCCCAAAGCATCATATAGCAACTAATATACAAGTTTCAGTCCAGCTTATTCAACCCCGAGTTTTGTATTTTACAGATTTATAATCATTTATCACAGTATTATCTAAACATGTAGAACAATGAATACCAGGCTGGGGAGTAAACATTTCCATACGTATTTCAATTGACTCTTGAACCTGAACTTTATATGTAAAACTACACGTCTGTTTAGGATGTGTTAAACTTTCACAACTATATGAAATTAATTGTAAATTAAAGCTAACTTTACCTAATGCTCACAAAAAAATGTTATATCACATGAACAGTTATGTAAAATGCCCTTTTTTAAATTTTATATTACAAATTAAATAATATTAACAAATAATAACTATATTAAGACAACTAATTAAATAAATTATACATTTAATTGTTACTAGTATTCACTTTTCCGGGTGGTCAACATTTTTTGGTGTATGTATTTTACTGATTATTGAATTCTATAATTCACTATAACATACTTATTATCAAAGAGTCGTCAATATTTGATTCAGAGGGAAGATATTTGCTATTTAAGACCTTTAAAGCATGTTCGGAACAATCGTTTTGATTGGCTGTTCAGACTTGACTGAGATTCACATTTTTTCTTTGGTTCATCAATTTATGTTTATAATTATAATTTAAACATATTTTATTGAATAAATTCAATAGGGTTGAACAACAGGCATAGCCAATATATATCCTCTCCTTGTACATAATAATTTATGTTTACAACCTTGCGCTTTGTATATTCCCCTCTATTTCTTAAAAAAAATCGATAGCAATTCATATTATGCATATTGTATCTCAACTTGTACTCAAATATATATTTGTTTCTTTCGTTTCATCAAATTTCGAGTACATGATTCATAAATATCTCGGGAACGACCAGTCGACAATGCACATTCCTTTTAGATATGACCAGATAATATCCCGCACAAGCGCGGGAATTAACACTTTACACATTAAAATGATACAATGCTTAAAGAAGCATGGTCACGATTTTGGTCAAAAATTATTTTTTTCTGATTTTAATAATTAAACTACTTCAGTAAGACATTTCTAATAGGCAAACAAAATTTGAGTGTCATTCGTTGAGTTATAAACGAGATACAGAGCTTGAAATTCTTTGCTATGTAAACAAAGCGTTTGTTTACATTTCGAATGGGCGGGCCAATATGGCCATATAGTTAACATTTGATTTAAACATATTTTATTGTGTAAATTACACAAGAGGATTGGAAACAAGTTCTTACAACTTATATTTTCCTCTCCTAGTGATAATATATACAATATTATATAAATAGTGCCTGTTTGGAAGGGTAACTGTTGAAATTGACACCCCGAGAAATCATTGTCAACCGAAGCGAAGCGGAGGTTGACAATGGTTTTCGAGGGGTGTCAAATTCTACTGTTACCCTCCCAAACAGGCACTATTTATTTTATTATACTGAATGTCTTAATTTTAGAGAAAATTTTACTGCTTTTATATAGATATGACATGAATTTAACGGCGAACTGTACGCGCATAATTTACGCGCATGTAACAATTCGTTCTGTCGGCCCGTTGCCAAACGTGTTGCTAACGCTGAGGGTAAGAGAACTGATTGTCAACTGCGTCTAAACCAATCAAATTTTAGTATTTAACATGAAAGTATAATAAATACAATTGTCATAGCGATATAATTACATGTCACTTATAGTTATTGACTGATAGTAATATTCATAAATATGCAGTTACAAAGTATTTGCGAATTGATATCTTCCAGACTTTAACTTTCATAAAGTTTTGAACTGCTGAAAAAATAAAGCAGTAAGACAAATTGTCAATACCCAAATAAGAAGCAAATGTGAATTAATTAAAATTGTTTCTTCAAGCCGAATAAAAAGCCTCATCGGTGAGCCACGTGTGATTCACATCGATTCTCTCCGAAACTTATGGACTCAAAACCGTGGTTTGCGACGATGAATAAAAAGTAAAATTTGATTGATTGTTACTTGCATTTACATAAATAGTTAACATGTTAAATCTTAGACAATCTCCCTCTCTACTCCTATTATTACTTATTAGGTTTCTTACTGACTGTTCATGCGCGGATCTAGAGGGGGGGGGGTCCCGACCCCCCCCCCCTGGAAAATGAAATTTATTAAGTTTACATAGTAAAATTATCGCAAATATGCCTCGGACCCCCCCCCCCGACAAACACAATTATCCTTTGCCCCCCCCCCCGGAAAAAAAATTCTGGATCCGCGCATGCTGTTTATGGACTTTACCGACCCCACAAATTTCTGTAAACAGTCAGTAACAAACCTAGAAGTGTTTTGTTTTGTCGAGGACCTAAAGTTTGATATGTAAACAAACGTTTGTGTAAAAAATCAGTTCAAATAAGGTTACGTCCGCCATATTTTGACGCCTGCCGTTTAAGGAATTTGTAAGGCAATCACGTGACGCGTTTCATCCAATGACGTCGAGACATTCTAGTCCGAGGCAAAACAAATATATTTGTGAAAAACTAAATGCAGTTACGATGTTCATTTTAACCCTTCAACTAACTTTTAAAATTTATGAAAATCATAGAAATCTTACAAAAACCTTTTCTCTACTTCCACATTAATGTGAGATAAATTTAATTGCATGATTATGATGTCTAAAAACCTTCTACCAAAATTATGAAATTCATGGCCCTTTGGTCAGGGGTCCAGGTCCTTGGGTAATGCCAATATGGTCACATTGTAAAAATGTATAAATAATTATGTAGAATATATTCTTCTGTACTTTCAAAGTCGTAGGAGATAAACTAACTACATTGTGATATGTCACAATGACATCGTCTTAAACTGTCAAATTCATTGTCCCTGGGGCAGGGGTTCAGGGTTTTTATTTGGGGGTGGGGTGACAAATATGGCCATATAGTGAACATGTATGTATTTTTTAGGCCACATTAGTCACTCGGGTATCCCTCCGACCATTGTCCCCCTTTTATGAATTGATGTTTGCGAACATCAAATAATAAAAGCTGAGGTAACAGTCAGAGGAGTCTAAGATTGGGGACTGTCTGAGGGGTCCATATACGGGCTATCATACTCAGATGACAGTCAATGTCTGAGGGCCTCTTGTTTGTATTAAAGGGAGGTATGACACCTCCATTTCGTGAAGGTATTTCTTTTTGCATGATAAAAACCTCATTAAGATTCAACGAAATTTTAATTAACATTGTCTATCACAGTCTCGATTTCTAACAGTATAGCTATGAATCATTTTACATACGGTTGACACAGTTTGTAATGTGGATCTGGGCATTCTTTCCACGTATTTTTTCCGTGTATTATTTGTTATAATCACAATTATATTATTTTTTGAAAATGTATATATGGCCCCTCAAGGGCCAAGTCACGAGTTCGAAGCCTGCTGGGTCTTTTACAATTTTAAGATTTCATTTTTTTAAATGTAAGTTATGGTAAAATATTGTACAATGATAAAATTTTAAAACGTTGACCAGTTATAAATATGATTTACTTTGATGTATAATGATATCTCATTCTTACTGATGTGGGATTCACAACCAATGTTAACATGCATGGTCCGATATTTTGGTTATTAAAGTTATCAAATATTTTTCCATACAAACCAATCATCTTAGAAAGTTACACAAGATGTACACAGGTTTATTTTTGATTTGCCAAAACATTATGACGTTTTTTATAGCGATGTCAAAGTTAATCATAGACGCCTCGATGTCAGGGGCGAATTTTGATATGAGGCGAAATAACGCGATACCCTTTTGTGTCGTTTCTTTTTAAAACAAATTTTGTGCATCATTTTTTCATTGAAATATAGCTTAATTGACATTGTAAACTACTGCAATGTCTTTTAGTATACACATACTTAGTCTTAGCATAACCATCGTTTAAAAGCGGTCACAAGATTTGATGCAAAATCGGACCAAGCAGCTTTAAGATTTCTTCCAAAATGTAAACACTAGACAAAAAAGTGAAAATTAATAATAAAGAAAAAAAGTACGTCGTATTAAGCATAATCTTGAATATAATTTCTTTTTGCAGGAATCTCGCTACAACGGTACAACATTGCAAAATATGGTATAAAGGATCTGAACTGGTTTTGCAGACCCTGTGAGACGAGATACTGGCCGGAGCAGGATGGACACGTGGTTTCAGACAACCCCGCCAAATCTGTGGTCACCGCAGATTTACTCAACGAAGCATTTGTTATTGAACATTGCTGGGAGCCCAAACCTTTGGATTCGTAAGTTTTTATTTGTATGCATTTCTACAAGACATTAATGTATTTCACTCAAAAGATTTTAAAACATGCTGTAACAGAGAAAAAGACAGAAAAACAGCTATTCTAAAATATAAAAAGAAAAATTATTTTCCTTACACTAAATATCAACAGTATATGATTTTTTCTTCCAGTTCACTGAATTTTGATAGTACATCAGACGATGACGTCATCCGTTACAGAATTCTGGAGAAGGGGAGTAAGCGTGGGGGAAGATTGTTGGTTGCCAGCACTGGATACACATACGGATTAAAGGTAGTTACACTATGAGGACAAAACTGCATTATTAGTTTACAATATTACACTGTACATTAAAAACAATCATAAAATCCAAATTTAATCTAATGTTAAATTACAACAGTTGTTCCACTCTAATGACAAAACTGCATTATTAGTTTACAATATTACGTCAAATTTCGAGTTTAAATTCCGAAAGCTTTTCTGACCAAAATCACCAAATTTTATGTAACTTGTGTTTCAAAGTGCGGAAAAAGTTTACAATATATCATAAAAGCTTTAAACGTCGTTTTAGATCTAAACGTTGTTGTATACTTATCTTATAGTGACGTCATGATTTTTTTCCAGAGGAACAACAAGTCCTCCACACTGTGGCGGTGCAGCGTCAGATCCGCCAAGTTCCAGTGTCCCGCCACGGTCAGTCAGAGGGGGCACTACTTCCGGTCAGGAACACAGCCGCACTGTCACCCAGCGGATCCAAAACGGCCTATTTACAAAGAAGTCGCTGCACTGGTAATTTAATTTCAAAGTCTAATTCAAACATTTGTTCACATGACCAGTGCTAAAAAATTCAAGTACCTGCTGTCATTCTGTAGATTTAGATAATTATTATATTTAGATATAACAATAACATGAAGTCCTTTATTGTTGAAATTAAATCTAAGTCATAAAGGCAATGCGGCAAAATATTTTATATTGATGAATATGCATCTTTTACATTTTAATATACATGTACTTAATTTATTTTCAGGTTAAAGAACAGATAGACAGCAATCGGCACTCCACGGCTATGGCTGCCGTGACAGACGTCGTGACCACCTTGTTGCCCGAGGAACAACTTTTCCTGGCTCCGAAGTACGAATTGCTGAAGAGAATCGCCAACAGACACAGAGCGGGCAAGCGACCGAGAGTCCCCGCCGCGACACCTAGTGTCATGTCCGTGTGCTACAGTCCCAACCCTCTGTCACGACAGCTGACTGGGAGAGGAGCACATAACGTCGAGTGATTTCTGTGGGGTGCTGTGTTCCAGTAGTGAATTAGTGGACAAGTCTCTAATTAGTGCTCTAGCACAGTACTAAACTGTATGACGTCCTTGTGTTAGTCTGTTCCTAGAACTTTTAGTGCTGTTTGTATTTATGATCATTGCCTTTATTTCTGTTAGAATGATATTCAAAGAATAAACAAGAATTCTGACAAATGCTTTTGTTTATTTTTATATATATTTTAACTATTTTTATGGAAAGATTTTTCAAATATATTCGTAGAATGAACAACTTTAGATTGACAATATTTATTACAAAATTTACTACTTACTAAAAATTGTCCGAAAGCATAGGTACGGAGATAGTGAGTTAAAATCAAAATATAATGAAAAAAAAACAACAACAAAAACAAAACAAAAACACAAAAAAACAATCAATACATTTCATTAAATGAGGTGTTCAATTAAAAACTTTTACGAAATAAAACAATGCATGTCAGAGGTAAAATATGATTCTATAAACCGGTTGGTATAGCAAACCATTTTGACATATTATTTCCTCTGGCTATACTTCGTACCATTTTTAATTCTGACAATAGTTATTAACGTGAATAACTTCTTTTATAACTTGATTTACTACATGTACTTGTTAAAATTGAACAATTATCAGATTATATGACATTAATGAGACAAAAAAATGTGTGAATATAAAATAATAAATCTGATAAGAATAAAAAATGTCCTGTAGACGTAAAAGTTAAATCAAAGTCTCTCCACATTGATGGTTAAAGGATTGAAAGAACGATATCCTATATCAAACGTCACATCAAGGTTGTATTACAACTTCCATGTAAGTTAAAAAAAAAAACAAATCTTCACATAAATCAATCAATTTATTTTTTTTTTAAAAGTCAGGAAATAGTTCAAAATGTTTTCTTTGTAAAAGGATTTTGAGTCGAAAAGACTTTGCTCTTTAAGCAATAAAAATACAGAAAAAAAATATTTTATATGTATAAAAATCTAATGATAAAGATATTAAATAAACGGATATTATTGACAATCTTTTTTAAGGAAAAACCCCGTAAGTTGGAAGAATCTGTGTTCAAACTTTTTGTATAAAATGTATTAATAAATATAGTTGAAAATGTTCTAATCAATCAATGGATAATATGTTCATAATAATTCACCTTATTCATAGTTTCTAATGCATATTATTTCAAGGTACCGTAGTGTGATAAAACCAAGAGTATTTTGACAAACATTACTAAATATAAGCTGATTTCTGTGATACGACTACCTGGTCACCGTACATATATAGCTCAAACTATAGGCTCCTTAGAAACCATCCTGATGTAATTTTTTTTTTTAACAAACATGGACCATGCACAAATTTTGATTTTAACTGAAAAATCTAAATTTTTGTAAAGGACACTATATATGCTCTAGACAGACAAGAAAACTACATTTCGGAAAAGGCACAAACTCAGTTTACATTATTGCTTATCGAATTAATGTTTATAAAAGTGCAAAAATTTGTTAGGAAACTGTTTACGATATCAAACTTTAAAACATTGAAAAAAACAACTAAGCGTTTTTATTTTGAAAATCAAGGAGCAAGTCTGCTGTCGTCTGCTGTCCAGCCTAAACTTATTTTATAATTTATTATCTACGTATTTTTAAAAATACCAAACTCTGTATTTATTATACAACATTATCATCCCCTTCTTTTTTTTTTCCTTTTTTTTTTTACACTAATGCTTATTGACTCTTGTATCAGTATGTTGTGTATAATATAAGACCCTTGACAAATTCACCATTTTAAAATTATTGTACCTCATGTATCATTGTATATTAATGGTTTGAGTGAATAAACGATTTGAATTGAATATATATATATATATATATATATATATATATATATATATATATATATATATATATATATATATGATACAATATTTGATCATATAAAATAGATCAATCTATAATATATCAAAAAAAAATAAAAAGATAAAAATTTTGTTGGTGACAAATTAAAAAAACCCTCTTCACAATTATAAGTAAGCCTATACATTCATTAAAAAAGAAATTGCAGCAGAAATAAAAACATGTAGAAAATAAAGTTTACCTTATTGTGATTTTTTAAACTATTTAATTTTCCCGCCATTTATAGGCAATCATATTTATGCACAGAATGGCCAATTTTGAAAATCTTTTAAACCGAAAAATGAACATATAAATTCAACATCATCAAGATTAAAGTGTTTAACACAGTATATGTCATTCGATACATAAGAGTAGTATAAAATACTACAGGAAAAGACTATCCAATGTGAGCTGACACTCATGACGACAGCACACCTGCGCATGCGTACTGTCCATCATCTTGTACTTAGCCATTTAACGAGGAGTACACATCGTGCTGATTGTACACAAAAATAATTCTTACGGATAATGGATATAGTAGACGGCGAATCTACAGGAAATCAAGTGAGTATTTGATTTATTTGATATTCAGTCCTTTGACCCAGAAAAGGATTAATTTACTGTCTCTGATGTGTCTCTTGCGCCGGTAAAAGTTCAGCTAACAAAGGACGGTGAAAACGGCTAAGTCAAGATGGCCGCAAATTTTCTAAGTCCGCATCGACCGGCTGTTGTTTTCGCCAATTTCAAATCGGGAATTCAACCCATGAATATGATATTTGAGCAGTTTAATTAGACAAACAACAAAAGTAGACTAAAATCTCTGTTTTCCTGTCGTTTAGGAATCGGTCGTCTCGCCTGGAGCCCAAGGCAAAGGTAAGAAATTGACTTCCATCTGCTGAGACGGTAGATATGGCCGCCAGAGACTAAGTCCGCTAGTCTGAACTGACTTAGAACAAAACAGCCATTCACCACACATCGATCTAGTAAAATACCTTATGTGACTATAACAGTCCCACTGCTTGTGTTGAGGAGATACATGATCAGAAAAAGAACTCATGAGGCAAAATTTGAAAAGGGTTTGAGAAATGAATATTAATTATTTTGTGACTTTTAATTGTTTCAAAGGGAAGTAACTCTAAGAAGTTTGCAATACATGTGGAAATTGTTGCCATGTAGGCCAGTTGCATGTTTTCATCTTGATTACAATGTTAATTAAAAATGAAAATATAAATAAAAACATTTGATTATTTTTTAATACCCCAAAATCATTCAATTTTTCATTTCCATACTATTCAATTATTTGAAATGAAATTAGTAGGTTTTTTTTCGGGGGGGGGGGGGGTGAAACTTAAAAGATTAAAGAAAATGAACCCGCTGTGATTTACGTAATGGAAATGCAGGGAAATACTGTTTGAAAAAATATTGAGAGGGTCCATTACAAAATATATTGTAGCTCTAAAGTGAAACAAATAAATTCTATTTGGGGTTTTTTTCCCTCCCAGTTTGGTTGTTACTAGACTTCAAATGGAAAAAATAGAAATTTAAGTATATTTTAGTTTACCCAAACACATTTGAATGATTGTATGTATTCAACACTTTTTTCTGCTCATACTACTTTAGAAATGTTATTAAGTGAAACCCCCATTTAATATCTGATTTTAGTGTTAAATCTAAAGCAAAATAGCGTGGCGCGGCACCATGCCCCATTTTATCAGCGCCATGCCCTTTTTCCAAACGCCATGCCCTTTCAATAATAAATAAAAGTGATGCCCTTTTTATTGAAAGTAAATTTAATTCAAAACCACCATTGTCCTAGCCTCTGTTTTGATTGCAAAGTTAAACCAAAACTCGCTGGACTTCACGCACGGGTGACCTGAGACAATAGACGATACAGGTAAACTGGAGTGGCCCAAGCTGAGGGGGTATACACAGCTATCCTACATAAGTGGGTGATTTGACACCTAATTACTGGTACAATAATTTGATAAATAACAACTGAATTATCTCCTTGAAATTAGTAATTGTACAAGACATCGTAAGGTTATCTATAAATAGAATTAACACAAAAGAATATATTTTATAGAGATAATTTGAAATTTTAACACTGAGGCACCTAAAACCATGTTTAGGTTAATGAAACATTATAATAAAAATCTAGAGGTGAAGTTTTCTTATTCTTTTTTAAACTTTTAAACAATCGTCAGATTAACCAGAATTTTCTCTGTTTCCAAAGAAAACGTAAAACTTCTTGAAGAATGCAGAAACTTTTTTCATTATAAAAGATTGTTATACAGATTTAATACAATTTGATTTTTTAAAACCTTAAAACAACAATTTCAATATCCAAATTTCTGTGGTTTAATAATTTTGCCATCAGTTGTCTACATATTCTCTTTTGATTGAGAAGTGGACAGGCATAGCCTACATCCATGCTATGCTTGTCCACTTCTCAAAAGAGAATATTGTCTACATTATACATGTCCTATATAAAACTACTTTAAAACTAGTCAGACCAATGCAATGACTGTTCTAAGGGATAAAATAATGTAAATCAATTTAAGAAAGAATAAAAAATATTGAAAATAAAATATTGAATAAGACTTATGTGAATGCAAAAGCAAATTATTTATTGTTCAATTATCTTGATTCATTACAGATCTCGAGGTCACACTTGATTATGATGCAAAATTTTCCTTAAAATATGCATGTTTCAAGGATTAATGATTTAAAATACTACCGCAGAAAAAAGTGCCCCTTTCAAGGTTTTGTAATATTTACCGCCGAGAAAAGTGCCCTTTTCACCATTATTTTAACATGCCCTTTTCAAATCCTAGATTTAACACTAGATTTTGTTCTGTTGAAGGATATTAATGGGATTTTTTAGTTTGAGTTTTAGTCGTTTAAATTATAAAAAAAAATTGTGATATTCATGATGCATAACAATGTTGTTTTTTTTACCATTCAAATACCAATGACTTTAATAATGAAATTCTATGTAATTTTTATTAGTTAAAAAAAAATTCTTTACATATTTTACATTGTTTTTCATTATTTTAGTTCTAGAACTAAAAGCAAAAATGGCTAGCAATGAGCTGAACCATGCAAACCATGCTGAGCAGAATGGACATGCCACTCTACCAATGCCCAAGGACGAAGACCGGCATAAAAGCTCGTCAAAGCATTCCTCTAGCTCTAAACATGGGCACAGCTCCTCATCCTCTAAGCACTCGGGCAGCTCTAGTAAACATGGCAGTTCTAGCTCATCCAGCAAGCACAGGGACAGTAACAGTTCCAGTTCTCACAAGCATAAAGATAAAGACAAGGAAAGGAGTAGCTCAAGTTCTAAGGATAAGGATAGGAGCTCGAGCAGCAAGCATTCCAGTTCATCTCATAAATCTAGCTCGAACAGCAGTCATAAAGAGGGCAGTTCCAAGGATAAGAGTTCCAGCAGCAGCAGTAGCAAAGAAAAAAGCTCGAGCAGCCATAAGGATGGCTCGAGCAAGCATAGCTCGTCAAGCAGCCATAAACATAGTTCATCCTCAAGCAGTCACAAGCATAAAGATGGCAGCAGTTCAAAACATAGTTCCTCCTCTGAAAAACACAAAGAAAAGAACAAGGAGGATGCTGAAAAAGTGAAAGTAAAAACTGAGCCATCTTCTCCAATGAAATCACCTTCTCTAATGAAATCTCCTTCCCTAATGAAATCGCCAGTGTTGGAGAAATCACCTAGTCGGTCCCCCTCCAAAAGGGAACCTTCACCTGTGAAGCCTGTGAAAGAAGAAGATATGAGTGATGATGAAATACCCTTGGTAAGTATTTATTTTCTAGTATTTTGATTATTGATCTTCAAGTATTTCAATTTCACACAGAATTTAACTTTTGATGACAAATTATAGGCCACCAGAATTAAGAAAGAGCAGCCATCAGAGAAAAGGCCCCATGACTCAGATGACGATGATGATGAACCATTATCTGCCAGGTAAAAAGTTATTTCACTTTACAATTCACTTGAAAAAGCAAATCTTTTTTTCCTTGTGGGATGTTTATTTGTTTGGTTCTCATAGTATAGTTTAACCTCCAATGGTACAATCTGATATCATTTAGACAAAACAATTTAAAGAGAATGATTAATGACCAGTAATGTAGTGATTTCTTTTTTTACAGAATTGAAAAAGAGAAGAAAAAACAAAAAAAAGATGTGAAGGTTGAAAAACCCAGCAGTGCAAAGAAGAGGAAAACTGTTGACTCGGATGATGATGTTCCAAAGGTAGATAATTGTTGAAATTATTTTTAGTGTTTCCAAAGAATGTAGATAACAAGTTTCTTTTAAGATAAGTGAGAGTTTGAAAAAAGAGATGTAATTGTGAAAGGTCATTTTATTTGGCATCTTCTAGATGTACCACCATAATCACAAGTGCACATGATGGCTATGAAAATTATGTGTATATTAAATTATCAGTTTTTGATTTCAGAAGAAGAAAAAGAAGGTCAAGACAGAAAATGTGAAACAGGAAAAGAAATCCCCATCCAAGAAAGTCAAGGAGGAAGAAACCAATGAAGTCTGGAGATGGTAAAACATTGCTTGTTTTGATGCAGGATAGTTAACTTCTTAAGAATTCCAAAAAATGATCGACCAGAACAAAGGGTTAAAGTGAAAGATCTCAGAAAGTCGACAGCTCTCGGCCACCATTAACTTCTGGCTGTGTGCACTCAATGGTTGATGTTTATGTTGCTGTTACAGGTGGGAGGAGGATCGCAGGGATGACGGCGTCAAGTGGAACTTCCTGGAACACAAGGGACCACTGTTTGCTCCCGATTACGAACCGCTGCCCGATGATGTCAAGTTCTACTATGATGGTAAATTTTATGTTACATACAATTTCTGTGTTTCCGTTAGTGAACACATGCATTAATTTGCAAGACCCAATAGATATTTTCCTTTCAAATTTGTTGTGAGAGGAACGTTTCTGTATTTTTATGTGTGGATATACATGCAATGTTTTACTCAACCTGATGAGATATTTTCCTCTTCAATATGTTACTACAGGTAAAGTAGTGAAGCTGTCAGAATCAGCGGAAGAAGTGGCCACCTTCTACGCCAGGATGTTGGATCATGACTACACAACAAAGGATGTCTTCAACAGCAACTTTATGAAAGACTGGAAAAAGGTGTCAATTACATTTAGTTTCTGTGAATTTAAAACCAGCCGTAGAGTATACTTTTATGTTAAAAAAATATGTATGAAATTTGTTAAATTCATGTTTTCTTTTTACAGACAGAAGTTAAGTTTTCAATCGTTGATATTAAAAAATGGAAAGAACTAAATACAAGTTTTATGGTTTTTTTATAGATGATGACGACATCAGAGAGAGAACTAATCAAAGATTTGAAAAAATGCAACTTCAAAGAAATGGCTGAATATTTCAAGCTCAAGTCAGAAGAAAGGAAAAATCGCTCTAAAGAAGAAAAAAAGGTGAAATTTTCTGTTTGTGGTATAAAAATTAATATAAATATTATTTACAAATCATTTAATGAGACTTTCTTACAAAAAAAAGCTTTGCAATTAAATTACTGTTTGATATCCACCAGGCTGAAAAGCTGAACAATGATGAAATACAAAAAGAGTATGGGTTCTGCATAATGGACGGCCACAAGGAGAAGATCGGAAACTTTAAGATTGAGCCCCCAGGTCTGTTCCGAGGGAGAGGTGACCATCCAAAACAGGGCATGTTAAAGAGGAGAACTCAACCAGAGGATGTAATCATCAACTGCAGCAAGTAGGTCTCAACCAGCTATAGAAATCTTTCTTTCAAGTCTTTGGTTCATGTTCGCAGATATATAAAGACTGAGAGCTGAGGCTCTTGATTTATGTATCTAAGGTTGAATTATTAAGTCTCTATCCAACAAGTATTTAGAGTAAGAGTTATTATATCTTTTAAATTTCAGAACAGCCAAAGTACCAAGCCCGCCACCTGGTCATAAATGGAAGGAAGTTCGCCATGACAATAAGGTAAAATCTGATTAGAACTGGAAAACAAATAGATTTATTATATCGGTTGCTGATGGTTTATTGTATTACATTAACTAATAAATCATTCCATTGTAATGTAGGTCTCTTGGCTTGCATGCTGGAATGAAAATATTCAGGGAAGCACCAAGTATGTCATGTTGAATGCAGCTTCAAGACTAAAGGTAAGAAGCATAGTTTTTGTTTTATAGCTGAAAGGCATTGCTGGTGTACATGGTTTCAATATATTTGTTGTTTTATAGTTGAGAGACAATGCTGACATTATTTCAGTATAATTGATGTACAGTGTATTTAAATGTTTAGGGAGAGAAAGATTGGCAGAAGTATGAGACTGCTAGAAGACTTCATAAATGTGTGGACAAGATTCGGGCCCAGTACCGAGAGGACTGGAAATCCAAGGAGATGAGGATACGACAGAGAGCTGTTGCTTTGTATTTCATTGACAAGGTCAGTTATGTGATAGATTAAGAAAGGTCATCTGTACACTCATAAAGATTCTACAGTTGCTTACTTGAATCTTCAAGCATCATTGTACATGTAAATCAGATACAGATGACACTAATAGTATGACTTGGTTAAAGACTTGTCATGGAAGCTTATAATCACTGATTACAATGCTTCTTTCCTTAGCTTGCTCTGAGAGCTGGTAACGAGAAGGAGGAAGGGGAGACAGCAGACACTGTGGGTTGTTGTTCCCTCAGGAAGGAACATTTGACTCTGCACGAGAAATACGAGGACCTGGAGTATGTGGTGGAGTTTGATTTCCTGGGTAAGGACTCCATCAGGTACTACAACCGAATGCCAGTCGAAAAGAGGGTCTTCAAAAACCTGCAGCTGTTCATGGACAATAAGGCTGGGGAGGATGATGTGTTTGACCGACTCAATGTGAGTTCAGTAGCATTGTCATTAAGTCAAGCTCTACAGTTCCAAGAGATCTCTAAATTTGCTTTGTTTTATATGTTGATTTTTATGAACAGTTTATGGGCCGTATGATTGTTTGAGGTAACTGCTCCCAGTGGAGTAGGAGAAATTTATGGCCATTTTCTGCTAGCATGTTCTCCCCATTACTTGCATTATTAACTGTTGGATTGAGTTATATTTAAATAAACAAAATTTGTCTCTAATGGTTTGATACACACGTACAAGTACATGTATGTAATTTTGTTTTAGATACTGTGATAGATATATTTTTGTTACAGACGACTATTCTGAATAAACATCTGCATGAGCTGATGGACGGGCTGACGGCCAAAGTGTTCCGTACGTACAACGCCTCGCGGACACTGCAGGAACAGCTCAACATGCTTACAGAAGGTAAAAAATAACTTAGTCCGATTGAATGTTGTGTAGAAGAGTAACCAGTCACTGTTCATGACCTGATGTCTTGATGTTTGTGATTGACAGCTGATGATAACGTACCAAGCAAACTTCTGTCCTACAATCGCGCCAACAGGGCCGTCGCCGTCTTGTGTAACCATCAGCGGGCAGCGCCCAAAAACTTCAGCAAACAGATGGAGAACCTGCAGAACAAGGTTTAACCCTAAACAGCAGATTAATTACTTGTTACCAACCATACTTCACATTAGTACATGACTTGTATTAATACAATTTATATGGCAGTTTATCAAGTCCCACCATCAGCGACATTTTAAAAGTATCCCTATGCAATTAACTCAAATATTATTTTAAAGACGTGTGCATAATTATGAGGTAAAACCTCAGATTTGAGATTGAGAATTTAGATGAGAAAAGTTGTTGAAGGTAATGCCAGGTCTTCACTCTAGTCATTTGCTGTAAATTTTATGCTTGGTTTCTATAGATTGATGATAAGAAAGCAGCCATCAAAGAAGCAAAAAAGAATGTAAAAGATGCCAAGGCTGATTATAAAGCCACAAAAACAGAAAAAGCCAAACAGTAAGATTTATATTTCATTATCATTAAAGGACAATGTAAATCAAAGAGCCATTGTATGGTAGAATTGTGTATCATTTAGTTGTCATTGTATGATAGAATTGTGTATCAATAATCTGTAAATTTCAGAGCACTGACCAAGAGGAAGACCCAGCTACAGCGCCTGGAGGAGCAGCTCACCAAACTGGAAGTTCAGGCCACTGACAAGGTAAAACTTGAACCGGTTTTATTTCACTGGAAAACTTGTAGTGAGGAAGTTTCAGGCTTCTTAAGTTCAGAAAATTTTTATCAGAAAGAGAACCATTGCTAATTTTTGCATTGTTTTCATGAGGAAAGAGGGGGATGCAGGCAAAACTTTCTGAAGGGAAAGTGATTTATAAAGAAAACATGTTTCCATTTACAAAAAATAAAAAAAAAATAAAAAATGTACTCTTATTTTACATCATGGCATTGTATTTTTTACAGGAAGAAAACAAGGAAATAGCTCTAGGAACCTCCAAATTGAATTATCTTGATCCTAGAATTTCAGTGGCATGGTAAGGACTTTGTAAACAATTAAGTTAATTATTATACAAATGTCCATCAACAAAACACTATTATTTTATCCTATTTTGATTTTAGGTGCAAGAAATGGGAAGTTCCTATAGAGAAAATTTACAACAAAACCCAGCGTGAGAAGTTTAGATGGGCAATAGACATGGCTGAGGCAGATTTTGAATTTTAACAAAAATGATTTTTTAGATGAGAAAGTCAATTGGATACAATGGGCATGAATGTATATTGTATGTGGCATTTAAATTATGCATGTTCAGATCGTAGATATGACATTGAAGATCCAGTATCAAATTGTCAACTGATTTTCAAAGAGAGGCTGTCTCCACAGGTCATGTGTATTTAAGTAATGTGTAATCTGTCAAAACAAAACTAGAGATATACTTGTACATTAGTATTGATAAATTATGGTCTTCAAGACTTGTATATTTATATACATGTACATTAATTAATTTTCATCAGCATTGTTAGATTTATTTAATGTTTTACTTGATAAATTGTGATTATTTTACTCTCAATTGTCCCCTTGAGTTCAAATTTTAATCATGGATCAAATGCTGATAATGTTACATCATGCTTTTAGCAATTGTGTATATTTTATTGACAGTGTGTGAAAACCATTCTATTTCAGGTTAGGATATGAAATATTATCAATATATGAAACAGTTACGACCTGCATTCTCCACTCTTTATGTAGATTTACCCAAGTTATGTATAAGTTTTACTTTCTGTGGTCTTCACATTTTAGGAAATCTTTTAAGTAATTTTAGATATTTGTTCTGGAAGTGTCTTTACCATTTTGTTTTATATTATGTAAAGGTATCAAACGATGATGTGGGTGTATGAACAACCACTCTAATAATACAGTGTATGCGTCTTCACTACGACCGGGCAGAAGCTTGTCTTGTGATCATCTCTATCCTTAGACTCATCATGATATTATTCCTCTCATTTTTGCATGATTTTTAAGTGTTTGCATTGTGAATGGACTATATTTTTTCATTCTAAAAGTACATTTGTATTTTAGGTTTGCATCTAACATTTTTTTTTCAAGAAGATTGAGTCTTTTAATCAACATTCTAAATACAAACTATTTTGGTGGTAATATATTGCAGTTTTCTTACATTTATTATTTTGATATCTTAAACTCTGAAATTTTATATTCATTATTAGAAATACAAAATGAAATGAAAGTGCCTGACAGAAACAAGAAAAATATTTTGATGTTTAAATCCATATCTGTGAAGTCTACCTCAGTTTTGGCACTTCAAGGTGTTAAACACTGTTCATCCACAAGTTCTTGTAGTAACATGTCACAAGTAGTATTTTAGTTTCTTTTATTTAGGCAACACAGGCTTTGCATGTGTCAACTTATCATAGTAGATCTCAGTCGTTAAATCAGGCACTAATTAGCTACATGTAGGTTGTGTTAATTGTCAGAAGTCCCTACATCACCCTATTTCACTGTGTCATGTTTACTGGGTTCTGTGTTGGATCATCTTGCTGACATGCTGTGTTATCTCTGGTGTAATTCAATCTTGTTATGGAGCTTGTTTTTCGTTATCAATTGAACACCACTATTAAATTTGAAATCTATGTTCAGCAATCCAATATTACTGTCCTAATAAAATCTTGATATGAAATAAACAGGTGTTTATTTTTTTTGTTTTAATATGTACCAGTTATTTTAAAGGTGATAAAAATAAGGTTGAATGGTTACTTACCAGTGCATGGGCAAGAGAGATAAACAAAATATCAAAGCTTCTTTGATACTAATTGTGAAGAAATGGCAGTTTAATATTGTGCCTTGAATGGATTCGTATATCCACTAACTTTTTCAGGGGATTTTCAAACGGACTTTACATAGAAGATTATCAGTTTAAATTTATGATCAAAGATTAACTTTAAGTGAGTTCCAAGTGAATTCCAAATTTTTGTGGCCTTTTATGGCATTTAAGAATGAAATATTACATTGAAAGATGTGTTGCAATACACAATTCAAAATTGTCAATTTTTGATAACCAGTGGTCACTCTGGAAAAATATTTTTTAATAAAACTAGAAGTGTAATACTTTATATTTCCATTGATTAGGATCAAGAGCAATAATCGATTTACCTATTTTTTTTTTTAATCTTACGTTTACCTGAGTAAATTTAAAGCATATTACTTTACTGATGTGAATATGTGTACATGTATGAATGGGTGGTGAAAGGGAAAAAAAGGAAAGAAAAAATTCATTGTAAAACCTGTATTTACCTTAAAACTGTTTATGAAAATACAATGAATAAATGTGAATTAAAATAAACAACTTTTAAGTGAGTGAATTTTAAATGTTATTGCATATGTACTTATGCATTGTGTAAGTACATGTAAGTAAATCATTTATTATAGTGACCTGTGTATTTTTTACAATGAAGAATATACATTTACATAAATCAAACACCCGGCCCATCGGACCCATAAGTCTCTGTTAACATTTTTAATGCATGGGTGAGAATTTACTTTGTCTTAATTTGAATGCAAAATATACAAAATTTGCAGTTTGTCTTGGAAAGTTACAAATGAGAGTTTGAAATAGATTGTCTTGAGTTAAGTAAGAAGTATTTGGAAACATAACACTTTCATAAAGTGTAATGGAATGTTTACATAATTTATTTGATAAAAGTTAACAATACATGCAAATTGCATGACCGCCTTATTTTAAGAATTGGTAATTTAGAATTCTTGGAAAAAGTATCTTGCTTGCAAAACGACTGTTTCAGCGTTGAATATAAAAGTACGAGAAAAGTGGACTTCTATAATAGGAAACATAGATTACACAAACAGTTGCACACAACACAACATAGTCTTCACACAACTGCTCCCAAAAGATTTCCTCATAATTTTTGTACCAGGGTAAATTATGATATTTTTTGTTGATTTCTTAGGACACATGCAATCAATGAATTCTATGACATCACAAGCTTCATAAAGATGTGCAAAAACATTGGTGAATGTATTCAAGGTTGATTATCTTTACCCTAACATTTAAAAAAAATTAACTTGGGATACATGATGCTGCTTCACCATTACAATACATTGTGATCTATGATTGCAAGTAATCCTGATATCGTTTGACGCGGGTCTTTAAAAATTACCTTCTTTGCATTTCGATAAAGTTTAGTTTATTTTCTTTATTTTCCCTTTCTTAGCTAGGTTGTCTTCCATAAATAACCATCAATCTTAAGTTGCTTGTGCTGATTGTGTTTTACCTATTTTATAATTCCAAATGCTAAATTTGATAAATGTGGGCTACTTCATGCAACATTTAACATCATTTATTTAGTCATTTTCAAAAGGAATACACCACAAAAGATCAAATATTTTTAATTTATCACATATTACATCAAATTGTAAACTCATATTGAGAGAATAAAGATGAGAAACTTGAGAAATTTTTTCAAAACTTTTGCACAAATCATTGAGAACCGAATTTAATTATGAGATTTACTTTTTTCATTAAAATCATTATTTTTCTGTGCTGTGCACTTCCACATCTGCGATACCATTACAACAGTATTTGTCATTAATGTAAATAAGTATTTTAAAAAACTGTATAAATCATTTAAATTTTTAGTTAACCAGTATGTAAAATTTCATTGCTCTTTAATGAGCATAGATTAAGGTAACTCCAGTGTTTTAGAAATCCGTGTCAAACCAAACATTTTTTAATTTTAATAGTTAAAACAACTTATAAACTTACTATAGAGACCAAAATATTTATACCTTTGCACGTTTGTTTTCCTACAGTGAGCTTCAGCTCACAAGGCCCAAAAATTTAACAGCCAAAATTTAACACCATGATGCATGATCTCATAATTTATTAAATTATGCACCAAAATACATCATATTAGGTTATAATTTAAGCAAATCAATTGATTATCAGTAAATCATAAAAATTTTATTGATTTTCTACAGAAAATATAAAAAATATTACATTTTTTCTTGCCAGGACCTTCCCCAAAAAATCACAAAATTGCATATTTTTGAAAAATTCTAAAAAATTACTCAGTTTACATACATTTTTTAAAGAATATTTATTAAGAGTTACATATTGTGTTACCAAAAAAACATAGTTTATCAAAATTGACCATTTAGTTTTTGCTTGATAGTCTCTTGAACATGTGTACCCCCATATTGAAAATGTAAATTTTACAAGTTGTTTTTTGCAAACTTTGGAAAAAATATGAAATGTACCAAAAAGACACAATCTAACAGTCACTTAAATTGATACACTCAATGAAACTGTATTATACATATAAAATTAAGGTCGAGACTGCCAAAAAACTCATATAGTTGAGTGCAGTAGTACACCCTCCCTCTTTCTGTCAAATACTTTCTATCCCAGTTTTTTAACATATTTATCTGTAGATTAAAAATCAATCAGTGTTATGTAGTTTTAATTACACAAGTACTTACTTATCCTCTCCTTGTCCCGGAGGACACATGAGGTCGTCAAGCTACATAAACGCAGTGTAATTGTTGGAGGAGAATGCATACAATACGTACAATTATATTACACACTCATTTACTGTATTACATTTCGCTGCTTTCCTTACTTTCTCCAATCCCTCTAAACGACGGAGATGCTATATTTTAACAAATTTTCCACTTTTTGACCAAACCATAATTATTTTAAAACACTTGTTGTGTGCCAAAATTATAACCGGAAATTTAGCACGCCGTGTAAGAGAACCGGATCCGAAAGACACTGGAGTTACCTTAAAAATAGATTCACATGTAATAGCAGTGTCAAAGTAATTTTTTAATGGTACTTGTATTCCTTAAGCATTATATGTGTAGTATCATTATTGTGACCATGCATGCCCCTTAATCTTAATTAAAACATTTTCAATAGAAGTAATTATTATATCAATCACATCAAATATTAAATGAAAATTTATTACTTGTTCATTTAATCATATGTACATGTACCTTTCATAAATGTAAATATCTTATAATTCTTCTGGAACATACATGTATTATTTTACAGTTCATACAGCAAATGATAATGAATATCAAAGATGTATAATAGTCCTGAATATTCAAAGATGTATAATAGTCCTGATTGCACAATCCTCCCATATACATGATGATTCTTAATGTTATCTTCTAGTCATGCATCATGGACATTACCACGTTTTCAAATTTCCTGTAAAAAAAAAACCCAACAAAATTGTTTCAAAAACACTCTTTTAAAAGTATTACTAATACAATTTCAATATTTTAATTCCTATGAAGTAAAATTTAAGACTCCTCTGATGCTTACCAGTATGTGTCCTTTATATGTACATATATTATTATTATACTTTCATGTTAAATACTGAAATCTGATTGGTTTAGACGCAGTTTATAATCTGTTCTTTTACTCTCAGCGTAAGCAACACACTTTGCAATGGGTAACACTATATAAATAGTGCCTGTTTGGGAGGGTAACAGTTGAAATTGACACCCCGAGAAAACCATTGTCCACCTCCGCTTCGCATGGTTTTTTGGGGGGGTTGTCAATTTCAACTGTTACCCTTCCAAACAGACACTATTTATATAATATGGCCCATATATAAAAAGATAGGATTGTTTTGGTCCGAGGAGTCTTACTAAAAAAAATTCCTCACAGCACAAAAAAAAAAAAAAAATAGTGTAAGTTAATAATTTACTTACTGTGACGTTATGTTTTCCCCTGGTGTATAAAATGGGTTACAGACCATGTCTACATATGCATTGTGTAATTTTCTGAACATCTGAAAAAGAAAAGTGAAATCATATTAAAATTACATTAACTAGTCAAGAGACAGATCAAATAAAATAATCAGCTATGGCTTTATATTACACAGTTTTTGTTACTCACACTTCTGATTTCATTATCACGTAAACTGGAATTTATGGACTCCACAACTATAACAAATTTCACTTTTGTATTAGTAACATACCCATATCTAATAAAGTTATAAGGAAGACTTAAATTATAGACAAATACGATCTTTTAAATTCCAAACATCTCAATTTAAAACATTTAAATTATAAAGGGTGATGTGCAGCCAGCTTGTACATTTGAAGATAAAAATGTAAACATTTCTTGAACTGGCGTGTTTCTGTTTCAAAACTGACTAAAACTGTTGTCAAAAGATAAAAATGCAATAAATATGAGGTTTTACATGTTTTTTTTGTATTGAAATCATGCATACAAGAGCAGAACAATGCCTTTTTTGATCATTTAGAACTCATGCACAGCTACAGACTTAAATTCAAGATTTCAAAATCTGAAAAAATATGAAAGGAGGTCATTAGTGTCCACTCTACAACCATTTGTTGAGAAAAGGTCTAAATTTGCTTATTTAAGTTGTAACTTTGTCTCAAAAGAGAGTACCCTATTCTTAAAATGGGTCTCTAAAACCATCAATTCACAGGAGATATTTTTGTATGTGTCTATGGGAATACAATAAAGTTATATTTTCATTGAAAAATATATGTATATTTTTAATCTAAGACAATTAACTTTTTGGACCCCTACTCTTCTTCTAAAAAGAATTAAATATAGTTTATACTTATATAATATATAATTATATAATTGAAAAAAAAACCCTTGGAACATGTATAGAAATGTCTGTCATATTCAACACATTGACATTTTTTCCCCATGAAAATATAATGTCAATGTGCCTCGGACTGCCTTCATAGACAGAGGAGTTCTAAGTATATACTGGATTTTTCTTGTTCTATAAATAGATCCCATGCCGACTGATGAAAATAGGGTACCCTATTTTGAGGCAAAGTTACTACAATAATGTGCAAGATTCAACTTTTTCTCAACAAATGGTTGTAGCATACTTGCCAACCTCCAACATGTGAAAATCTGGTCATGACAAGGTTTGGAAAGTAAAAAATCTGGTCATAGCGCGTAACGACATTCACGACATATTTACCATGCATTTCAAAGGTATATACAACAGAAATGTGTGTTAAAATGTATGTGAAATAGAAGCATTGTAACTGTAACTAACAGTTGATGATTTTGAGTTGTTTAATACTTCCGATGTTGGTATGTACTCAAAGCAATCCACAGACTGGTTAAATTTAAAGGACAGTAGGGCATTCAATTTTCATGTTAAAGGGACTTGGACACGATTTGAGCTCAATTTTTTCAAAATTTATTTTTTCATTTTTAATGTCTAGAATGGTCAATATGAATGTTTTTAATGCTCTGTCAAAATTTTAAAGTCAAATATTGAGTTACATGCGAGTTACAGAGGTTAAAATTCTTTGTTTTGTAAACAAAGCTCGAGTCCTGTTATTGTTTACATATATCTTGAATTGGTAAAAGTTTCAATCTAATGTTGCATTTTGTTGTTGATAAACTTATTTATGAACACATTTAATAAGTTTATCTTGTTTCCACAAGTTATTTTGTCAAAGAAATGGTAGTTTCTTTACTTTACATTATTTGTAAACAAATATAAGACTCGAGCTTTGTTTACATAACAACGACTTCTTTCCTCTGTATCTTGCTTGTAACACGACTTCTAACATTCAAATTTTGGTAAATCATTCAAAATACACAAGTAAACTATTTAATACATAAAAATCAAAAGTAAAATTTTTATCTGAAATCATGTCCAAGTCCCTTTAAGTTCCAAGCGAAATTCAGTGTGATTTTTTTTAACAATGCTAAAAGCTCTTTCTGAATCAGTATTACTGTTTGGCAGCACAAGAAGAGTCTTTGCTAATTTGGCTCTTATGTCAAATTTTAGCTTCTGAGTGCAATTAAGTTTTTTTTTAAATCATTTTTTATTGACTCTAAAAGCACATGAGTTTCTAAGATCACACTTCTTCTAAATGTTCCTTTTCAAAAAGCTTCGGATTATTTTATGTATGGTAAAAAAAGTAGTTTTTGGTTTTGATTCCGCTGGCCCCGATAAAAATCTCTTCCTTTTGCAAGCCACTGTACTTAAAGATATAAACCCTGTTTGTCAAAACAACTCACGATAATAATTAAGCCTAACAATTACTTAGCTGTAATAGCCATCGGCATTGTTTACGTAAATCCAAGCTCAGCTTGGGTTAATAACTGGAAGTCCAATGTGCAACGTAATTTACGAACCAAATACGGAAATCAGGAGATTTTCGGGTTGTTCGACAAAACTCAGGTGAAAAGCATGAGCCGCCGGGTCATAAAAAAAAATTGGGTGGAGGGTTAAAAAATCGGGTGTGACCCTACGAAATCGGGTCAGTTGGCAAGTAAGTTGTAGAGAGGACACCAGTGAACCCTTTTCTTATTTTCTCAGATTTTTAAACCTTCAAAATACATTAAGTCTGCAGCTGCGCAGTTCTACAGCTGTTCTAACTTATCAAAAAGGCATTTTACTGTTCTTGTATGCGTAATTTGCATACAAAACAACATGTAGAACTTCATATTTATTGCTTTTTCATCTTCTGACAACAGTTTTGGCCAGTTTTTGGCAGAAATAAGCCAGTTCAAGAAATGTTTACATTTTCATTCTCAAATGTACAAGCTGGCTGCACACCCCCTTAAGCAAATATAAATTAGCTTGTAAATTCTAATAATTCAGAATCCTGACCTAGGTCCTGAAGTCACTAAATTTAAATACAAAATTGAAAGCTGTGATCATCTCTGATCATCAATGCATAAGTAAGTATTATAAGGCAAAGAGAAGGACTGCCATAAGGCCAAAAAATATCATGAAGTAAATGAAAGGATACACTTTGTAATCTTCTGTTGGGTATAGCAAGCCAAGGTACAGCTCCCGGAGCTCATTTGTGTTCTTTCCAACTGAAGAAATCTTTTCCTCAACAACATCCAGGGAGGTGTGTACAGTATAGTAGAACTTTAACTCATTATCTGTTGGGATTGTCTTAATAAACAGGGGGTAATTCTGTAAAAAGTCAGATTCCATTTTGTAAATAAATCAGGTCCAGTACAATCTCCAGATTTAGCTATATAGCTTGAATAAGCTAAATAGCTTTATTAAGCTATGCCGAGTAGCTTTATTTAGCTATTTTGTCATACATTTTTCTTAAATGTGCAATTTTTTCAGTATGTATAAAAAATTGCACTTTAGTGCAGTGATAGTTTTCAACTTTGAACTGTTCTGTAAACAATGCATCTAAAGATTACTCATGAGTTTGTGTCTCCTTAAGAGACTTTGCGCTTAAAGTTCTAAAAGTTTTGGGGCAATTGATTCATGACCACACAGTTACTTCTTAAATGAAATATAAAGGAGGTCAGTTATGGTAAACAAGATAATTGATTGGTAATAATTCAGCACAATGAGAAGAAATCATACTTATCCACGCCTCATTGCACACAAAGTAGTGGACAGTTACCCAAACAATGGAAATATATTGTTTGCTTAAAAGTGTTCAAAAGCTGCAATGTTAAAACTATCTTTAATTAGGGTGACGTTTTTAATGGTCAATGTTTCAAATATGATAATTAAGCAAGTTAATTGCGATTTTTTGTCTATTTCTTATAATAATTATTTTCTTCAAAAACTGAATATAAATAGCTTTATCAAGCTATTTTGAATAGCTTAATAAAGCTATATAGCTTTTTCAAGCTATATAGCTAAATCAAGAGATTGTACTGGACCTGTAAATAGTATAATGAAAAGTTGTAAATATATTTTGTCTGTTAGTTTTAAGTAATGTACAACAGATTGAAAAAGTCTAGTCTCAAATGAGCAAAGAGGTAAAAACCAAAACAAAAAAAACACAAAGTCAAAAAACAAAAACCCTTACCTCTTTTGCAATGACAGCTACGCAAACCGCCATGTTTGGGGGATTTGGAAAATGAAAGTAAGCGATCGTTCTATGAATGTTTCTATTTAAAAGAAGAAGCGTATTTATTCCTTTAAAGAGACTACATATTTAAAACCTGAATCAATCAAATAAAAATTGTAATCAATATAATAAATGTTATTTTGTGTAAAATGATTAAAATATCGAACAAGTTGTAATTTTTTTCTTATCGCTACTTTCACTTTCATTTTGTCTGCAATGGCGAAAAGAGTTGCAGTGATCGGGGCTGGAGCCGCCGGGCTGTGTGCCGCCCGTCACCTGAGTGCCAGCCCTGATTTATTTAGTGTGGTTTGTTTTGACATGAGTTCGACAGTGGGAGGGACCTGGAATTACACTGAACTTACGGGAAAGGACGAGCACGGTCTTCCTGTACAGTCGTCCATGTACAAAAATCTCAGGTCAGTTACATCACTCTGACAAGGCCGCATTCTAAAATAAATCGAACTGATGTATAGCAATTTGAAACTTGCAACAAATAAATCATATGGATGTAAAGCTATTTCAACCCAGCATATAACATGCAACACTCCATCACATATAAGCTTGTAATGTATTAATTATCATGTATGTTACAGGTATATATATACATCTGGAATATTTGGAATCGGTATCTGGAATATCATGTGGCTATTCCAAGACAACTCTGATCCAAACACTCTTAGTTAAAGAGTGCATGACTATAAAGAACTAATATTCACTGAGAATCTTTGTGGATTTTGTATATCTACATATACGGCAATCTACAAAAATTAAATTTTGTCATGCAACTAAAGTAAACTGAAAGGCATCTCTAGATAGTAAAATAATTATTAAAAATAAACAACATCAATCAAATCAATCACAAGGGATGCTTGTATTGGCAGTGATCAATTTAGAAGTACATGCATGTTTAGATGCTTATTACTTAAAGAATGAGGAAAGGAACTATGCACACCATTTCATTATTAAATGACCCTAAAGATTATGAAGTTCTCTGATCAGCACGTGCTTCTGGTATGCAGCTATCTATTAA